>JAWNNX010000283.1:0-295000 GCA_035044505.1 Zaprionus lineosus
TTATTTCGCCGGAAACTGTTCAGTCTTTTGAACTCGGCCAGGCGCTTAAAAAAGGGAAAGGAGGGATGGATACAAAGTAGCCTTAAAGTTAATTAACCTAATATATACATTGACTTAACTTATTATATATATAATATATAAGTATTAATCTTATTAATTAATCCTACGATTAGGGAGATCGGTGGGATGTATTCGCTTTAGTCTGCGAGATCTTAGTGGCTCAGCTAGGCTCGACGCCAGTGAGTTAGGGTGCGCCTCAATTCTCTCGGCATATCGAGTACTGAGTAGATTTAACTGCTCCTCGACGCGAAGAAGCCGAAGCTCCCTTTCAATTGCACAGTTTGTGACGTACCAGGGGAGGCCGGATGCACGCCGAGCAGCAATCGATTGGACAACTCTTATTCTATTTAATTGTGTCTTGGATGCAGTGCCCCAAACTTGGATGGCGTAAGTCCAAGTAGGCGTAATTATGGCTTTAATCAAGAGGGCCTTGGTTTTTATTTCAAGCTTTCTTGACCGCAAGAGCCAGTCGAGCTTTCGCAATTTATTAAGGCACTTGGCTTTGACTGCCGTGATATGGGCCCGCCATGAGAGTGTCCTGTCCAAGTGGACTCCCAAATAGCAGTGGGAGGTAACATTGCTTATGGTCCCACTGTTGAAGTTGAGCCCAGGGCATGTACCTCGTCGGAGGGAGAAAGTCATGGCCGCAGATTTCGTCAAGTTGATGGCTATGTTCCATTTGGAGGACCAGAGCTCCATTTTCTGTAGCCATTCCTGTGCTGCATTGGAGGCAGTTTGCAGCGATGTGTGGGACGCTAGCATAGCAGTATCGTCGGCATATGTGGCCATAAGCAGTTTCGCAGCAGAGGTGTCTTCGGCGTTGCTGACGGGAACTGGCATATCAGCAGTGTACAAGTTATACAGGAAGGGTCCGAGTACACTTCCCTGTGGAACCCCTGCGTTGATTGCCAGTACGTTGGATCGTGCGTCTCTGACTGCCACATCAAACGTCCGGTCAGATAGGAAAGACCGCAGAATAGCATAGTGAGGTGCAGGGAGGAGATTTTTGAGCTTGAATAGAAGGCCATCATGCCATACTTTGTCAAAAGCTTGTTTGACATCCAGAAAGACGCCGACGGTGTACAGCTTTTGCTCGAAGCCATGTGTAATGTGCTTGACCAGTCGGTGCACCTGTTCAGGACAGCCGTGTGACTTTCTGAAGCCAAACTGATGTCGCGGTACGTGACCTTCTATTTGTGGCAGATTCAACAATCGAGCAAGGAGGATGCGCTCAAATACCTTGGAGAAAGTTGCTAGGAGGCTGATAGGGCGATATGATTCGATTTGCGTGGGTGGCTTTCCGGGTTTGGGAATCATTATGATTTGCGCACGCTTCCATTGCTTTGGAAAGTGGGCCAATCGAAACATGGCGTTATAGATCTTGACTAGAGCCATAACTCCTTTGTGTGGTAGGAGTTTGGCCGCTCGATTATCGATGCCATCCTGTCCAGGTGTTTTTTTATTGTTGAGTGCGTTCAATTGAAGAGTCACCTCTCGCGGCGTGGTATGTTTAATGGGGCGAGTCGATTGAAATAGTGGAAATGGACTGATTGAAATTTCATCTCGATGTGTTTCATCGGTTAGCTCAAAGGGCATAAAAGTGGACGCCAGGTGTTCGGCGAAAGCATTTGCTTTGTCGCTGTCCTTTTTGAGCCAGAGGCCACTGTGGCTCATAATGGGTGATTGCAACAGAGGTTGTCTTTTTATGCCCCTTGTGAGTTTCCATATTGAGAAGTCGCTGTTGTTGTCTGGTCCAGCTCCTTCCAGCAAGGTGTCGAAATTCTTCTGCCGATTTTTAGCAAGGGTCCGATGCAGCTTGTTGGTTATGCTTGAGAGGAGTTGCTTCACAGCAAGATCGCCTGTCGCAATATATTGCCTTCTGAGGTGTCTCTTCTGTTTGAGAAAAGCACGCGCCTCCAAGCTCAGTATGGGCGCCCTTCTTAGAATTCCGTGATCAGCTTGTGGGAAAGCTGGTGTAGCCTGGCGCGCCGCTTCAAAAATGATCGATGTGAGGGAATCTACATAAGCTTCAAGCTCGTTGGGAGTACCAACAGGGGCGTTGAGCTCGATTGAGGCTTCTATGTGAGCTTTATAGGTCTCAATATTAGCGTTTGGTGGCAGCAATTTTGGTGCTCCTTTGAAGTGCTGTGCATCAACGTCGATCTCAAAGAGCAGCGGCAGATGGTCAGATGACAGCTCAGTAAGCACTTCCACTTTAATTTGTTGTTGGCCAAAGCCTTTTGAGATGCCAAAATCGATAGCACTCGGGGTGGCACTTGGTCGATACGGGAAGTGAGTGGCTTCTCCAGAAGCGACAATGTCGACTCCCTCGTCACAGAGCGCTTTGAAGAGCACTCTGCCTCTAGCACACGATTTGCGATTTCCCCACCATCTGTGTTTGGCATTCCAGTCACCTGCTACTAGGAACTTACTACCAAAATGTGCGAGTAGTGGAGGCATGTTCGACTCCGTCCATTTATAGGCTGGATGGCAGTATATTGAACCCAGGTTGAAGTAGCCTCTGGTTGAAGAAAGCTGTATGGTGACTGCCTGGATGTAATTTTCCTGAAGCGTAGAGAAAGGTTGATGGGCGATGGAAGATTTTATAATGATCGCCGCGCCTCCATGCGATCTATCGTCCGGGTGATTGGCAGAGATGATGGTGAAGCCAGGGATCCTAAAACTAGTTCGGGAGGAAAAATGGGTTTCCGATAACAGGAGGATGTCGATGTCGTGAAGCTCAATGAAGGCGAGGATCTCGTTAGTTTTTGAAGAGACCCCATTGGCGTTCCAGGCAGCTATTTTAAGGACTCCCATTATTGAAATTTGACGAAGAGGTCCGCGTCTGGACAAGAGCTTGTACGAGAGTCTGAACAAGTGACATCATACTATCCAGTTTTGAGAAAAGTAGCTCTAGCTTGGCATCGAGAGAGTTGCTTGAGCTGATGACGGGAGGGGGTGGAGGGTTTGCTTCCTTTCTGCGTGAATGGCTAGGGTAGTCAAATGGGATGTTGTTTTTGACTACATTAGCGTAGGATTGCATACCAACGGTTTGCGAAATTGGCCTAGGGTATGCTGTGCTTTTTGGTTCAGGCCGCACTGACTTCTTGGAATTTTTCATATTGAAACAGGCTTGTAAGTATTTTTTACAACCTTTGAAGTTGGCCGCGTGGGGGTTGTTGCAGTGAGTGCAGCATCTTGCGTCGTCTTTTGCAAGTTTGCATTCGTGAGATGGGTGGTTGTCTCCACATTCCCTACATATATAGTGACGAGTGCAGTAGGACTTTGTGTGTCCGTATTCTTGGCATCTGTAACATTGGACAGGCCCTAATTGCTTGCGAGGCTTTTCCCAGCTCACAGCGCTTTTACAGACATAAGCAATATTTTTAATAAGCTTGTTGTTATCTGCTTTCTTTAGATCAATAAATCTCATATTGAGCGGGCATAGAGTTGTTTTGTTACGCGGCGTAAAAATTCTATTTACTATATGACCTTCTTTCTGAAGGCATGTGATAATTTCGTCCGAGGGGATTTGGTGATGGATGTTTCGTAGAACAATACGGAAAGGGCGATCTTCTGGAAGCTGGTGATGATGAAAAAGAACACCCTTTTCACGGAAGTGACGAGCGACAAGCCTGTAGGCATCCGAAGAACTGCACTGAATGACAATAACTCCAGAATTTAGAGGCTTCACAGTGTATGCGTCGCCAATCAGAGCGTCGAGTTCTTTACAGAGTCCAGTAAAGTTATGGACTTCAGGTACCATGATCCTGGGCACTTTAGGGGAACGACGTAAAGGTGGGGCAGCTGAGGCACTCTGCAGACTTGACCCAGTCTTTTTAGTGGTTCGATTGAGAGCGTCTTTGGATGTGCAGGGCTCGTCATCCTCAATCCTCGCCTCCAGGTCCTCCTCATCGCTGAGGAGTTGGAAGCGATTTTCGGAAGTGGTCTGAATAATCGAGCCAGTCTTTTTTTGAGCAACTTTGGATGGGAGAGCTGTGCCTTCTCTTTTGTTACTCTCCTTTTTTTTACGAGTAAAAGTTGCGTTTTGCCAGGAAGCAGCGGGTGAAGAATTCGTTGGAGCACTGGGAGCCGCCTTCTGCTGAGCAGCGGGACGGGAGTTTGCTGCAGCACTGGAGGTTGCGCTACCTTGGGTTGCAGAATTAGTTGTAGTGCGTAATTTGCCACTTTGTGTTGAGGTCACTTTATATGGCGTTTTCCGTTGATTTGTCGCAGCTGAGATGCGAAGGCTTTTGCGTAGTTCCGCAGGTGAGCCAATCATATTCCTCATTTTTTCGAATTTTGCTATCCTCTTGATGGGCAACGAATTCGAGGACAATCCATTCATTTGGTTTGATCCTCCCAAAAGTATGCTATGAATTAATATCGTTCAGGTCCGAAGACTCGAACCTGAGCTTAAAGTTTGCTGGGTGTGCTTTCGCGAGCTTTGAAAGCACGTGGATGGCCAGCGGAGCGCCAGCACCGCGCTGCAGTGAAAAAATTATTTCTGTTGTTTTTTTTTATAATTTACACTGCACTGTTAGGTCCGATGAGCCTCGGTGACTATGGGAGTCACTGCAGATATGTTTGCCACACTTAGGGTGGCTTGGCTTTGTTTAACTAAAGAAATTGTTTTATTTAGATTCACTCTTCACGAACACGTCTGACACTTGCAAGAGTTGGGGTGGTAATAATCCAGAGACGCCTAAAGCAGCAGCTTTGCAGCTTCTCCGTCAGTTTTGCCGTTGGTTTTGGTTTCGCTACTCCTGCCGCACGGCATTCTACGCGTAAGTGTAATGAATGGAGCCAGGGATGTTATGGATCCCGTAAGGATGTTGGCTGTAGACTGGAGTGGGGGAAGGACGAAGGCGGAAGGCGGAAAACTTTACAAGTAGTAGAGCATCAATTTATTTAAGTGGATTTAAGCGGCGCTTACTTTCGCCTTAGCAAATTTTCCAAGCCCTCTTCCAATTTTCCATATTGAGAATCATGGCACCCGCAACTCTATAAAATTATGTCCCCCCCCCATTTTCCGCCCCAAAATTTCCCGTAATAGAACTTACGATGCTACTAATAGAGCTGACTTTATGGCTCTTGGGGCTCTCAAATTGAACATGTCATTTATTTAGATGCGGAAATGCGCTTATAAAGTCCACACACATCACTCACATCATACCCTGTACGACTTTTGAGGAGGGTCACTCGACGGAGAGGAAACTGAAGCAGGTTGAGGCTTTGGTGCAGGAGAAATGGATATCAAGTGAAGGACAATACTGATTTCACTCTTGAAGATCATAAGCAGGACTTTATGCAATTCTTAAGTCGAAAGAAAAAAATTTGGCTTAGATTGAAGCTTGTGATTCTCTGAGGAGGCTGGAGAAGTTCTTAGCGCCTATTTAAATTCCTACTTTTGACTTTAAGGATAAAAAAAGTGGACTCAGATTAAGCATAACAATATTTAAAAGGAGCAAAAAATGTCCCTAAAATTCGTAGGACTCAAGTTTATTTTTAAGTTAATCATTTTCTTATCTCATGATCGTAAGGCAAGCTGATAATTAAATGTTATAGGATATTTTATGATCTTTCATTTATTATTTATTTAAAGTGGAGCAAGGATTCATAAAAAATACATCCAATTTTCAGGATTTTCCGGAGTTGACTAAATTTAATTAAATTTAATATTTTTTTTTTTATTTTTTGGAATGGCAGCTTACAATTTAATTTAATTAAACAGAATTTGCTGATGACTCACAGCTTGTGGTCTCAGTACTAGAGATCGCACATATACAACTCCGGAGTGTCATAGCAGGCAGTCTCTCGGGGTGGATTATGAGACTCTTAATATTTTTGGTAGGATCAGAGCCTGCAGAAAACGGAGGATAAACTCGTTACCTATGCAAATGAAACTGTAATTTAAAAATATACCAAATGCAGGGTATTTAATAGTTCATCATTTCATACCGCACGTCCTTCAGCTAGTCTAAAAATACTGTTAATATATCAATTTCAAGCTGAACCTCCGTCTGTCAGTGGCAGATCAAATGATAATTTTGACATCTGAATTTGTTGCTGATGGGCAGCGATGGCTGTCAACGGTCAGGGGTCACCATGGCAATGGTCAGTGAGTTGACCAGCTATGCATGCTCAACGCTACACCAGTAACCCCCACTAACCACTCCCTGCTCCCCACTCCCCGCTGCCATCCACCATTTGTTTGCTTTGTTAAAACCGAATACCATTTAGTTGAAATGAAGCGTTGATTGTCGTGAAGCAATGCGTGAAAATGGCTTGCACATTGTTTTTATTCTGGACAAAAAGGACACTGTGCTCATGATGTCTATTTGCATATGTGTGAAAGGACAACAACTGTTCATTGCATGCGAATGCGTAACTGTGTGTATGTGTATGTGTGTGTGTGTGTGTGTGTGTATCTCTGCGTGTAACCATTAGGATGCGCGTTTGTTGGGTTTATGACGATGCATATAAATTGAATTTTTCACAAACATTTTTCGAATTGGTTTTAGTTTTCCATTTGGTTTTCCTTCTCGTTCGTTCGATGTTCAATTCTCAAATTTTATTTTCCATTTTTTTCCCATATCACTTTTTCCCCTCAAATTCTGATGCGAAGCGCTGCGCGTATTTTAATTGATGCCAAACGAGAAAACCTCCTCTCATTCCGAATGGCAAAGTTGTGTGTGTTTGTGTGTGTGTGTGTGCACATCACGCATACGCAATGTGTGTGTTTTTCTTTTTTCTTGGGAATCTAAATTCTTTTTCTATTCTCCTCTCTATTTTTGGAAGCTGGCAAACGCTTGAAAGTCCATCAAAACAAAATTAATTTGCAGCATTGGCTTTGTATTTGTATTGAGGTGGCCACAAAACTCGTGCGAAAATTGAAACGAAACACTTGAGTGTCGGGGCACTTCACACGGACAGAGACACTGACACTGAGGCAGCCACTATGGGGTTGAGCTGGCCAGTGTGTGACATGACAGGGGAGGGTGTGCGGGTGGGAAACAGGGTGTAACTTCAGGCCAAAAACTTTGCGAAACCACTTGAAAAGTTATTTACATTTTAAGTTGTTGAGGTGTTCACACAACGTCGAGTTGTGTTGTGTCCTTGTGATGTGCAAAATAACTGTAGGCATGTAGACACACCCGCACACACACACACACACACATACGTACAGAGAGGAGCAGTAAATCGTCTGTATGGGTGTGGGTGTGTCTGTGTCTGTGTCTGTGTGCGGTCGCCGGTGTCAAATCTGAGAAGTAGAGCCTTGAGAGGCTTACATAGAAAATCTATTAAATTGCGGTACCAGCCACAGAGTTCAAGTTGTTGAGTTGTCGCCGCTTACAGTACGTTTGTTGGTATGCGTTTGTATCTATGTATTTGTATATGTGTAAGTGTGTGTGTGGGTCTTGTTGCCGTTGCGGCTGCTTCTGGTCGCTGGCAAAGTTTGCAACATAAAACAAACATTGGCGAGATATCCGCACAGCAGAAGCAGCGCCAGCATCACAAGTATCAACAGTAGCAGCAGCAGCAGCAGCAGCAGCGACAGCAGTGGCAGTGGCAGTGGCAGTAGCAGTGGCAGTAGCAATAGCGGTAGCAGTGGCAGTAGAGCGCAGCACATCTTGACTGCTGACGTCGACGTCGACGCGCTCAATGGCTCACTAAACTTTTGAATAAAAACAGGACGGGCAGGCAGGCAGTCAGAAGGCAGAAGAGAGGAGTGAGGAGACAGGAGGGGGGAGACTGTAGGTAGGCCGGAGGAAGGCTGAGAGAAGTCAGATGTAAGGCAGAAGGCAAGCAGCCTCGTGGTCTGTTGCTGGTCTGGTGAATGGGCGCAAGGAGTGGCAGGCGGGCAGGTCCTGGCAACGGACCTCAACAAAATAGACAGCAGCAGTGCGAGAACTCCGAGTGTGCAACTGCAGCAATGAGTTGCCGCTGGCTGTTGGCATTGCAGCTCAGCCGGAAAACATAAAAAACTACTTGATTCTTCCTGCTGGAGTGCCAAAAGTAAGCACAGCAGCGCCACATAATAAATAAGACTGGCAACGCCGCAGCAACAGTGGCAGCAACGGCAACGGCAACAGCAACAGAGGCAGGAGCAGAGGCAGCAACAGCAACAGTAGTCGCAGCGGTGGCAGTGGCAGTGGCAGTGGCAGTTACAGCAGCAGGAAATATGGCACTTAAAGTGCTTTAAATAACATTAGAAAGTTTAAATGTGTGTGCGATATGCAAGGAAGGAACTGCCCCGCCCCATCCCCCGCCACTCCATCACTTGCCTCCACCTGCCTCCCTTGCCCCACTGTGCCATTTCTTGCCTTACTTTTGGCTTGTCTTGGCTCATCCTTTCAGCTGAGTGACGCTGCCCCTGCCAATACCATGTCCCTCGTCTCTCCACCCCACCCTCTCCTCTCTCTCCTCTCTCCTAACTCCACTCTCCTCGTATACTCATTGTCATTGTCGACTTTGTCAGTGTGTTTGACTTGTGCGCAAATCTTTCAAGTCATGACAGTCGCCGGTGAAGGCAGCGCCTTGCATTTGTTAAAGTTGTTCATTTGCCTGGCAGTTGAGTGACAGCAGAGGCAGGATGCGAGGCAGGAGCGGGCCGGTGACTTGCCTCATTGTTTGTCTTGTTTCTACAACGCATATGACACTCCAGACCACGCCCATGCAACGCCCATAAATAAAACATTTCACTTTGTTTTCATGTCTAATACTGCCGCCGCTTCTGCCACTGCCTCTGCCGCTGCCTTTGCCGTTGCCTTTGCCATTGCTTCTGTTTTATCTGCTGCTTTTGTCTCTGTCGCCGCCGCTGCTGCTGCTGCTGCTGCTGTTGCTTCTGGTTGTTGCCTTAGGGCAAATATCAGTTGAATCCTTTGTAATGCTGAAGCTGAGCTGTTTACTCGCTGAGAGACACTTTGATTTGACTTTAATGCACAATAGAATTTGATGCCAGTGCAGCTTTGCCCTTTGCCAGATCAAAGCAATGCAAATTGAAGCTGGAATGCACTTGGCAAATGCCACAATAAAAACCTCAAGAATCCTTTCCTCTCCTTCCTTCTTTCTCTCTCTCTCTCGCTCTCTCCACTGATATGTGCGTGTGTGTGTTGTTGTTGTTGCTGTCAGCAATACCATTAATCATTGTGAAAATCTCAGCTCAAGTGCACAAACACTTAAATACACACACTCACACACACTCACACACACACACATACACACGCATTGATAAGCCAATTAGAAGGAAAATGCAACATTTTGCGGTCTTTCGAATTTAATTCAAAGCCACAGACAGCCACGCGGTTGTTTTGTAGGTAAAATGCGGCGTATGCGTAATATTCGAATTGCGCCTGCAATTATCACACACAAAGGAAACGTTAGGATAACAATCTCAAATTAAATCAAAGGCAACCCAAAACCTGCCCACATAATTACAGCCCCAAAAACGCCCAAAACTCTGTCTCGCTTACCTTGGCAAAAATAATGAACTTAATGATTATTTCAAAGCAAAGTTTTGTGCCGCAGCTGCAGCTTCCCCGTCTCCTTTTGGGTCCTTTCAGTTCAGCGATCGTCTTCATTTGGAGCTTTGCAAAAGTTTTGCATAATTGGCAAAAAGGAAAAATCGCGTCAAGTTGTGAAAGAAACATACAAAAAAAAAAAATAAAAAATCATTGTAAAAACTTAAACACAATATGAGAAATGCAAATCGCAGGAGTCGCAGTTTCCTTTCTATTTTTTTGCTCCCTTTTTTTTTTTTTTGTATTTTTTGTTTGGCTTTCAAAAACTGCAAGCCGCGAAAATGTTTAACTTGTGGAAAATGTCAGCAATGCTGTCGACATCCTCATCGCTGACTCGGAGTGGCTACAGTTTCAGTTTTGGTCTCCGTCGCAGTCGCCGTCGCAGTCGCAGTCTTAGTCTCCATCAGAGTCACCTTCTCAGTCTCAGCTTCAGTCTCAGCCTCAGTTCCAGCCTCAGCCGCAGCCTCAGCCTCAGTCCCAGTCCCAGTCCCAGCCTCAGCTTCAGTTCCAGCCCGGTCCCAGTCTCAGTCTCAGCCTCAGTACCAGTTTAAGTTTAAGCCCAGCGCCAAACAATTCTGCAACTCGAAAAAGTGAGCGCAAACTTTGCGACAAGGACTCTCGACTATTTCTGAAATGCGGCCCAAAATTTGTTGACAGTTTGGTCCTTAACTTTAGGCGCATTAGCGAAACTTAAATATTGAAAATGCCCGCCAAGTAATTCAATAAATGTCAGGCCAGGCGCCGTGGATTGGGTTGGGTATCCTGTGCTGTGCTGTTTCGCCACTGTAAGGACTGCAAGGACTTTTCAGCAGATGCCAGGACCTGGCAGGTTTTGTTGCGGCTCGCAGAAATTCGTTACTCGCTCAGAAATTGCCCAAATTATTGTCTTTAACACGCACTCAGCCAGCCTCAGCAAACGTGAGTGTGTGTGTGTGTGTGTGTGTGTGTGTGTGTGTGTGTGTGTGTGTGTGGCTGGGAATCTGGCCTTCACACTTCCGGTTAAAGGCGAGATTACTGGCATGTGACCTTCGCCGCTTGGCTAAGCAAATTAATGCCAGCGCATGCAAAATTTGAACTCAATTTAACTTTGCGCCTGCGCCTCTCGTGCGCCTGCACTTTAATTATGAACTTAAATCGAAAAACTTTGCATTTACCGGAAGGCTATGACTATACGGCTTTGCCGCACCCACACATCCATACCACCAAGAACACCCATACAAACCAACACACATACAGGGCTGATATCCTGGCCCATACACGTACACATTTCAACAGACGTTTGCGCGCATTCATGGCATTCATTCAGAGGCTGCCTGCCTGCTGCGTTTATGTATGCAAATTTTGTGGGTTGTTGCACTTGCGACGCTTCGCGTGGAGCTAATTAAATGCGGACCCGAAACGTCATGGTGCGCCATGAAAGGCTTGGCTGGAGTCCGTGTCGAAGTTGGACCTAGAGACGGAAACGTAGCCGGGCACAAAATGTGATACTCCCGTAGCTTGGGGCATTTTTTAAAGCTAATTTAAAGCGTCAGCAAGGATGTCGAATGTCGAATGTCGGCGTGAGGCACGAGGCATAAGGCATGGAGCATGGAGCATGCGGCATGCGGCATGCGGCATGCAGCATACATCACGTGCCGGTCGCGGCGTGCTATGGCATGCCACCACGCCAAAGACATTGCAGCTAAGGTCCGTGCATACCAATGCAGTTGTAAGGCTGCCTTTATGACGTCAGTGGTGTGCGACTCTTGACGCCGATGCCGACGTCGACGCGGACGTCGACGCGGACGTCGATGCCGTTGCCGTTGCCAGTGCCGATGCTTGATCCCTGATGCTGTGTGTATGTGACGGCGCCCCAAAATGTATGCTACGAAAATTCTGTAACTTTCGGCCCCCCAACATCGCCTCGTCGCTTACACAGATGCTGAAGCCGACGTCGACGCCGACGCATCGCAATCGCCATCACCATCACCGTCGCCTAATGCCGCTACAAAGTCGCGTAGACGCTGCCTCATTGTTGCACTCAGTTGCGTCTCGGCCTGCGTCTCGCTTTCGGTGGGTGCTTCTCCTTTTCGCAGTTGTTGCTTTTTCTTTCTTTTTTGTACAAATTTCCAAAATCAATATTTGCCGAAAGTGTTTTGCATACCAAATAATTTGTGAAAACAACTTGCAATCCAGGCAGCAGCCGTGAGAGAGAGAGGGAGAGAGAGAGCGGGAGTGAGCGGGAGAGAGAGCGAGAGGGAAAATATTGTAGTGGCAACAGCAGCTAAACAAATTGTCAACAAATGATTTTTTTCCTTGTTGGATCTTGCGGGGGTTTTTACACATATACGCATACATAAGCACACCATCACACACGCACACTCGCACACACACACACACACGCGTACAGAGACACATGTTACGAGCTACTGCCCGACCCCAGGGGCGTTTGCAAACAGTTGAAAATTGAATCGCAGTTGAAGTCCGACCGGAAATGAAAAACTGTCCACGCGGCGACGAAGTAGCCGAAGCTCCAACTGCAATACTGGGAACTAGAATTTATTATCAAGGAGTGCCAAAGGACTTTCGGAAATGTACTCATAGATCCATAATAAAAATTGTTACAGAATCTCTCGATCAGAGTTCCGAGGCGACAAACTTAACGAGAATGCCAGCCGGACCCTTCTCAATGTGTACAAAGCCATTTGACAAATACACTCATTATGTGTGTGTGTGTGTGTGAGAGTGTGTGTTTATTTGCATGCCTGTGTCTGTGTACACATGTGTGTACTGTGTATGGCCTAAATAAATACATATTATGGCTAAATGCTTACAAGTTTCACTCAAAGCCCGAACCCCCCAACTATTTGCATAAGCTTCTCATCAAAGGAGCAGAGCCTTGGATGGTCCTGCAGACCAACTCATATTTTAGCTGAACATCTGACCAAAGTCGATCCAACGAGGCGCATTGATATATTACGTGTCAGCAGACCGCGCGTTTGTCATGTCCTTTCTAACCAACCCGACCCAAGTCGATGCAGGCTAAGAGCTGCCCAGCAGGACGAGCGCATCCGGCACCCCGGTGCAAGTTTGACACGCGCATCAACACGCGCTTTGTCAACCGGCGGTCGGAGGCAGCTGCAACAGGAAACTCACATGGACACACCATAGTAGAAGCATCCGCATCAGCATCAGCATCGGCGCCGGCGTCGGCATCAGCGTCGACGTCAGCTTCAACACAGCGGCACAGGCAAAAGGACAAAATGATGCCTTGTCCTGGATACAATGTATAGGAAATTGGTTTCGCTTGGCTGCACTTTGGTGAAAAACTCAATACCTATACACAAACACAGCCAACGACACTCACGGAAATACACTCACACTCACACACACACACACACACACACACACATTCGCATACACTAACAAACACTTACACGGCGAAAGGACACACTGGCATTCAAGTCAAGCAGGAAGTCTTCAGTGACCGCGTCGCACTCGATAATCAGCAATGGCGGCTAACCGGCAGGCTTAGCACTGCTCCGCCTGCAGGTCCTGCGACACTGTGGGGCATGCCTCATGGCCTGCCTCTGGGCTCTGCCTGCGTTCTTTGAACCTACAATTAATTTACTTTGTTTTTCCAGTTGACCAGACATTAACATTACTTGACTTCCGTGCGTGCCAGGCGCCACATATATGGGCTCCCGATTGGAACCAGCGGGGTAGGGGAGGGGGAGGTGGGCTGGATGTGGACGTGGATGCGGTAAGCGTTCTGCTCAATTGCTGACCTGCCATATGCCGGCATTTAGCCATTTACTTACTTTAAGCATAATAAATTATTTTAAGCTTCCGAACTTCCAGCTCGTTGTTCTTATTGCTACACGATGCCTGCCAGTGCCTATCAGGACATAGAAGGACCTAGCAACTCCTGCCGTGGGAGTTCTTTTAGCATTTACTTTCAGCCGCCTATGTTTTTGCCTGTTTGGAATTTCTTTAGGTTAACGGGCAAAATGTTTAGCAATTATGCCGCACCTGCTCCTCATCGTGCCACGCCCACCTTTGTTGTCCTTAATGACAGCAATTTGTGCAGTTTTTGGCAGTTGCGTTTATTTATGCCCCTCAATTTGTGTATTTGCGGCTTTAACTCGATTCCTTCCAACATTTATTGTGCTTCCCCCCAGGAAGTAACTAAATGAAGGCTACCGAAGGACGAGTTGATTGTGGAGAAAAACACTTAAAGAAAATGTGTGCAACTTCCTCTTTAATACAGAACAAATATGTTCATTAAATGGCATATAGAGTCCTTGTTGTGTGTGTGTGTATGACCTGTCCTTTATATGCAAGCTGGAGTCCTTGTGCGACTTGCTACAATTAACTTTCACAGGATAAGCCTTCGAGCTGAGTTTTGGCTTGATCAAAACTTAAACAGAGCAGCTCAAAGTTGAAAGTCTTAACTTAAGGAGCAACCGAGCTGCTTTCAATAAAGGATAATTTGAGGATTTCAATGCTTCGAAGCACTTAATAAACGTATTTAATATTAATTGTTTGTTGTGATAAATATCAGTTCGAAGATGGAAAGGATTACGTCGGCATTTGGAATTTGAAACTTCAATTTTGCCATAAATGCAATGACTTGGCCTGGCTATCCTTGAAGGACATGCAATCAGAGATGCCTCAATTAAGCTGCAACTTATTTTAATACAAGACTTGTTCGCATTTTGGCGGTATTTAATTAATGCCTCATAAAAGTCGATGGAATCAAATGATTGGTGCGAAGGAAATGTTTGCTTTAAAGCTGAAATGTTTGCATAATTATCCTTTCGTTGGTGGCGCTCTTATTTTTTTAAATTATTCGACACAATGTCAATGAAGGGGACATGTAAATATTTTGCTTTTGTTTAAGGGGCGGGGCGTGCAGCGCATTTGCATATATTGCATTTAAATATTCATTTGCTGGAAGCTGCCGCAGGACCACACAGTCAGCAAGGAGTACCAATGCGGAGCCATCGAATCAGGCAGGACGACTACGTTGGCCATGGATAAAGCATGAAATTGGTAGGCGATGAGGTGGTGGTTAGGTGGTGAGTTGGTGGTGAGGTGGTTGGGTGGTGGGGTGGTGCATCGGTATGGACTGCACCGCCAATCCATTGTGGGTCAGAGTACTCAATTTTCAGTTCAGTTTAACTTCAAATGGGACGCAGTGGACGCAGGCAAATTGAATTTGTGGCAGCGCAAATTGATCCGCAGGACTCTGGTGCACTAATTGAAAGGATTAGCGACTGTCATTCAGCGTCCTGCCCGAGACGCATTCAAGCAGCTTAAGCATCGCAATAACAAATTAGTATAATGCACATTTAATTGAAATTAGAGGTATTCGAAGGAAATTTTCCCAAATGAGCATCGATTTTAGGAGGGGAAATGAATTTGTGGAATATTTGGCTTGGAAAATGAATGAAAATGAATGAAAATGAATTTTCTTTGTTTATTTAAACTTAATCAATATTTAAATATTCGAATTATATTTTAAATGGCTCAAATGTGAAATTGTTGTCACTTTATTTGCTATTTGCTTAAAGCACCGAAAATTAAATCCGACTCTGAATTTTCGATTCCCATTTAATTGGCCGCATAATTTGACCATTTGAACAATTGACTCTCGGATATATAAATGTCCTTGCCTGGGGGCCAAAGTGGCTGATGCAATTAGAATTATGTTAGGTTAATAGCTGATATCCTTTGCCATAACAACAATTATGAAAACAACGGGAAAATGATAATAAATGAAGCTCACGAAGAGCTGCATATAAAATATATATTAATTTTTATTTATGGCTCACTTTTATTTATTTATGGTTTTTTAATTAAATTCGAATTAAATTAAGACTCCAATTGTTTTAAGGCTTTAAATATTCAAGCTTCATGTGGCAAGAATAATATTCATATTGGTTCATATGGCAGCTCAGGACGATAAAGCAAAAGGACGAAGGGTGAAAGTTTGGGCAAAAATAAATAAATGCCTAAAATATAAAATAAAATAATTTACAACAAATAATTATAAATATAAATAAATACAGTCTTAAAGAGAAACCCTGTCTAAATTTATAATTTTTAATTTTTAAATGTCCTTTTTAAATTCCTGAATTTCTGCTCACTTACTGCCTCATTTCATTCCCTGTTTCGTCTACCAAAAGTTATTTACGAATTAAATATTTTGAAGTCCTAGCCGAAACTCGTGGCAATCGAACGTGTAGCAATGTTGCTCTAAGGATACTTCCTGTTGAGCTCAACTAATTGATTAATTCGCTTAGTCCAATAGTCTAATTCTATGTTTGGCATTCATCCGAGCAGATGAAGTCCTGGCGCTCGGTGCCGATTTCAGAATCGGATAATAAACCCGAAAGTTGGTCAAGAGAAAGTTTGACCTTGTTAGGGATTAGAGGGGGGATAAGTGTTAGGGGTTGGGCAAGGGTAGGGTGCAGGAGAAGGATAGCAGTGAATTTACTTTGTATTTGTATCAATCTGAATACGTACACGTGTGCACGTGAACGTGTGTATGTGTGTACGTGTGTATACGTGTACGTATACCGAATCTCTGTTGTTCTATGTGCAATTCGGATAAAAAAAATTCTATGCGATTTTTTTGGTGGAATGTGTACCTTTAGGAAATACAAAAAAAAAAAATATTTATATTTTTTTTAATTCTAAAATGTACTTAATATTTAATTGCCATCCTAGAAATTATTTTTTTATATCAAATTGGTATTTTTTTTAATGATAATCGAACAGTTCCTTTTACCTTCTACTATTTAAATATTTATGACAAAGAATTCTGCCAAAGGGCAGGAATCTTCCACCCACTCATTTTTCCATACTTTTTCTCTTTCTTTTCACTCTCTCTCTCTGTCTCTCTTTCTCTTTTTCTTTCTTTCTCGTTTTCTTTCTCTGTTTTATCTCGAACCATTGCATTCTTTCCTTTATCACTTCCTCGGAAATGGCAAGTATTTATTCCCTGGTGTATATCAAATTCTTGGGACATCGGGGAGCAAAGGACTTCAACTTCTTTTAAGCTTTAAATTTATCCATCAATATAAATAAATTAATAGTTTATCAATTAAAGTCTTTTTTCCTTTTTAATGACTTTTTTTTACTTCAGATGAAATCTCATATTTATAGTTTATAAGACTCTGAGAAGGAATTTGAACTGTGATTCCGTTGGCAGGAGTTGCTCTCCTTAAGCATCGATGACCAACATTGAAGTCTCTTAGGAAATTGAGGAAAAATATAATTAATTTTGCTATCAGAGTTAATAAAAAAAAATTAATTATTTTATATTTTTTTATCTAAATATTTTCTTGAATTACGATTTTTAAGCATTACCAAAAATTCATGCTTGACGCAAGACAAGAGCGAGTAAAAATCCTTGAAGCTTCAATTTGCATTCAAATGTTCCGTTGATTGAATCAACTGAATTATGTCGAGTCCTGTGCAAGGACCACTCATACGTTGCATATGAGCAAAAATTTCGAATGGTTCGCCTTTGTTCCCAAAGGCTTATGAATTTCCATTGCACGGGCTTCAAATATGTTTTTCGGCGCTGCGTGTTTGGTGAATTTTGCGTGGTAATTGCCGTAAACGGCTTAACTGTGTAACGGTAAATATAAATGGGAAAACTAGTTAATTTCGGAATGCATTTAGTTGCAATGATTGGGAAACCTTTGCTGCTTTCGGCCATTGGCCATGACGTGGCATGCCACAAATCAATGTGTGCAAATGTGTGTGTGTGCGTGTGTGTGTGTGTGTGTACATGTGGTACATAAATATAAAATAAGCAAATGCACAGTGGGGCGTTATATTAATTAAAAACATTTGCTAATTCCATAATTTAAGCATATTATCGGTGTAGCTTTGAGTCCGAATTGAAATTTTCAATTGAAGTTCCAATGCATTAATAATGCGGCCGAATTTTAATTGATTTAAATTATAATTATTTTTCGGCCAACAGTGACTGCAATTATGGCCCATGACTAACTATTGTATTAGTATTGTTATTATTATTATTATTATTTCGGCGATTTTACTCGACTTAAATAAATAAAACGATGTTCAATATTCCGAATTGTAAAACTCTGAAAAACATTGTTTGAGGCGATTTTGTAGACCTCCGAAAATGTGAATTATTTATGACATTGCAGTGAAGTGACCGCTAAGTGACCAAAAACTGCAGCGTCACTCAAATAACATAATTATGACTTCTATGCAGATTACACACATTACACACACACTCACACCCACAATTATGAAACCCTAGCAAATTGAAATACAAAATAATTTGGGAAAATTATTTAAATTATGCACAGATTTTATGATGCGCGCACAAAATGTATATCGAGTTTCAATTACGAACACTCATGCACTCACAAGGGTGCATGGGAATGCAAGTGTGTGAGTGTGTATGTGCGTATGTGTGAATCAACTGCACTGGTATTTGATTGGGTGCTTCAACTTGAGTATGATTTAATTAAACCATCACCAATTTGGATTCATACCAGTAACTAAATATGCTCATCCATGACTTCATTCGTTCATACAGAATGCGAATTAAATAACTCGCATGCTATTATTAAATATCCATTGCCTTTTTTATAGTAATTAATTAACCAAGCGGCAGATTATTTAATTAGGCTCCACTTCAAGCTACCCTGTAACTAGGTCGATGCTATTGCTTTTTTTAGTTTTTCGAAATGCTATCAAATTTCTCGATGTTCTCTCACTCTTACGTATCTCAGAGCTTTTCTCGCATGCGATAAATTTCTGTCTTTTGCTGCTTTGACGGCGATGACTGTGGAGAGGGCAGTTGAAGTGTATTTAAGGTTTGCCTGTTAAGTGTCCTTTAGAGGTATTAAACAGAAATAAGATTTATAATTAACTTATAATCACTTACACACACATACACACACACTTGAGAAATTCTCAGTCCTCAAATAATTTAATTTAAAATCAACTTATGTTTCACTTAATGTAAATTTTATATAAATAATTTACTCGGTAGATACGCTTATAAAATCACATTTCATTTCCTCAACTTAATCAATTTATTTTCTCAATCTCTTGAGCTTTAAATAATTAATAGTTAATTAAGATTATTAAGCAGTTAAGATCAAACTTAAAGCAACTAACAGCAGATATAATGAAAATAATCCACAGAAATGGGAATTCATTTAAATATGATAAATATTTGGTTTGGGTGTTCATCTCAGATACATATTATTTATTATATTAAAAAATAAATTAAAAAATAATAAAAAAAAATTAATTCATAAAAAATAAATTATTAATTAGCCTTATATAAAGTACTTCTCAAAATATGCGCTTACATTAATTAATTATTAAATGTAATAATTTTTACAGGATATTCAAGAATGTTTTTATATTTAATATGAGCCGAGAAGTTATACAATTCTTCGATCCTTAATAAAAATGCCTGTTTACCATTTACAGTTAAGTTTCAGTTAAAATTCCTACATTTGTTAAATGTCAATGAAAACATTTCAATTTGTAGTACGAACTTGTGTATCAGTCGTCGATATCCTCGGCACTTATGCCATGTAATCAATTAGTGTGTCTTGTGGGGGGTGAGTGGAGGAGTGTGGGAAATGGCCATCATTGCTTTTGCATAAACTTTTTCACTCATTCCTGATTTGGTCATTAGAGTTGGCCAAGAAATGCTCTTGCCATTAACCTTTGCCACTTGGCCTACTCGCTAATAATTAAGACCACATGCCAGTGTCACGCCCAGCTAAACGCGTTTGACATTGCAACTTGGCAACTGTTGTTGGACACCTTGATGGCAAAACCAACAATCTCTTTTCACATTCTGGCCATGCCACACACTCAGCACTCACACATGCACATACACATAGAGCTGAAAGGACAGACCGAGTCTCTTCTTCTTCATGTGGCCGTCTAATTGATGTAACAAGTGTTTGGGCCATGTACTGCTGGAATTTATAAGTGGCAAAGTAGTCAGCAGAGACATCACAGTCAACAGCTGAAGTCCAAGATGCTTGTCGATAGTTGGCCTAGGGTCAGCACGGCGACAGCGCCACCCACTGGCCCACTCGCCCACAAGCACATCGGGAGGCCAAGTACCGAGACAATCCACCAGCCAAGGAGCCAAACTGCCAAGCAGCCAAGCAGCCAACCACCGGACCCACCGGACTTACCAACCACCCATTACCCACAAGCCGTAACAGATTCGCACTCAATACAAAGTGACACGTACGGGGGCAAAGGCAGGAACAGAGAGGGAGATAGAGAGCCGGATAAGAGCCGAAGGATGGAAAGAGATGCAAGGAGTGTGAACTGAACTGAGCTGAGCTGAGCTGAACCGAACTGAGCCAAGAGCCAAGTGCTGATGGCCCAGACAACTGCGACTGCGGGCTGTTGCTTGTAATAAATTTGCTTCAAACATGCAATGCCCGTGGGACAAATGCCGACAGCCCACACCCGCACCCCCTCCACCTCACCCTCTCACTCTTGCACACTCTCTTTCTCTGTCTCGCTTTCCCGCTTCAGAAGAATATCTCTTTATCACTATCCCTCTTGGTCGCCCCCACCGCCCCTCCGCCGTCCAACAGTTTCCATCTCAATGGCTGGCTAGTTGTCTGGCTTTTGTTCTATCCAACGCTGATGATGTCGGTTTGCCGTGCAAAGCCACAAATTGCCACTTGGCTGCCCGCTCGTGCCAATCTGTCGCAATGTTGGTTGCTCTTTGTTGCTCCTGTTGCCATTCGAGCTGCTGTTGTTGTTGTTGCTGCTCTTCTTACTGCTATTGTTGTTGTTGCTTGAATAAATCTAAAGAAATAGCATTTAATGTCTATTTGCAGCAGATTAAGATAAAAAGCATTGCATGAGCGCCATCAGACTGAACGGTCGATCGCCTGGGAGATGTCCTGTGTCCAGCATTCAGGACTCGCTCTTGGACGCAACTGCACCAACAATGGACTGCTGACCGTTCGTGCGGCTTATCGATTTTGGGCCGTCGCACGTCGCACGTCGTCTGTCCGTATATCCACCTATCCGTCTATTCGTTTATCCGTCTGCCCGTCTCACCGATTGTCTGTCCTTCTCAACGCCTGCTCGTCTTTCTGTCTGTCCATCTGGCCGCTCGGTTGCATTGTCTTGATGCCTGACCAATGTCTCTCAAATGGCACGCTCGTAAGTGCCACAAACAAGTGACACAATCAACACTTGATAAAACAAACACTTCTAAATTAATTAAATTGCAAATATTCTTGAAGCAGCTGCAGCGGCAGAAGAAGAACCAGAAGCAGCAGCAGCAGCAGTGGCAGTGGCAGCAGCGGTGGCAGAAGACGCAAAAGTGGCAGAAGCAACAGAAGCGGCAGAGACAGAGGCAGAAGCTGCTATGGGCTTAGCCTCCGTTGCACTCGTTCCACTTCAGACGCCTTTCTGTTCACTCATCCACACACTCATTCACATAGTCACTCACACACTCACTCACACACACACACACTCCCACACACACACAGTCTGTGGATATAGTTGTCAACGTCTCTCTCGTCAATAGTCGTACCATCGCTTCTCAAAGATAATCCAGGCCATCAATAATGCAAACAGATCTCGGTGCTTCAGAGCTTCGGAGCTTCGGAGCTTCGCCTTGTTTGCTTTGGGTCCGCCTGCAGTTTTCTTTTTTATACTCAAAATACCCCGCAAAGGAACCAACGAAAGGCTATGATAGGAAGGACGAAAATGGAGATATAAACTCAAGTTAAAGAAGAGACAAGGAAATGTATCTTAAGCCCAGTTGATCGACTGCAGAAAAGGCTACGAGAATTAGAATCAAGGATAAATAAAACAAATTCATTCTAAGGACATCCTAAGGTGATGAGATGATGACTTAATCGATCCCTTAACTTATTTCAAAACTGAAACTATTGAACTTGTAATACGGAACTCCTTTAGGCCGCAACTCACTAAGGATACCCTGGGAAATTTACAAATTAAATCCATAAAGTCTTTTACAGCCAAAACTTTTGATGTCGTAACTTTGATCTGTGACAATCATCAAGTCGGGGCAGTAACTCCCCTACCCCTGCCCTACCCCTGCCCTTCCCCCCACCCCTTTCACACACACACATTGAAAATTACACTTGGTAAATAAAGAAAAAAGTTGCTGAAACATAAAACTTTTATAGAGGACCAAAAGTTTGACTCATAAATGTTGTGCCATGTGTGTGCCATGTGTGTGTCATGTGTGTCCTGTGCATGACAGGGTATCTTCAAATCGATCATCTGGCAGTAAATACTTTGAAACGTTTCCCCCCACCATCAACCACCAACCACCAACCACCTTCCATCTTCCACCCACTGAGATGTGTGTATGAAGTTTGCCATTGTTTTTCTCGGAATTTTCGTTCGCATCGCTGGCGGCCATTGGCTGAGCAATTTGGCCAAAGATTTTCCAAATTGAGTTGAGTTTGGCTTAAACTTGAGAATTAAATGAAATATATTATGTTGGCTAGGACCGTGGGGTGGGGGGAGGGGGGCCTGCAATGCCTATGAAAATAAATCAGACGAGGACTATCCAACTTTCATCACCTCGAGGTTGAAGCACTAAATTGGTTTTGGCCATCAATTAGACCAACTGTCTTTACACACACACACACACACACTCTCACACTCACTCCCACACTCACTCTCACACTCACACATACAGCTGAGTACACATTTACATACCTTAGATAGATTTTCGTATGGGCGAGAAATTGCAGCGAAAACCACAATCTTTGTGCGGCGACGCCCCCTTTAATTGCATTCTCGCGGATGGGTGGCAACCCTGGACACACATAAATTATGGCCGCATGTTAATTTTTCAACTGCTTAATGAGCGGAAGTGGTCATCATGGTTTCATGCTATAAGTTGTAGTATGTGTCACGTTAATTAATTGGACCGTCTGTAGGTGTACATAGGTAGGGGCGTGGCTTTGTCAGGTGTGCTCCGGTATGTATGTGTGTGTGCATCCACACCTCTTCCCATAGCCTACAGTGTATTATTAATTACAATTAGCCGCTGGTGCGGGGGTGTTAATTTGTAAAAGTGAAGCTGTAATTTGCGTTGAAATGCCCAAACGCCAACATTTAATTTATGTGCCAGCTGTTAAGTGTTGCACTTTCATGTGACAAATTGCAACAAGGTTGCATATGCAGCTTTGATTTTTATGCAAAGCAATTAAAATAATATACACTTTTTCATCCCACCACCCCACTAACCAACGACCTACCCAACGCTTTGAAATCTTCCCTCCGCTGGCGACAATTAAAAGCCCGCGTTTTTTGGCATCTCGTTTTGGGTTTATGAACTGATGTTGCAACAAAGTTATGTGGCAAGCACGTGGCAAGTGCGTGACCATAAAAACTGTAATTTATTTTTGAATTGATGACATAAACATTGAATAATATTCCAAGGGTAGAACAATGTTTGTGGGTTTCATTTAATAGTCCCGCTTTTTTTTTTTGGATATCGCGATGGTTAAGAATGTCCCATAAATATTTTGAATGGAAAGTGATTTTTATTTAAAAATATTTTAAGTGAAATGTCATAAATTTTCGTGATTTTAAAACTTTGATTATTTTGGAAATATTTTGAATGTCTTAAGATTATAAATATTCCATTACTCTGTCATTTCTCAGTTCACCTATGGTACCTACGGGGGATAGAGAGAAACTGAAAGAAAGATAATTTTTTAAAATTTATTAATTAAATTAATCATCCATATATTTAAAAAAAATATAATAATTATAATAAATTATATTATTTCTAGAGCCAGTTTAATATTCAGTGCGAATAAGGAATAATTAAAGTATAAAAAATATGTAAGGCAATGGATTAAAAAAAAAAATATATTAAAATAAAGTCGATAAAAAATTGTCACTATTTTATAGATATATAAAAATTAAAAAACTATTTACCTATAAAATAATTTTAAATTAAATTAAATTTTTAAATTTAAATCGACATAAGCTTAAAATTAACGCTAAGTGAGGAAGTTCCATAAACAAAGCTGTAAATAAAAAAGAAAACGTAGGAAAGGGACAGCCTTTTGTACTTTAAATAGAGAAGGAGTATTTATCTGCCGTACATACACACACACACACACACACACACACACATATAAAGAGAGAAGACTATCTCCGAGCTGTGCTGAGCCATGAGACTCGGTCGCCACCTTTTGAAATTGCGATGATTTCGATTAGCAGCGCGACGCAAGCTAAACGCAAATTCATGGCCATTTAATGGATCCTTCTCGTTACTGGGCCAATTTCAGACAGTCGCTGAGAGGAGAAAGTGAGTGCAAAGAGAGAGAGAGGGAGAGTGAGAGAGAGAAATAGCGGAAGCGTATGGAGAGTGGGAGATGAAGTGGTGTAAATTAAATTAGTGTCAAAAGAGCATTGCGAGCGAGCGTGAGTGAGTGTCTGTGCGTGCCTGACACGGCCGACAAACATAATGACCACCAAAGGCAAATGTAGGGGCAACAGCAGAGACGAAGGCAGAGGCAGAGGCAGAGGCAAAGGCAGAGGCAGAGACAAAGGCAGAGGCAAAGGCAGAGGCAGAGGCTAAGGCAGAGGCAGAAGCCATCAACTGGCAATACAAGGCATCCGAGATGTAGGGCGTGCAGTGCAGTGGGCTGTAGGGGCGCAGCTTAGGAGCTTGGAGCTTGGGGCTGGGGGCTGGGGGCTGGGGGCTGGGGGAGGCATGTGGCACAATGTACGAGGCACTAGTCGCAGGGGCGCGACATACGCGGCAAACGCGGCGAGGAGCAAGACAAAAATTGTATGCAAATTATGCTTGACATTGTTTCAGCATACTTTTTGGCGTACGAGCCAAGACAAAAGCTGACATTTAGCCCAAGGAGAAACAGAGTTAGAAGGGTGAGACTTCTGTATATGTATATGTATATGTATATGTATATGTATAGGTATGTGTGTGTGTGTGCTAGTGCGTGTGTGTAAATATGTGTGTGTCTGTGTGCAGCCAGTTGAAACTTTGTGACATTTTTTGGCGCGCTCAACGGAAACGTGCAAAACTGGCAAATTTATAATGAGCCACGGGTTCAACGCCGCGTGGCTGCCAACGGCGTTTCCTCCATGCCCAGCGACGACAAGGTCCTTGAAGAATGGATGGGGGAGGGATGGTTCAAAAGAGGCTTCAAAAGGTTTTGAGAGCGTCAAAATGTGTTTAGCTGCCGCAGCTTGTGGCTAATACCTGAAAATGCTTTTAGAGTTTCATATTTTGATTTATTGGCTAGCACACCCACTCACCCACCCATATACACACCCAGCCGCACACTCAACCACACACACACACACACAAACATATACCCCTATTGCTCTATGCACACACCAATAACACACAAACTCTGGCAGCCAAAAGCATTTGCATCTAGAACATGCTCACGACTGAGCACACAACTTGATGTATGAGACTTGAACCTGTTACATGGACTCCTTCCTTCTTCCTCTCCCTCTCCCTTCCTGTATCCTTCACTCGCTCCTACCGATGCATCAGCGTCTCCATTTACGTCTGGCTCTGTTTCCAGCAACGCCTGCAGACCCGCCTCCTTCGGCTCACACTTCTCCTACACAGGGACTGCCTCTGCTTCTGCCTTCACCACTGCCTCTGCTCAGTCCTCTGCCCAAGCCTCTGCCTCCGTCGACTAGTCACCGCCTCTTGTGACGTCATGTTCGACAAAAAATTTATTGCATTATTGATATTAAATGCTAGCGGCTCGTTCTGCATTTAAATTTATGTTTAATTCGAAATTTAAATAAATAACAGGATATTCAGGACGAGCAGCGCGCTGTCCTTGCTTCACGCTCTTGCTGCACTCGAATTGATTTTCACGCATTTTAAATATGTTTCCACGCTTAATTGAGATTACGGAAAATCTTTTAACAATAAAGGAGATACCGACCTCATCGAATCAGCTCATATTTGTATAAGAGGATGTCTGTGTGTGTGTGCGTGTGTGTGTGTGTTTTTTTATAAGTAGATTAAGGATCACGCAAAATACATTTCAAAATAATTAATCGCTGTCCAATTAATAAGTACGTTAAAGTCTCCTTCAGTCAATGACTGAAGGATATCTCGTAGTCGGAATACCCGCCATTTATTGAATTTGATTTATCAGTTTAAAGTTATAGAAAATATTTGATAAGAAAACTATATAAAAATTTAATATAAGACAGCGATTTATCAATCATATATTCATCCATTCCAAGTCTTATAAGCATTGAGTTTCGCATAAGGCATTAAGTAGGAATCTTTTAGAAGAGTTTCATTGACTACGGAATTCCTTAGGGGAAAACCAAAAACTGCCTTTTTTTTTTAACTGACTTTATTTGTGGCTGAGGATCGTTTATATAAAACACCTCAATTACAATACAAACAATAAACAAAGAGAAAATAATATATTGATGTCTGGTAACTCCAGTGCTTGGTATGAGTCAAAAGTAGTAGGTAGTATAACAGTGGTAGTAGTAGTAGTAGTAGTAGTAGTAGATAACAGTGGTAGTAGAAACCGTATAGTTCGAGCTTAGAAGATGTTTGGCTAAGTAAGTTAATACTGGATCATGGAATAGTTATGAAGAGGAGTATTTAATGTATTAGTAGTATTTTAGCAAAGAAATTGAAGCTTAGATATCCCAAGTCGCATGAACTGCATGTAAAATAGTAGTCAAAAGGAGTAGTATCTATTTTAGAAGATTAAAGTCAATAAGTCAAAAAAAGCAGTAGATATATTTGGTAATAATATTTCAGAAAAGTAGTAGGAAAGTTGAAGCTGTAGTCAAAAAGATTGAACGATTTATAAGAAGTAAATTTGCAGAAATGCAGTAGATGTTAGTATGAAGACAATAAGTCAAGAGAAGTAGTAGATGCCTTAGTAGTAATGTCTAAATAGTATTAAATATAATAATGGTATAATTTTAAGCTAATAAAGTAGTCAATTTTTGTATAAATATTCAAACTTCTAATTATTCTTTTCGAATAGAAGTTACTACGATTAAAATGGTAGTCAACATTTTCATTCTTGCACACTTTCTACTACCATCATAATCATCATTTTAACTAACATGATTCTTACAATCATCGTCATCGTTACCATTGTCATTATCATTATCATTTTTAACATTATCATCATCATCATCATCCTTATCCTCATCATCATCGTTATCATCATTCTGCACATACAAACTACCATTTTGTATGCTTACTTGAAGTAAAGTAGTAGATGAGTAGATGATAAGCGTTCTTCTAGTAGAGCTGATAGATGATACTCGAAAGCTGGCTGATAAGAAAAGTAGTGAGCCATCAAAGAAAAGTAAACAAAGAGCTTTACTTGGTAACAATATTTCAGAAAAGTAGTAGGATAGTTAAAGCTACAGTGTTTATAGTAAATTGGCAGAAAGGTAGTAGATGTATAGACAATAAGTCAAGAGAAGTAGTAGATGTCTTGGTAGCAATGTTTCTAAAGTATTAAATATAATTAATTTAATTATTATTAATATATCTACTTATGCTACTTCTTTCTTTGGAATAGAAGTAATTAATTAAAATAGTAGTCAACACACACACTACTATTTTCTATGTTAAATTTAAATTAAGTAGTAGCTCCATTAAAAGCAGCAGATGAGTAAATGATAAGCCTTCATAGCAAAACTGATAGCTTTCAAACTGATAAAGATACTTGAAAGGTAGCTGATAAGAAAAGTAGTGAGCCATCAAAAAAAGTAAACAAACATTAAAAAGTAGTAAATAAGGTGCTACCTCAACCACTTAAAACCACCTAAAGATAAGCCCAGCGGAAAGTTTTGTACATAAGAAAAATGCTTATAACTAATTTTGCCACCCAACAAGATTTTTATTGTCCGAAACATAAGATTTGAAGAAAAGACACTTTGCATGGCTTAGATTTGGCTTCTTATCGTACGGAAGATAAGATTTGCACCTTTGTGTCCAAATATAAAGCATAAAAGGGGCACATTAAGTACCTTAAGTGATAAGGAAAATGACGGAGAGTAAATATGATAAGATGAGTTTTATATCAGTCTTAATTAATCGATTAGTAGCTGAAATATTTTAATACCAAATTGATAAGAGGGAAATAAATAACAAAAATATAAAGAGAAGGACAGAAAGAGAGGGAGAGAGAGAGACGGCAGAGGGGGAAAATTAAAAGTATTCAAACAAAGGAACGACTCAAAAAAAAAAAACTGAATGTCTGGCAAAAAGGCATAAATTTCATATAGCCGTTAAGTGTCTGGCCTACGATTGGATTTTGGCCGGTAAAAAGCTGGCTTATTATTAGGTCAATGCATCGATATGAAATGTTGAAGGACGTGTGCTCCAAAGTGATTCAAAGAGTAGACCTTAAGTCTCAGCGCTCGGAAGGACATAAACATTGTCACGCTTGATGAGCAATTCCGCCTTCATCCTTGTAATATTCAGACACTTGGACTTTCAGAAGGACTTATCAGCCATAAGAGACGGGAAAATGGCTAACTCAGAAATGCCGTTACTTCTTAAATTAGGGTCAATTCCCGCCAAGTTGAGCTTCAGCAAAGCGAAAAGGTCCTGCAACAGTTAATCTGCCACTTGAATTTTCTCTGTTTTCTTTTCCTTTTTCCTTTTCTTCCTTTTCTTTTCCTTTCTCTTTATCTATTTCCAAATTAGTGCGTTTTTCTACTTGACGCACTTTTCTGAGTAACCAAACTAGAAAAGAGCAAGATGAGTTCAATGAACTCTTTAAACATTGAAGATATCAAAATTATTGAATTTTATTAATTATTATATTTTATTTAATAAAAAAATTTTAAAAAAATATATTTCATTGGTTTTAAAATTTGTATTTTATATTTATTTATTTAATTTTTTTTTATTTATTTTTATATTTCTGGGCACAACTTTTCACTTGGTAATGTTTATTTTTGTTTACCTACATATATATATTTTTATTATTGTAAATATGAAATAAAAAATGTTATTTATTTAATTTATTTTTTAAGTATAATAATCTCTTTTTTTTATTTACTTTTATTAATTGCCAGTATGACTTTATCTACTACAATTAAATCTTCGACTTGCGCGTTTGCCGGGCACGTGTCGTGATTGACGGGAACTGAGCTCGAAATGGGAACCGTAAACAGAGGCTAATCTGTTGATATTTGACTATGCTGCACTATGCCAATAGAAACTATCTGTAGTGGGAAACATTAAGTACCGAGAACTATAAATATAATCAGGAAATAGGCGGGACGTAGCTTAACTGATTTCCTAGATTCTCGAGTGTTTACAAAGCGAGTGATTGGCTTCGGTCGGTCGTCAATTAAAGGCACACGAGTCAGACAGTGATTTTATTAAGTCATAAGCAAAAGATGGGACAGACAGACAGACACTGATCGATTAGATAATTAAGAGACTCGGTGATCAATGAAAAACAATAAAAATCGATTCTACGCGCTATGCAAACGGGTTCCACACACATCGATCTCTTCCCTGACCAAGTGCAACAACATATTCGAACGGTACTGCGAGTCGTTGGTCGTAATCATAAATAAATAAATAAATAAATCGTTTCACTAGGAATTAATTATGGAACAGGTTTTAAGTGGTGATATTTCATTGATTACCCGTTATTAAGTTCCCATAGGCATTTAAATGGGTCGCACCTCCAAATTGAATTGATAATCTAATTTCCCAATATTGTTGACTATTTCGAGGGTCCAGTCCAATCTATCTCTTTCCTCGCATGTTTGCCCCCCGTTAAAATATTGCCACTCGCAGTGACTGAGCACTAATGAGTCTTGTATTAAACAGGTTCAAAAAATGCCCCGTCACCCTGAATATCATTTACTTGCACGTTATCGACCCTCATAGACAGCGACTTATCGTGCACTTGACGCGGGGACCGCTTCGTAGCCGAATCCGAGTCCGAGTCCGATGAGTACTTCAACTTCGGGAACGACTATAAAGTTGCCTCATCATTTTCACGGTTAGTTCGAGTTCGAATCGCCAGCCCAACGGTTGAGGATCGAAATGGCGTTGCTAATTTTGCTGACTGCGGCGGCGGTGCTTCTCTACGTCTACTTGAAGTGGACCTTCAGTTACTGGGAACGTAAAGGCTTTCCCTATGCGGCGGTCAGTATACCCTTTGGTGCACTGGACTCGGTGCGCAGGAACAAGCGATCCTTTGGCCTGGCCATTTATGACGTGTACAAGGCCAGCACTGAGCCTGTCATTGGCATCTACTTGACCTTGAGACCGGCACTGCTCATCCGTGACGCACAATTGGCTCACGATATAATGGTCAAGGACTTCTCCAGCTTCTACGATCGCGGGGTCTATGTGGACGAGAAGCACGATCCTTTGTCGGCGAGTCTCTTCACCATGGAGGGTCTCAGGTGGAAGAACATGCGCACAAAGCTGACGCCTTCCTTCACATCCGGAAAACTAAAGGGGATGTTCAGCACCGCCGAAGCTGTGGCTGACAAGATGTTGGCCCATCTCAATGAACATATCCCCAAGACGGGAAGTACAGTGATCGATGTCAAGAAGTTGACTTCATCGTAAGTCGAACAAACAAGAAGAACGATTTAAAAATTTTTCCTATTTAATGAATTTCCTTGGATAATTTAGATACGCCGTTGATATAATTGCTTCAACGATCTTTGGTCTGGATGTGGATAGCTTCCAGGAACCAAACAATGAGTTCCGCCAGATCAGCAAGGACGTGAATGCACCTACAATCAAGAATATACTCAGAGGCACCACATCCTTTTTGTATCCTGGGTAAGCAGTGGACAGCGAGACTTAAAGTCGAGAAACATGTCTCTAGGGGGTCATTACATTCCTCAGGGTGGAGAAAATCTTCAATCGCTTTGGCTGGAAACTCGATGGCCTGGACCGAATGAGGAGTCTGGTTCATCGCACGATTGCCTACAGGGAGGAGAATAATGTATCCCGCCGTGACCTGATGCAGTTGCTGCTGCAGCTCCGCAACTCGGGTAAGGTCAACAATGATGACGGCGCCTGGTCTACGGAGGCAGCATCCGAGAGTCTTAAGTCCTTGAGCAAGGATAACATAACAGCGCAGCTTTTCCTTTTCTTCGTCGCTGGCTATGAAACATCTGCTGCAACTGCCGCCTTCACGCTCTACGAGCTCATGCAGAATGCAGATGTCCTGGCTAAGCTACTGGAGAACATTAACCAGTCGCTGGAAAAGCACAATGGAGAGCTAAACTATGACTCCATACAGGACATGAAATATCTGGAGCTATGTGTTATGGGTAAGTTCAGCAGACGCTTCCTTTCGCAAAGCGCTAATGATTTGTGGCTTTGCAGAGACCACACGCAAGTATCCTGGCTTGCCAATCCTGAATCGATTGTGCACGCGCGATTATCCTGTGCCCAATAGTAAGCATGTCGTCAAGCAGGGCACTCAAGTCCTCATATCCCTTCTGGGTATTCATCGCGATGAGGAATACTTCCCGGATCCCCTCAGATATAACCCTGACCGCTTCACCGAAGAGGACAGAAACTACACGCCCTACGCCTACATGCCCTTCGGTGAGGGTCCTCGCCAATGCATTGGTAAGCTATGCACACAGAAAGGATCTCCTAATATTTATCTAATTTCGAATTGTTTTCCTTATCCTTGTAGCTGCCCGCATGGGTAAGATGAACGTTAAGATCGCCTTGGCCAAGATTCTGACCAACTTCATCATCGAGACGCGTGAGGAGAAATCCGAAATCGAGTTCACTGTCAATGGAGTTCCTCTGCTACCCAAGGGCGGAGTTCCTGTCAAATTCACCAGGAAAATTAGGTAGAAAATGTTCAAAAAAAAAAAACTAAAATCATTTTTAGAAATATTAAAATTAAGATTATTAAGAAGTGAAAGAGATTAAATAATTTTGCAATTGTTAAAGTTAAGACTCTGCCTCTTAATTTCTGTGCGCCTCGTACGACGAGATTCTGTTTAATTAATTCTCAGTGAATGCAACCAGAAGCTGGCTGCTATGTAACCCCTTGCATACATACACATAAATTGAAAACTAGAACTAAGATTAAATGTAATACTGAAATAGATACTGCATTTATGTATTTTTAAGCTTTAACTAATTTTAAGGATTAAAATAAAACTTATGGAATTATTCGTATCCTTTACTTATTATTGAAATCCTGAAATTCGCAAAACACCTGATTTTCTGCTCATTTCAAGCAATCATCAGCTTTAACCGGAAAAGCGTCTGGAAATTTTCTCAGCATTGCAAAGGGCTCGGTTGAATGGTGGAGGGGAAGGGAAAGGGAAAGGGGAAGAGGCGAGGTTCATGGCTGCTGCGTTCGTAGTTGAAAAGTTGACTAACTTTTAATGTTGAGCACTTAAAATTGAGGGGCGGCTGCCACGCCCAGCCGTGTTGCCGTGTAGTCTGTTATTGTGCCCGAAAAAGTTTGTGCACCCAACACAAAATGTTCGTACAAAGTAAACCCGTAAACTTACATGTATTCCAACAACAATTTTATTTTTTATTTTTTATTTTTTATTTTTTATTTTTTATTTTTTTCCGACCAACTATTTTTTAAGTAGTGACAGAAATTCGCTTAGTTACTTACCTTCAATTTAATTGGTCGCAATAAAAAAGGACGAAAAAGCAAAAATGTTGCAGTTGAGTTATGTTAAGACTCTCAACTATCCCAGGACGATGTTCTGTTTATCGATGGAGAAGCAAAGTCGATGATTAAGTAATGTGAGTCTTTATCCTATTTATTGTTTATCCTCGTCGAGAATATTCCCTTATGGATTTTAATAAAAGGGAAAGTATCCTTAATTTGGAATTCATTAGGGCATTTTCGTCATGAGTCGCAAACAGCACTTAACGCTTCGTTAACTGAACCACAGAATGTCGAGAAATTGTTTTCATTTCGTCCAATCCAAACAACATTAATGTCCAACACATGCACTCAGGACAACAGGAAGGACATCAGTTTGTGTGTGTGTGTGTCTCGCTCCTGCACCTCCCTTGAACTTCGAATGGGACCCAGTCGCAGTCGCAGTCTCAGTCTCAGTGAGGAGTAGGACTCGTCACTCGTCGCCATCGCATATGAGCAGTGTCAAGTGCTCACAGCTCCATATGAGCCACAGCCATGAGGATGACGACGGCCAGCGTCCAGTCAGTTGCCAGCCACTTGGACACATGTAATAATTCAATTGTGTGAACATCTATTAAGGAAGATTGATGACCAGCAGCGGGCGGCGGAGTTGGCTCGTTCGCTTCGCTTTTCTGGCTGGCCAGTGGTCGGTAGTTGGCAGTCAGTACTCGACCGAGTATAACTTTGTTTGAATGTGCTTGTGTGTGTGTGTGTGTGTGTGAGTGGGAAGGACACTCGCACAACAAATGAATAAGAGCGCAATCAGTGGGGGGAGAACTGCATCAAGTGGTACCCATCAAAGCTTCCTTTTGACAAAACTTAACGGTCATTGGAGGTGTGTGACGATGTTCTGTGTTAGTCCTGTGTCCTCTGAATGCTATGAACTGAGCATTGGGTGTCGTATCCTGTTCGTATTTCATTGTATCGCACATCACAGAAACTCGAGGAAATAAAATATAATACAAGCAGCTGCCAATGATCTGTGCGGAAATGGCAGGGGAAAGCTTTAAATCTCCGTCCTAGTTCGATAGGGTCCCTCCCAGTGGAGCTTTAAGGGATGACTCTTTAATGTGGGAAACATCGTTTTGGGTTGTGTCCTTTATGTCAATATGCCTGAGTGGCTCTTCGCTTGCTTTAAAAAGAGTGCGATAACTGGAAACAAGCTGACATTTATGCAGTTTGCCAAGCAGCCTGCAGGCAACTACTCAAGCACATCAGCACACAGATGCATATAGCTGCACACACACACAGACAGACAGACAGACATTCACTCATGTTTTGCTGTTTCAGCAACAGCAGCAGCAGCTGTAGCCCAGAGAAGGGAGACGATGGAAAAGCCAATACAAGCAACTAACGAGCTTATTTCCAGACAGCAGGCAACTCAGTCGGAGCCACAGTCGAGCTGCAGCTGAAGTTGAGGCGGATAATGGAGCGGGCTAGAGAGCGGGTTAGGGGGAGGGGTGTCTGATGAAGGGGCTTGCTGAGGGGGTAACCGAAGCAGGAACAGAGGGGCAGAGGTGCCGTCGCAGCTACAGCCAAAGCTGAAGCCTGGCGGCGACATCACATGCATGATTGACTGCGCAGTTGTGCAGTGAGAGTCCTTTCGTTGTGTGTATGGAATAGGGGCAGGAACTGGGGTAGCTGCAGCAGTGGTAGGGGTAGTGCTGAGGGTAGGTGGCACTCGGGGCCACAGGTGCCGCGACCGATTGTCATAAACTTGTGCCACATGTCTTCAGTTTCAACCAACTTCATTTGTAAGTTTGATGAGGTGCACAGCCATGGCAGGAGCGGCAAATGAAAGCGCAAAGGATTATTTAAGTCCAAGCAGCATCCACAGCAACCACTATATAAGCAAGAGTGGCAACAAAAGCACACTTAAACTTAAGCCAATTAAGCGAATTTCAGTTAATTATGGTCAGTGTGGTAAACATGGCGTATACTCAATGTAACATCAGGTATAACAGCGCGACGTCGACGCAACGGAGACGTCAATGAAGATTGGTCAGTGGATAATGAAGAGCTCAACGGAGTTTCAACAGCAGCAGCAGTTGCAGCAGTTGCAGCAGCTGTGCAGCAGGAGTGAAACTTGCAACCGGAGTTGCTGCTAATAAAATTGCATTAAGGACTCAAGTGTATACGCAGGAGCAAAGAACAGAACAACGAAGAAGTAAACACAAAAATGAAGACAAAAAAAACAAAATTAAAAATAAATAAAAATAAAATTGTAGTTAGTAGAGAAAATTTTAGTTTCTAATTAAAAGTTGATTGTTTCTTGTTTGCCAAGTCAGCGGACGCCGGGAGAGATGCCTTCATTAGACATCATCAGGTAACTGGAGCCGATGGCAGTGCCTGATATCCAGAGAGCATCCTTCGGGCTCTGCTCAATTACTAAGACGACAACAAAAGACATAATTAATTTAAATCATAGTCCAGTTGTCAATTAAAATTGATTGCAGTGGCAGGAGCCACAGATGACAGACAGTCGGACATGTGAGTCCATACGATTGTATGACCTGAGTTCCCTTATCCCCTCGACTCTTATGTCCTGTCTCTTATCCCCTGTCTCTTGTCCCCTGTCTCTTGTCCCCTGTCTCGTATCCCCTGTCTCGTATCCCCTGTCTCTTATCCCCTGTCTCTTATCCCCCGTCTCTTATCCCTTTTACCAGATCCAGATCCATATCCATATATCCAGGGCTATTGACAATCGAGCTGAGGAAACAAAGGCAACAATTAAAACAAGCAATTAACAGGCGATCAAATTGAGTGTTTTGCCTTGTTTGTTTCATGACTGAATATCCTGCCGAATGTGTGAGTAACTGAGTGTCTGACTGTCTGACTGGTTGCATGTCTGCACGTCCTGTGCCATCGGTTGTCTACTTGTCTATCGTTTTATGTTTGGCTTGTAAAAACCAATGTGAAAACACATCGTTGGCAAACAAGAAAAACCAATAAAATGAACTTGTCATAAAATTAACGCATTTATAAGGCAAACAATGCTGGATTAACAAACGCCAACAGCCAACAGCCAACAGCCAAGAGCGAAGAGCCAGCAATCGGTGGGTGGTTGGGTGGTTGGAAGGGAGCAGGAGCAATCACTATGATGACAAGGACTCGCTGACAATGCCAATACAGGATTCAAGGGATTGCCCCATATTCAACATCGAACTATAGACCATTTATAGACCATTTTTGTGTGTTTATACTCATGCGAGATCCTGCGGACGAGTTGCGTGAGAAATAACTGCCACTTAATTTACACAGGCTTCAGGCTTTGGGCTTTAATAGTCAACAGTCAACAGCCAGCAGTCAACAGGCCCGCCCCTTTCCAGCTCCTGTGCGTAAACGTGTCCGTGCCCATGTCCGTGTCTGTATCCTCTCATTTGATACCCATACCAGGACCCAACTTCTCGCCCTCGCCCTCACCCCCGGCCCCGCCCTCGGCCACTGCCCTGACATAACGGGAAGATAAATATGCCGGCAACATTGAGCTGCCATATAAACTGCTGTTTATGACAGACGCCGCAACAAAGTCGAACTTGATTCGTGACGCAAGGACTCGTAAAATTAAAATTTGCACACGATTTGCCCTGCAATGCCTTTGGCTCTGCCCCTGTCAAAGCAAGGTCCTTCAGCTATTGAATGCAATTTGAAATTCAGATTAACAGATGTTTGCTTAAAGTCTACCTCGATTATGCGAATGGAGTTTCATTTGTGTAATTTACTGGAAGAGTTCACACACTCGCAATGGAAATGCACTAACCAGGCTCTGGGAAAATAAATAAGGATATTTAAATAAATTATTTTAAATTTATAATAAATAAAAAAATAAAGTAAAATGAAGGCTGAAAAGTCTAGACTTCAATTTGAGCTTTAAAATTGTTTGCTTCACTTCGAGGACTCCCTGGATGCAGCTTTAAGTGAATGAGAGTATATGAGGTTCGGCATTTGGTGTCCTTATAGAGCATATTCAAGGTATATATGTAACGGTAGTTGTACAGGATTTTAGTTTTGATGGTATTGGTGCTTTAGCATGACAGTTGGCGAACACTTTGCGCCTTTGCCCGCAAATTACTGCAGCCCAATTGATCGATTGTCTGAGAGGACTAAGCACAAGAGCGAGACAACGATAGAGGAGAGAGAATGGGAGAATGGGACAAACTGGCAGATAGAAGCAAAAGAAATAGAGAGATTGTTGGGGAACGAGAAACGAGAAACGAGAAACGAGTCTGGCGAATTGCTAAAGTGTTGGCACTGATGGGTAAAGTTACTGAGAGCGAGACGTTTTATGATGTAAGGCACTGAACTGTGGTAAACGATTCGTTGCTGTTCATGTTGTTGGTGTTGCATGCAACCAACACACAAAGGTATATAAAACCCCTACTAGCACACACACACACACACATTGACAAACAAGCACACACACGAATTGAATTAAATTGGATTCGTTGGGTTTGTGTAAACAAAATTTTAATGTCTTTTTGCTTTTGAAGTCATTCACTCAAACTCGACTCAAACTTGTGCGCATGCCACAGACAGAGACTGCGGGTAGACAAAGGCTGAGGATGGTGATTGGAGTGGGAGTGGGAGTAAGACTTGGGAATGGGTATGGGATTGGAAGAGGGATTGGGAGAGGGATTGGGATTGATGTGGGAGTTGTGGGTGGCGGCTGGTGGAGGGCAGAGGGAACAGGGAAAAGGAGAAGCGAAAGGACACAGCGAGCGATGGAAGGATGGCAGGGAGGAGGGGGGAGGGGGGAGGAACATCATGATGTTGATATGTCTGACATAAATTTCATCAACTGTCTAAGTTAATGACAGTAAATTTGTTTGAAAATTGCTTTAAAATGGCAAGGCAACCAAGCAGCGCAAAAACAGACTTGCCCCCAAGAGGTGAAGGATGGATGGGGGTTGAGTTGTAAAGGTGGGCATTTCCACCTACTTGCCTGCACACACACACACAGACACACAGACACACGGAAGGAACACATGCAGTCAGCTGGCGCCATGTCGCAGTGACAGTCGAGCCCCAAAGATGCGAACATAGAAGAAATGACTGAATCCAGCGAAATGTGTCATGATAACTCAAATAAAGAATGGAAAGGATGTCGAGCCGAGCTTTGGCCCAGGTCCGGAGTTGTGGAAGGAGGGGGGGAGGTAGCAACCGTAGTCGTAGTGTCGCTGCTGAAGCCCACGCCAGAATCATCCAGCGAGCCGCGAAATGCAAAATGAGCGACTCTGCGGAAGCGACACACATGGAGGGCGGAATAGAGTTGAATGGGGTGAAGGAAAGGGGACAGGGTGACGGAAAGGGGAGGAGAGTGTGTGGAAGGGGACAGGGTGGGGCAGGGGAGGAAAGGGCAAAACGAACTTATTACGTAAAAGTGAATTTATGAAGTGAAACGAGTTAAATGCCAGGCCACAGCAAGACTAAGCAATGTGGCAGCAGGCACAATGGGCGGGGCGGTAGGGCAAGAAGCAACAACAACAACAACAACAAAAAGCGTCGAGCATCTAAGAAATCATTTTTTCGCCTTTGCTTGTTTTTGCGCCCAATTTTTAATCTGATGATGTCAACACAAATTGTGGTGCAAAGTCGAGAGCCTGGCCCACGCTCCTTGTCTCCTGCAGGCTTCCAACAGTCGCGTATTCGCGTATTTGTCGCCTCATCCCCTGCCCGTGCCCCTACCCCTGCCCAAGCTTAGTCTATATCCTCCGACACTCAAGAGCCGACAACCGAAAAAAGCCACTCAAGGACTGTGCAAAACGCTCCGCCTGCAAAAGGTTAGCCGCCGAGTGTCAAGTGAAAAGCGCGTCCGCCTCCTTCCACACCCACAAACACACACACACACACACACACCCATGCACACCCACATTTGCTAGCGAGATATTCACTTTGTAAATGTGTGTGTGTGTGTGTGTGTGTGGGAGTGTGAGCGTGCGTGGGTGTTCGCCCGGGTGCCAGCACGCGGCCTTGTAGTGTCACTTGCAGCATATAAATTTGTGCGACTTTCTTTTTATATTATTATTATTATTATTATTATTATTATTTTTCCGTTTTTATTTTTTTTACTATGTTTCATAGTGGCTGCAATTTGCAGCTGCCGCTTGAGGCAAGAGCGCAGCGTGTGGCAAGGAAGCATCGCATTAATATAAAGCACTGCGGCATGAAGGATTCTCATGCCTTGCACTGGTTCCTGGTTCCTGGTTACTGGTTACTGGAAGCCGTTTACTGGCTGCTGGTTACTGGCTGCTGGTTACTGGCTGCCGGTTGCTGGTCGTTGGTTGCTCCTCGTTGCTCGTTGGTTGCTGTTGTGAGCATCTCCGGCACTTAGACAGGTTTCTTCACACAGACGAAAGTTGGCTACCCAGGGACCTGGACGGAATCCTTGATGATGATGTTACGTTCATAAGCGCATTGGGAGCGACTCTCAGTTGATAGTTATCGTTTATAAAATGGAGTAAACAGAATTTCTGAAAACTGCATATCCTTTATTTAGCTTCAGTTTTCCATTCCTTCATTTTAACACAATAAATTCAATCACTAAATCGTTTACAAAAATAAAAATGCGTAGTTCTTATCTAAGAATTTCCTTAGCTCAATTTGTTTGTATTTAATTTAAATAAAGTTTAATAAAATTCATTAAAATAATTTAATTTAATATGATAATATTTAGTTAATATATTATAATATACCTTAGTCTAATACACATACTATAATTATGGCTGGAAGACTCTTTCAGAAATTATTTTCTCTCACTCTTATTACACACCTTAGGAAGTTCTGTGTCCTGGTGATGTTTGTACTTTTTATTTTTCTTTTTATAATTAAGAATTACTCTCCATATTTTTTTATTTTTAATTTTACTATACAAATGGACTGCTGCCATTGTTTTAAATGTTATGAGATGCTTAGGAATTTATTTTGGGTTGTAAATCCTTATTAAGGGTTTAGCTTGTTTTCCCCCATGCGTTAAACGATAAGTACTTTAATACTTATTTTAATTTTATAAGCATGTTAGAACTAAAACTATATAATAAAAAAAAATCATAAGGAAGAAAAAACAAAACAAGTCAAGTGCCTCCGTTGCTGAAGTCTGCCTGTTGAATGGGTAAGATTGTACATGAGACTAGGTTTACCTTTGATATGAGGATGTAGGGTATAAATATATTAAATTTAAATAAATAATATTAGTTTAAAATTTATTATGATATTAATAAGTACTACGTTTTGGTATATTTATATATTTTGATATATTACATACAAAATAATATATTTCTATGAAAGGATCTTATATTGTATGGAATAATTTCAAGCTTTGGGGCAAACCATGAAATGCTGAGGCATCGATTGATATAAAAAAAAACAATAATTAAATCTATGAACAACATTTCTTAACCTTACAGATTAATTTTATATTATCCTTAAAATGTTCTAAAAATGTCTGTTTTATTTTAGAATATTTTTTTATGAGTAGAAGTAAATACCTAAAGTCCAAGCTTGACTTGTTAACTGATTTAATAATTTTGATTCATTGACTTTTAATAGCTTCAACTTTTTTAAAACTATGTTTTAAGATGGGAGCCCTGGTACCTATTTCAACATTGAAGTCGGTCTTTAAAAAGGATTTCCAATTTAAAATATCAGAGTTTTTCGCAATATGCGGAAAAGCGTTTAAGAGTCGCACTGCCAATGGCAGTTTTCTGCGTTGGGAATCCTCGTGCATTGGGACTCCGTGCAAATATGTGTATGTTTACGTATATTCTTATAGGCGGATGTGTCAGTGTGTGTTTGCATGTGTGTGTATACAGTTTGTATGTGTGTGTGTTGTGTACTGTGTGCTGCGTGTTGTGTGTTGTATGCTGTATGCTGTGTGTTGTGTGTATAAACGTTCGTGTGAATGCGTACGCAGCTTCGACACACTTAAAGTGCATTTAATTAAACAAGAAATCGAAATGCAATTAAAGCGAACAAATAAGCCTCAAGAGATGAACAACAACAACAACAACAACAACGACAACAGCAACAACAACAAGGATAATAATAACAACGGATGCGTGGCAGCTTTGCCTGTGGTGTTTGTGCTAATAGATACCGTTATGGCATTGTCATAACGTTTGCCACAAACAAAGCCGGCAGTGCGTCTTTCTCCTTCTGTCCTTATGTCCTGTGACTGTGCAAGTGCAATGCCAAAAGTCATGGCCTCTGAGAGTGTTAGTGTGTGTGTGTGGGTGTGTGTGTGTGAAAGTGTGTGCTTGTAGCAACATCTCGTTTAAATTATCGGCACCCGCAAGTGTATCGAATTTACGGCATCAACAATGCATATGTAATGAACGTGCAGCCAAAGACAGCGGCAACAACGACGACGACGACGACGACGACGACGACGGCGACTTCGATTCCAAAGGCGATGGCGAAGGCGAAGGTGAAGTTGCACATGTCTATGGTGACCCCGGCTAAATTTGAGGCGGATGCAACAAATGTAGCAAAGCGATAACAATGACAGGATCAAACATCATTGTCCAATTAAATTGCATTTGAGGGGCGTGCGAATTATGGAAATGCCATGAATGTCCTTTATTACATTTGAATTCAATAAACAAGAGGCGATCCACGAGCGAGCAATGCGCTTCAGATGGCAGCCGTCAGATGGCAGATGCCTCAGCCTGTGGCAACTTCAGTGGCAACAACATTTTAATGAAAGCATCACAATGATTGGTTTCTCTTGGCAACTAAGCAGCAAACTGTAAACGTCAGCCGTCGAGTGTTGGGCGGTGAGTGGTGAGTGGCAAGTGGCAAGCGGCAAGTGGCAAGCGGCAAGTTGTAAGCGGGCAGTGGTAAGCGGCAAGCGGTAAGTGGCAAGTGGAAAGCTGCTAGCTGCAAGCGGCAAATGCCCAGCAGAAATGTCCAGCATAATGAATGGCATTGGCAAAGAGACTGGGCGCCATCCTTGCCATCCCTGCCATCCTTGCCATCCTTCGAGCTGCATTAGTCGCCAACATGGAAATGCTATATATAAAACTCGGACAGGAGCCTTGGCTGACAGGCAGCTTAAATCCAGCCGAAAACGGAGGAGCAGCAGCAACAGCAGCAGCAGCAGCCAAAGGACCAGCAAAAGGAACAGGAACATCCACTGGCGGCCACTGCCAGCGGACCAAGCAAGATGCATTGTTTGGCGTAGAATTTAATTTTAGTTTAACTTTGTAATTTATCGATGCCGTATGTCGTACTCGTCCTTATGGCCTTTTCAGTCCTGCCAGGACTCATTCACCAACAAAAAAATATATATATATAGAATGTTAAAAGTAAAAAGATGAAGCAGAAGAAGCAGAGGAAGCAGATGAAGAAAAGGATTCCTGAAAAGAAAGACAAAGCTCAAGACGTTCTTGCAAACTGCAGAAGCTGAACGCCCGAGTGGCTGACTGGCTAACTGACTGGGTGGTAGAGTGGGTGGTTGGGTGGTAAGCAAGTGAGTGGCTGAGTGGGTGAGTGGTTGATGGTGACCAAGTGGTCGCTGCACCGCTGACTACCTTCATTAGTGTTTTGTTTAGCTTTGGCTTTGGCTTCTCATGTCGCTCCCGTCGGGAGGATCGAGAGGGGAGGACCCAAAACGGAAGCTGTATTGGGGCTGCCCTCAGATCAGCCCCCCTCCCCACACTTTTGATGGGGGTGTGTGAATGCTTTTTGAAGTTTACAGAATGCACAAGTTGCTGCTGGCATGGCTACTGCCAGCTGCCCTGTAAATCATTCTTTAGCAAGAATATCCTTTCCTCAGGGTAGCACAGCTTCACCACACAGCATGCCAAGTCCTGAACAAATTTTGTAGAGCGAAAGGATAATGGACCTTTAAGCCGAACTGATTTATAAATTTGCCTCTTTACTTGTAAAAAATATAATCCATTTTAATCCAAAAATATCCTTTAGCTTCCTTAGATATTTTCTTTCTTCCTTTAGAGCATTCAGTCGGTGTTCTTTCGCAAATCCTTTTCACTGCCCGCTTTCTTCTTCGTTTTTCTTATTTTATTTTCATCCTTGCATTTGTCTTCATCGACAGCCAAGTTGTTGGCTCTTTCATTTTTCTTTGGCCGAAAAACTTTTGGCTCATCCTCTCATCCATTCACTCCCATTTCCACTCCACCTTCCCACCTTCCCACCATCCCTTCATCCCGCCACCCTTACCCCGCATCGGGATACCCTTTCCCACTCAAAGACCCATTCGTTTTCTCGTTTGCTGTCTGTCATTGGGTATCAGTGGCTAACTCGTTTGTCTTTTTGTGCACTCTGCGTATACGTAATGACAATTAGAATTGACATCCTATGCTCCACAAAGTTTACCCAGCTGCTCGGGCTTTGCCTCGGGCTGCTTCTGCTTCTGTTTCTGCTCCTGTTATTGTTGATTGCATCTAATCCTGGAGATTTAACAGTTGCCATTGCCGTAACCGTTGCAGTCACAGTTGCATTTGTATTTGTTGCCCCCTTTGCCACCCACCTCCGCCCACTTCATTAACTTTTAATGAACAAGCTCGAAGGTTAAACTTAATCCCAACTTGGCTAAGAGATACCCTTAAGCCAATTATTGTACGGGTTATGCGACTAAATGATGTTTCAATATTATTTTTCATATTTAGTTGTTATCCTTTGACACATCCTTTTATCATGGATTTACATGTATTCCCCAGCCCGAGTCTCTCTCTCCCAGATGGAAGAGTATCCGTAGAGCTTTGTTCCTGGAATCCCGTCTCGAGCTTGTTAGTTGGCACAATACGTGCCTTAAGGTCCAGTGCAGAGCTCAAGGATTCGGTGGAACTCTTAACTGTTAAGAATAATTTACAGGACCCTCGATCTCGGCACACGCACAACGCTTACTCATAGTGGACAATAAATGCGAATTCGAGCTTTTCAAATATGCGCTCAATTAGCCATGATTAGTTAGGCACGTGTGACCACGCCCCCAGCTGCCATCAGTCAAAGGCGACCGCCTGGCTGTCTAGCTGTCTGTGTGTCCCGTCCATCATTCCCATTCTCTCTCTCTCTCTCCCTCTCTCTCTCTCTCTCTCGCTTTGTCTGTCTGTCATGTACACACGAATTCTATGTACGTACATGAAAATCCAATTTAGGTTTGGTTTCATTAGCAGCTCGGCCTTGGCATCGCCATTCGCAGTGGCTTTGGTGGCTTCGTTGGCTTCGTTGGCTTTGGTGGCTTTGGTGGCTCTGGTGGCTCCTCTGGCCTGGTGGCTCAAGCAATTTCACTTTGCGTTTTACCCTCTTTCATAGATACGGCCAAAACCGCAAAAAATAATTAAGCACTCGACGACATTGGCGCTTGACAATGACAGCGGCAACAACAGCAGCCACAACAACAACAACAACAACAACAGCAACTTGAACAACATGGGGAACAACAACAACAACAACTGTTACATAGTCTTCAAAAAGGCAAAGTAACTTTATTGAAATATTTGTTGCCTTTGCGGCAATGTTCATGGCCCAAGACTCGACGGAAAATTGAAAATCTGATGTCAAAGCATCAGAAGGGGCAGCAAACATGTGTCGCTTGGCATGCCCCATACCGTGGCATGTGCGATATTCGACTTGTTATTGAGTTGTCTATCTATCCGTCAGTTAGTCCTTTAGTCAGTTAGTCCGTTAGTCCGTTAGTCCGTCAGTCAATCAGCCGGCAACCGATGCTCACACCCGATGCCTGATGCCTGATGCCTGATGCCGGATGCCTGATGCCCGATGCTTGCCTGATGCCTGATGCCTGATGCCTGATGCCTGATGCTTGCCTCGCAGTTGGTCGTTAGAATCAAATGAAGTGAAATCGATGCGCCGCTGACTCGATATGAGCAGCCGCCGGCCAGAAATCCACTGCGGGCGCTGGGCGCGATGAGTTGTGGGTCTTTATTTGTGTGTGCGCGCGTGTGTGTGTGTTTGTGTGTTTGTGTATTTGTGTGGGTGGCACACACTTCGTTTCTGTGGCATGGGATTTGTGGGTCGGGGAGGGTAGGTGAGTGAGCATGCGGGCAGCTGTCAATGTGTCTATGGAAATGTGCGCTATACTCGTATATTTGAGTGGATTTGCTAACTGATTTTGTTATACACTCAACTCGACTGGCGGTATTGCTGACTGTGATTCTGTTCATATATACGAGTGTCTGTAACGTCACCTACTATCCCCCCTACTCCCTCTCCTACTCTCTCTCCTACTACCCCTCCTTCTATCCCTTCTACTATCCCTCTTACTATCCCTCCTACTTTCCCTCCTAGAGTCCCTCCTTCTATCCCCTCCTTCCACTCACAGTCGAGGTCCCTCAACCGCCCCCGCTGCTTAGGCGTCCACGAAACCACGACTATGTGGCTCTTGGCTGCTGATGTCTAAGTGCTGGGCGCTGCCAGTGTTTCATGCTGACAATCAAATTTGTTGACGTGGCTGGATTATTACTTCATAAGCAGAAAATCAGCAGAGCGCTTCGCATTGTCAATTATCAGCAATTCTTTGTCAACTGCTTTGGCTTTTGGCTCCCGCCTGCCATCCTGTGACACTGCCGCCCTTTGCCTGGTTACGCCCACACAATCGCAATACGCCCATTAGCCATTACATTCGATATTCGCATGCGAATCTCATTTGCCAATGGCATTCACCATTAGCATTCGCTAAGCTAATATCATATCGAAATCATTCGAAAACTGTGGAGTCCTGCAGCAGCAGGATATGTGGTGTGTGGTGGTGGAGGAGGGGGAGGAGCGTGGGTTCATAGTCTATAATAAGATGTGCCACGTAATTGAACCCTGCAAAATCAATCAGAGTTGTGTGCGTGTGAGAGCAAACAAACCTAAGGTTAAATTGATATGCGACACCCTCTGCACCGCGAAGGATGCTCTGTGGAAGACCTAAAAGGATCCTAAAGCGCAAAGGACATGTATGTGACTTGTCGTACTTGTTGTTAATGGTAACGGAGATGAAGTACGTAAATCGTAAGTGGATTCCGACTTTGTATATTTTCCCCTTTAATATCTTCAGGATTTTGCAAATATGAATTTAAGAAAATTGCAACTGCAAGGATATGAAGGATAACTGATTTGAGTCCTGATGAAAGCTAGTTCTCACTTTAATTGAAACTTTTTCGGATTAATTTAATTTCTTCTCTTCAATTCTGAAATTTAAAGAATTTCTTCTTTTAATTTCATTGTCCGAGTGTCCTTTTTATAATTTGCGTCGAAAAACTACACAGGATCAGACTTTTTTTTAATTGAGTTCGTACAGGTTCTAGGAATTACATATATTGCATTTGGTTATTTACCTCTTCCCAATTTGAGTAATGAACCATTATGATGTCCTTCATCTAATGACCATATCGGAGCAAGGATATCAACACGTCGCATGTCCCATCATCTAATGAACAATGCGTTCAATATTAATGCTCAATTAGTGGTCAGGGCTTTCAGGGCGTGAAGTATTAGTTGTGTCCTATAATCATCCTGATAGCAGGACAATAGACCAAGTATGAAGCCTGAACCTACGGGCTTAATTGAAGCAGTGGCTAATTAACAGGTGAGGCTTGGCTTGAAGCCTTTAGCATTGAAGGAACTATTTGATAGTCGCCTAAGTCACCTTTAGTTTTGAAGGAGACAATGAATTTTCTGGGTATAAAAGTCCTTGGAAAATTCATTGGAAAATTATCGTACTTCACCCTGCAAGCATTTTAAGTAAATAAAGAAATTAATTAAATTATTTTTTAATTTTATCTGACAATGAAAGAAATTAATTTAAAATTTTAAATAAATAATTATTTAAATTTTTAATTTTGTGGCTCTTAAGGATATGAAGGATGCAACACCTAATCTCTTGAGATATATTTGGGTGGTCACATGATGGGGATTTACTTTTTGCTGATCTGATTAAAGATAGAAATAATACTCTTTACATCCTTGTATCAATATCCTTGACTGCCCAAAATTTTTTAAGCCATCTGTTGATTTTTCTTTCAAGGATCCGCCGTACTTTAATTTCTTAAAATCACCTCTTAATAAAACCAATTTCACTCACCGTAGCCACAACAATAAAAACTCACAAAAAGGGAAGCCCGCAAAGGATTTACTGTTTACACACACGAATCCTGCAAGTATACAAAAAAATAGAATGCCAGGAAAATTTTTATTGATTTCGCATCGAAAAAAAAATAGAAAAATGAAAAAAGAAAAAAGAAAAACTCCGAAAATCATCATTGCATAATTTTCAATGTTGTGTTTGCAGTAAATGCGAAGTTTCAATCAATTGTTTTGTGCCTTTCATCGGTTTGTCAGTCTGTGGCAAAGTCCACGCTAATTGGAAATTTTTCATTTATCATCGGAAAATATATATACATATATACATAAACAAGGACCTGTGAACGCACTGGCCTTAACTTGGCCCAAGGATCTATGAATGATGTTATCAGCCGGTGCGGAAAATGAGGCAGGAGGCGAACAGACAAAGCGACGGGCTGCCAGGACAACCATTTCCGATGGGTCAGGCGATGTGGCCAGGGAGGGGGGGGGGCGGGAATGGAGCGGCATACAAAATGGAAAAGCAAGGAAATTGGCGAAAAAACGAAAGGAAAATAACTGTTTAGCAATAAATGTGCTGAAAATATTCGGAAATAAGTATTCATTCAGTTCGGAGTTTGAATAGGAAAAACTGCGCCAAGCGTAACATAAGCATTGACGGCCGATCAACTGTTCGCTGTGTGGGTGGGGGTGGGGGCGGGGGTCGCCGGCAATGGGGGGCGGACAGTATGGTTGGCAGGGGGCGTGCCACCGAGGCCGGAACTTTAAATGGATTTTGTGGGAATTCTCATTTGAATACGCAACGGGGAAACTAACGCAAAGGACTCAATCCGAACTGGCGATGCGCTGTAATCGAGTCATAAAGGAAAGAAAACTGTTAAAGAGCTGCTGCCGGGAAAATAAACATTTTCATTTATTTGGAATTCAGGCAAATGAAATTAGAGAACTCACAGGCTATTAAAGGACGAGTTGCTGGATTAATTGGATGATAATCGGGATAGGGTATGCATTTGAAGGACATTTGTGTGCGTTGCGAATCCGAGTCAGACCATAATCGCATATGCCCCACCGCAAAGCAACCCATGTGTGTGGCTTGCTCTGCTTCTATGGCGCGTGTGTGCGTGTGTGGGCTTGTGTGTGTGTGTGTGTGTGTGTCTCTGGCCATGTGGGTGTATGGGTATTGATGGTGGACACTGCCAACGGCCGTTGGACGGCATAAAAAGCTTGTTCTATGCAGTCGTTTAGCTCAACCACAACATTATGTCGAATACCGGAATCTTCAATGTGCCACTGCCACATCCATGGCTGCTGCTGCTGCTGCTGCTGCTGCTCTCTAATGGGTACACAGAGAGGCTAGAAGTGGGTGGGAGAGGGCTGGCCGGCGAGTAGGGACTGCAGCTTAGAGGGTTTGGTTTTGAGTTTGGAGTTTATGTTTGGGTCAAGCTTCAAGGCATTCATTTTCATTTTCTCTACCCAAAATGCGGCTCTGAAATTCGCAATAGATTTTCCTGCTCCTGTGCATGTTGTTGTTGTTGCTGTTGTTGCTATTGTTGTTGTTGTAGCTGTTGATTTTTGTTGTAGCCGTTGAATTTAATAAGCAAACCATGCCATGATTGTCCTTTAAAGTGAGATATGCAAGGAGCTGTATAGATAAATATGCATTATTAATTTGTTTGCCAACAATTACAAAACGAAGGGAAAGCAGAAAATAAAACACTTTTCACTTAGAGACGGAACTTAATTCAATTGCTGCTGCACTCAAAGGGAAGTTTTTGTTCGACGGTCAGAGACAGCGCAATGGAGGGGGTGGGGGTACAGGCAGAGACGGAGACAGGGGCAGAGACACAGACAAAGACAGGGGCAGAGGCAGAGACAGTGGCAGAAGCGGAAGGAGAGGCAGAAGCGGTGGGAGGGACAGAAACGGAGGAAGCGGCAGAAGCGGTGGAAGAGACAGAAACGGAGGCAGAGGTAGAGGCAGAAGCGGAAGCAGAAGTAGTGACAGAGGCAGGAGCAGAAGTACAAGGAGTACAAGCAATGACTGTGGCAGGAGGCAGGAGTAACAAGGCAAGAAAGCAGAAGGAGGGACGAAGAGAGGAGGCAGAAGCAGGAGCAGTTCCTCTGTCATTGAGGGTGTGGACATGGGACAGATCCAGAGACAGATCCAGACCAACAGCCAGACCGACGGCGCGCACAGAGACATAGTGGACGAACGAGTTGCTGGCCGTTTGGGCCAAGTCCATTAAGATGCCTTAATTATTAATCAGCCTTAAAAGCAATGGCAATGTCTTTGCCTTTTTTAATAGCCAACGAGCGTTTGCATTTAATTATAAGACACGCGGTTCAAGCCCGGGGCGGACACTTGGACTGACTGACTGACCCCATGGAAAGTGTGCTTAAACAAATGTATGGCATAAGTATATTTATGTGAATGAGATTATATCTATGTGTGAGTGTGTGTGTGTGTTGGGAAACAGAAATAAATAATGCTCCTGCAGGCTGTTGTTGGGCTCAAGGAGGTTGCCCGATTGGCTTTTGCCACCTGACAGTTCAAACTTTTGGCAAACACACATGAACGAAATCATATTCACGTACAACAAACACAAATCTGGCACAAACACAAACACAAACACGAACACAAACACGAACACAAGCACACATATAAGCGCACACGCACACATACACATGCACACATCTTAGCCAAAAGACGAAGTGAGCCTTCAACGGCACAATTTCGTAATTTTTATGGCAAAAGTTCTCTAATCAAATTTAATGAATTGTGAAAAAGGCAACAAATAAGTAGAAGGACAACTTTGTTGCAAAGTTCGTCCTGGCTGATTTTTTCTTATGAGTAGACGTCACAGGACCCGTCCTTCGATATCGAGCACTCGTCTGCTTCGATTTGGCTCTCTCTCTTTCTCTCTCTCTCTCTCTCTCTTCCTCGCCCGCTCTCTCTCTCTCTCTCTCTCTCTCTCTCTCTCTCTCTCTCTCTCTCTCTCTCGCCTTCTCTGGCTAAGGATGTGATTTTTGTGGGTTGGCATTTATTAAATGCGGCATAAAATCTGTGGAAGTCTAAGAAATGCGCACAGTTAGCAGGCTGCCAACGAATTCTAGTGCCTCTATTCATGCCACACACTCACACACACACACACACACTTATATATATATCTACATGTACACTTCGTATGGCTGCTCAGTCATTGTGTGTGTGTGTGTGTATCCCTGGCCTTTGTTGTGCGGGCAGGGAATTCGTGAGAGCCAGAGAGTCCTTGTTGTATTGTTGTTTTGTTGTTGCCTCTTCAAGCACTGGGCAAACTTTGTCAATGTAACGGAAAACTGCGTTTAAGTAAATTTTTTATATAATTCTAGAATTTTTCGTACTTTCTTCCCTTTCTTTTTTTTTCTCCTTTTTGTCACAAGCACATAAATTGATTGGGAGCAGCGTTCAGATGGCCTGACAACTGTCTGGGCTCCTTCCTGAGTGTCGACATGCAACGAATATCCGTGTGTGTATCCCCTTTGTATCCTTTGCATGATCTATCATGTTAATTGCATGTAAAAAACTTCTTACAATTTGTATCTCAGCTTCAGCACTCGACACCCTGTATGCGCACACATATAGAGCCCTGAGTTCGCCCATTCCCACCTCTCCCTCTCATTCTCTCATACTCTCCTCCGTCGACTGGCATCGTTCTCTTTCCCGCACTCATAATAAGCAAACCATAAATTCTTATATTTTATTAATGTGATTCGAACGCGTTGAGTTTCTTGTTTTCAGTTGCCATATGGAGGTATTAATCAAATGGGGGGTTGGGGTCGGCTTCTGGTTGGCTGTTAAAGAAAAAACCATTGCCTACATTTCGGCGCTCGCTGCAGCTACAAAATTTAGGCGATTTTTCATAATATTTTCAACGCTCGTCCTTCCTTTGTTCCTTTATGGCAAAGTTTGCTCAGATACCCAAAAGAATATAATTTACACATTGCCCAAGAATTTGCGCTAGAATGAGAGAGTGTGAGCCTGTGTTGGTGAGTGGGTGGGCGTGTGGGTGGTCCAGAGCTTGGGGCATCATTATGATTACTCATACGCAGTGTTTGCAACAATCATGCGCCGCGTTATTAGCTGTGTCAGCGCCACAAAAGTAATGACAACGAGAATATGCCAAGAGTATTTTTATTATTTTGTGTTCCTTCTGTGTGTGTGTGTGTGTGTGTGTGTGTGTGTGTGGGAGTCTGTGAATCTGTGAATCTGTGGGCGTTGTACGACTGTGTGTGTGTGTGGGTGTGTAGCCAGAAGCGGCGGCATTCATGCTAGTTTTTAGTTCCCTATTCAACGTTGACGGCTCTAAGCCGCCTCCGTAGTTTCCATCATCTGTTTGCTCGCTTTGCGTGGCAGAAATGTTGAGATTTATGTCTTGACATGATCTTTTGTGCTCGCAGCTAAGAAAATATTTTATGAAATAATACACTCACTCATACACAAACACCAACACACACACGAGCACACACACACACAAGCAGGCAGATAGACAGACAGAGGGATATTCTCATTTGGTACGTTAAGTGCCTTCTGCTGCGTCATCCTTTCGGTATTTGCAGGATAATTAGCTTGCTGAGTGCGTGCCCCGAGTCGAGTGTCGAGTTGGATTTTTAGTTGAGTCTTCAGTTTCATCTCTGCCTTCATTTTTGTGCTTGTCTCTCACTTTGTCTCTGCCTCAGTCTCCATCTGTGCCTCCGTCTCCATCTCCATTTCTGTCTCTGTCTCAGCTCCATCTCAGTCGAAAAAGCCCAGCCATGTCATAGTCATCCTGGGCTCTGAGTGTTTGTCGTATGTTCAGTCAAATTGAAAGGTTCTCTGGCGCGTGTAAGTAAACTCTGCAGATTTTGGAGGCACGTTGATGACTTAGTGCTTTCCATGTGCCCAAAGCCTGCTTAATTATAGCCCGCCTAATGCCGCGTTGAGGAGCTGGCCATGAGTCCAGTTCTTGGCTGTGGATGGCCAGGCCCACATCATGTGCACATAACATCACGAAAACCACATCAAAGTCCTGGCGACCCTTTCAGTTTAGAATTTTCATTGCTTTGCTAATTAAACGGCAACCACTGACCACTTCTGGACGCTAGCTGCTCCTCAATTTTTATCACAAAATAAATGTAATGCTCATAAATCCTTTTTTCGTCTGCAAATTGAGTTCATTGCACTTGTCAGCTAGTCAGCCCGTCAGCCAGTCAGCCAGTCATCCAGTCAGCCGGTCAGAGGGCCATTCAGCTAGCTAGCCAACCAGCCAACCAACGGGGCAACCAGCCGGCGGCATGCAACGCGGCGTATGCGCAATATTTGCTGGTTGTGCAGCAATTTCTTTGGCACTTGGCTGGCTTCGCAGTTGCCGGATGGCCAACGCAGTCAGCTGAACTTTGACAGTGCTGGAATGTAATTTATGACTTGTTTTACAGCACCCACACACACACGCACACACACACACACACACACACACAAATATTTGCAGACCACATGTACAGCGAGCAATACTCCATCGATAGATGGCGCCACTCGCGAGCTAGCAAGTTGAAATATTTATGGAGTTTCTTTTGGTTACATTTTTGCGGATTCCACTCTGATGTGGTTTATCTAAGTGCCACGCCCACACCAGCGCACCCACTCAAAAAGCCAAGCTGGCTGCTCCACTCGCTAGCTGACGATACCCCTGACCCGCCATACGACTGGTTGACTGGCGGATGGGCCTGGTGACTGGGTGGCTTGGTGGCTGGGTGGTTGGGTGGCTTGGTGGCTCGGTGGCTGGGTGGCTGGTCCGCTTAGTCAACAGTTGACTCTGCCTTTGTTTATGACATGTTCCCTCATTCATTTTAATTAATTCCTGCTCGCATTTTGCGCCCATGGCAATGACGACGCAATGCAAACAATGAAGACACAAAAAAAAAAAAAAAATTGACGGCAACCAGTCAAGGACTGGGGGCAGTACAACGACAAGTGCTCGCAGTCCACATTCAAAGGCAGACGCCTGGCCAGACAAAGCTATGGACGCAGGATCAGACACGCGGACGCGGATGCGGACGCAGACGTGGACGCGGACATAGACGCGAAGCTGGACATGGGCGAGTGGCATTTGGCGAGTGTTTGCCTTATGTAAAAATCACGGAGGCGTTTATGCCATTCAACTATTTTTATTTTCATTTTTATGCTCATTCCTGGGAGAGTTGACTTACAAGTCGCCAGCTCTGGCCGAGATGTTGTTCAGCCGATGATCTGGAATGGGAGCCACTCGGGCTAGAAAGCGAGAGAATGGGATATAGGAGGTGGGAGGCGGGCTGTGGGATGCGGGATGTATCTTGGTGGACGCGGGAAGTGGTACCACTATTGACGTAGTTTATGGAGCCATTTATGACGATTCAACATTTTTATTTCGACCGCAGTGCACGGGGCAGCAACAACTTAAATTTACTGCTCGGCAAATGCCGCCTCGACCTGGTGTGGGGCAAGAAATATAAAAACAATGGACGACCGAGAGGCAATCTCTTTTAAGGGAAAAACAATGCCAAAAGAGCGAAAAATGTGGAAACTGAAGAAAATGAGGAAAGCGGGCAGCCATAGATAAAGCTTAGATGTGCACAGCGTATCGAGTTTCTATTATCTTTCTGGAAAAACGTCGCGACGTCTGGGAGTCGAAAAGTTTTGCACGTAACTTAAAAAAATAATAAAAGTAAGAATAAATATTAAAATAAAAATAAATAGAGAAGTAACAAATATAAAAAATATATATATAAATCCAATATATATATACACGTGCATACACATACACACATATATATGTATTGGTTATGAAGCACAGCCGCCCACAGGCATTGGCAGCAGCAGCAGAAGCCTTGCCTCTGGGGCTGCGAGCCTTGCAGCACTTTACAGCCACATAATGAAGACCGCGTCATTATCCTGGAGATACATAAACAATACAACAAATACAAAAATACAAAAATAGCAAAAACAAGAACAAAAAGGACACCAGGACTATAGTTGCCTTAACCAAGGACCGACTATGCTCAACTACTAAGCCAAGTAAGCGGCAACAATAATAACAACCGAAGCAACAACCAGCACCAGGAACAACGACAGCAACGACAATAACCAGCAACAATAACAACGAAAACTCCTACAACAAACAACAAAAACCAACAAGGACATTCAACAACGACATCCAACAACAATCGGCAACAACGACAACAACGTCAACAACAACAACAACAACAATCGACAAGTCTCAGAGCAAGTGAGCGGAAAATATTTTTGCATTGTTTTTATTTTTTGCTCCCTTGCCGACCTCCGCGTTGCGTTTAATTACCAGGCAACGGCAGTTCCTTGAACTGCCCCCTCTCGTCTACCCAACAGCCTGGCAGGAAAAGTATCCTGCATTGCAAAGGGATAAGCAGGTGCCATAGAATAGTTTGGCCTAAACCGTCTAACATGCTTCATGAAGTAGGTTAAGCTCGACATGAGATGTCAGAGATGTGTCTATATGAATGTGTGTGTGGGTGTGTGGTGTGTATGTGGTGTGTGGTGTGTGTGTGTGTGTGTGTGGTGTGTGTGTGTGGTGTGTTTGTGTGGTGTGTGTGGGACCAGTAAGGGGATATCTTTACGGATTGCTTTCAAATGAGATATACACTTCTTATAGATTTATGTTTACTGCGAATCCTTGTAAATTGTCCTTTGAAAAGATTCTCTTGCAAATTTTAAAAGCAGGAGTTAAAGTGGCACGAAATTTATTTATGCGATTTTCTAGGATTAAATAGAGATTATCTTATTAACGGAGTCTTATTTTAGCATATGGAAAAAACTATAATCAAATAACTTTGTGTAAAGAAGGTATTTGATTAATTATTTAAAAATAAATAAAAAAAAAATATCTTTTAATTAATAAATAATATTATATTATATATTAATATTTTTATGAAGAATTTTTATTTAAGATTTAATTTTTTCTTAAAGTTTAATATGTGCATTCGGCAGTTATTTGGAGTCTCTAAAATACCATAATAATCACTTAATAAATATCTTAGTTCCATCAGCTAATTTTTATTTTATGATTCAAAATCTTTAAATTTTATAAGCATTGATTTTTTTTTTTTTTTTTTAGCAACTTTTAATATATATATTTACTGTAAGATAAGTTAAATCCTTGTACACATATAGGTTGAGCTCAGTGGACCTCAAGCTATCCGGCTGCCTATAGCTATTGTTAAACAATTTGCTTGTTAAATTGAAGACAGATTGCAAATTAAAAATAAAATAAAAAAAAAAAAAATTAATATATTTGTATATAATTTACAGCTTTTTCACAAGCAATTGGAGTCTTCATTTGAATATCTTTTATTGTAGTTTTTAGCTACAGAAATAAAGCCAAATGACACTTCTACGTGGAAAATAAGTTTTAAAAAAATAAATGAATTTATAAAAAAAAAGGAAAATAAAATTAAATATAAAATTTCTATATTTCAGTTCACAAGCATATATATAATATTTGAAAATTTTTTTTATCATTTCTCAAATTTGCTTCTATCCGATCTTCTCCTCAGTCAGATCCTTAAAATCGACAGGTCCTAAGTCAAAGCAAGGGAACTGCCACTTGAACTGCTTGCGCACTGCTTGAAAGACGCTTTCTAGTTGCTTTAAGAAAATGCAATGAACTGCTTGCATCACTCGCTTAGAGCTGCAGCCATTCATAAGCACCACACCGCACTGCACATGCCTGTCTTCATCGTGTGTAACACACCTGTGCTTAGGCGATGCCTAAATCAAATGCAAAGCGTTTATATTTTTTTAAATATTCCTGTTTATTTTTTATTCCTTCTACAAACAAATTTCAAATATGCAATAAACTCTGTAATATTTATATATTTGAACCTATAAGTGTGCGTGTGTGTGTGTGTGTGTATTTTCCTTGTATGCATATGTATTTGCACGTGGCTGCTGAAAAATACATGCGGAGGGAAATATTCACCCCATTGTTATTATACGAGCTGCAATTTGCTTAACATAACAAAAGTTAATCGAAAAAAATCGTAAAATATATAGAAATTCTTGTAATATGATGAATATGGGATATGTGGTATATATGGTTCATATGCTTCATATGGTTCATATGGGATATATGGGATAAATATATGTCCAAGTTGGTTTACCCTTCCTTTTGGTGGGGTTTATTTGTGTCTGGTATTTGATGTAAATTTCGCTCATGTTGACGATTTATTATATTGAATATTTTAATTAAATTTTTGCTGCCGTTGGCGCTATACAGGACCCTCCTGTCTCCTCCTCCTCCTCCCCATACCACCCTCTCCTCTTGTATATGACATATGACATGTGAATAAACGTAGGAGGATCGCATTTTTCAACTTGATTGGTAAATAACTTAGGAGTTTGTGGCTGTCATGAAACTTGCTCCGGTTAAGATTACTGTACAGCGATGTATGTGTATCTGTGTGCCTGTGTGAGTGTGTGTGTGTGTGTGTGTGTGTTTGAGTATTCGCATGCTTGGGGTGAAAGGGTGCAGGGTAATAACTGCTTTATATAGCCACCTGACATAACACAAACAACACCAACAACAAAATGATCCGCCACAAGTGTTCATTTGCGTTAAGCTTGCAAAATTGTTTTGCTCTGCGCGTTGCACATGGCGTATGAGTGATGTTTATATGAAAATTATGCAAAATGCATATTAAAAAATATATAACAACAAAACAAAAACGAATAACAAAAGCATTTCCCCTCCCTCTCTCCTTCTCTCACACTCATTCTCTCTCCCTCTCTCCCTCTCTCCTTCTCTGTTTGTATCTGTAGCGCATCTCCTCTGTGAGCTTCTTATGGACTTAACTCGGCAACAATTTTGTGGGATGCTCCCAGCGAAACGAAGAGAAAAACGTTAACAAAATATTTAATAAATTTTACTATCAAAACAAGCACTGAGCCAAACCTTGACTCATAAAAAAAGAGCTTAGCTTAACATTTTTTCTGATTTTATACCCTGTACACTTTTAATTTATACTAAAGCCGTGCATGTGAGTCCTTAATGGGAAGCTCTTAAAATCCTTAAAATTCTTCAAATCATAAACTCATCCACCGGAGAGTCTCTTGAAGGAGTAGAAGTGAAGTATTGAAGCTTAGATGATATATATGAAATGTAGCTTTAATTATACAGGAGGTATAGCTTAGATGTGAGTAAAGGGTATCTTCAAGTCGAGCTGCGATTTTTCATTTCTTTTGAGCTTCTTATTTGCTGTTGGTTGTTCTTTGAGTGCCTCAAATTTGAGTTCATATCTCAGTTTTATCTTTGAGAGAAAGAAGGTAATATATGGTAAATTATTATAGGGTATCTACCCGTCGAGTAATACCTACAAACACTTTTTTAGTGTCGTCTGTATGTGGGATATTTACTATTTAAATATACCCCATAAATTGATTAAGTTTCCCTTTCAATAGATTGAAGATGATGGAAGGGAAGAGATTAAAGGGTATCTTCTCGTCGAGGTTTGCCCTCAATCAGTTTTATTTTAAAGCTTAACTAACTGTTGGCATTTAAATATATACATCCCCTCATAGGGAATACTCAACTTCAATACAGCGTATATCCTAGTCGTGCATACCCTTTGACCCTCTGCCTTCACTGCTCTAGCCGCTGCCTCCTCTGCACTGCTTGCTTTTATGTTACTGCTTGTCGCTGCGGCTGTTGGTGGTGCAACAAATCTGTGGAAGCATTTTGGTTGCCGGGTCAGTAGGTGGGCGTGACAAGGCGTGGCATGTCAATAAAAGTTAAAGTGCATTTGACGTTGCTAGTGGTGACTGCTAACGGTAACGGGTGAATGGTAACGGTGACTGCTAACGGTGACTGGTAACGGATGTTTGCACTTTATGCACGGCACATTTGGCCTTAATGCCGCATAATCACCAAACAATTTCATTTCCCACACCCATTCCTCCCCTCTCCCTTCTCCCTTCTCCCTTCTACCTTCTCCGCATACCCTCACCCCCCTCTCAACTTCTCATGCAGCTTCAGTGCTGCCTTCTGAGGCAGCGACAGCCTCTGCTCCAGCTTCAGATTCAACATCATCTCCAGACTCAGTCTTGGTTTCGGTTTCAGTTTCGGCTTCAGTTTTAGCTTCAGTTCCAGCTCCAGCTCCAACTTCTGTTCCAGCTCCAGCTCCAGCTCCAACTTCAGTTCCAGCTTCAGATTCATCGTCATTGTCATTGTCATTGTCTTTTGTCTGTTTGCTGTTGGCTGTTGGCTGTTGGCAGTTGGCTTTCTGCGAGTGTCAACAGTTTTGCAGGCTGCACGCAGGACCATAAACCCACAGACATGTGAAAACGCATGTGAGCAGGCAGGATTGTTGGTGGAATGAGGGAGTGTGGGAGTAAGGGACGGAGGGTGGGAGGGCGGCAGGACAAGGCTGAGGAGGAGGCAGCTGCTCATTCGGCTTCAGCTTCTGATCCCGTTCCCTTTTTCTGCTTCTGTTTGATGTGCGTGCGTTCAGTTTGATGATGTGTATGTGCATGTCTGTGTATGCGTGTCCATCTGTATGTCTATGTGAATGTGTGTGTGTGTATGCGCGTGTGTGTTTTGGGTCACTTAAGTTTTATGTGGCGAAACGCGTTACCAAATTGCGTTCAAATTGCGCACACAGATAACAGTTTTTCATTACCGCACATAAAAGTGTTCGTCCTTTGTTGTTGTTGTTGTTGTTGTTGTTGTACTTTTGTTATTATTGTTTTTGTTGCTGTTGTTGGTGTAGTCCTGGCAAATTGCTATGCCAACACGTGCTTCACTTTGCAGCTTATGCCAGAGATAGACCAAGCAACAGGCACTGCGTCCACTGCTGCTTGTGGCTACCCCCAATGTCCGCCCAACCACCAAGCACCACCCACAGGCCACCAACCACCATTAGCTTTCCTACCCTCCCTCCATCCTATCCTCTTCACTGGGCCTATTACTGCGCTCATATCCAATGCCTTTGCACTTAGCCAGGGTCGAGATTTGAGGCCAGGCAATGGCCAGTTATGGAGCGGCCTATTCAAATGCTGGCGCCAGTTGTCATTATGCGAATCTCGTCATCGCCAGACAAGTTAATTTTTCAACTGCCTAAACGGCCGGAAGTCACTTTCTTTTCCGCTCGGATTTAAATATGTCGTCGGCGCGGAAGGAAAGAAATTCAACATTTTTGTTATGCCAAAGCCCAAGGAGATTGATTGGCGACCAACGAGTGACTCTCTCTCTCCCCTGTATATGTGTGTGTGTGTGTGTGTATGTGGCACGGTGTGTGTGTGTGTACCTATTCAACAAAGTTCAGTGTGGCGTGTAGCATGCTTTTAGGCGCTAACAATGGGCAAGTTTTTTGCGCTTATCGTGCGTGGAAGTTTTTCCGACGTTTTAATTGAAAAATACTTGGAAAACTCTTGTCCTTGTTGCTCTCTTTTAGTCATAGTTCTCATGGTCGTAGTCATAGTCACTGCTCTAGTCGCAGTCACCGTCTGCTTTGGTGTCTGCTTCAAGTTCAAGTGAGTGTCAAATGGCAAGCACTTCAGTTCCAGCTTCGGCTTCAGCCTCAGCTTCAGCTTCAGCTCTAGTTCCAGTTCCAGCTACGGAGCCCGGCAGCCGCTTGAGTGCACTTAGGACACGACGACAGCGGCCGTACTTAGGTGTGAAGGGGACACACACACACATACACATAAACTCACTTATACATGTGCATGCCGACATATGGATGGTAACGCATTTACCACGCCCCCCTCCCCACTTTTGGCCTCACAGTCAATAAACGCAACTCGATTTTAATTGCTGGCTTAAACAGTGGCTAGCACTGCCCCGCCCGCCCCCTGGCGTTGTTGCCCCTCACTCCCATCATTACCACTTGCCGGCGCCTACACGAAAATTAACCCAGTAACCTAAAAGGGGACATGGAGCGGCTATCACTAAATTGCTCTCTTTATGGCGCCACTCTCGCCTACTCCCTCTCCCACTCTCTCTTTCGCGCTCGGACCGCGCTCTCTCTTTAGTTCTTGTGCTCTTTAGACACGTCTGCTGCCAACGTTGGCGCTTTTCATTTTAGCCAGGATTATGGCTTGGTTTTAATTTTTCGTTACTTCAACTCCCCATTACACCGTGAGTGTATGTGATAGTGTGTGATATATATGATTGTATATGTATGTGTGTGTGTGTGTGTGCTTAGTTAAGTCTCAGGTCCATGGCCACGCATCACGTCCAGTCGTTGGCTGGTTGCACGTTTCCCTCTTTCTTATTACGCGCTCGTAAAAAGTAACTGCCCTTGCCCCCCCTCCCCCACCACACCCTCTGCCTTCATCCGCCCCATTGCAATGTCTGAACCGTTAGGATTATTTCCATTAACTTAAGCATTGCATATATAGAGTATATGTTCTTATATATATATACATATATATATACATATATATATCTGGATCCGTCTCTAGTACTTGCAACTGTTTGTCACTGTAATAAAGTTCGCAACAAATTGCCGGGCGGCGTGTGCGCGTTTCTTGTTGTTAATCCTTTTGGCCAAAACGCTAACCTTTTGACACGCACGTCTTTTGAGGGAAAAGTTAAAAAAAAATATCTGTAAGGAAGAAGGCGCATACATTTTTAAGTGATTAAAAAACTGCCACCCAGCAGCCCAACAGACACACACACCGTGCATATTTGGCATGGTAAAAGTATGGATAGTGTGGGTAAGGGGAGGGGAGGGTGGGCAGGAGGGGGAACGCATTTAAATGCGCGCAACGTGCAAAATATAAATTGTTGTCAAGCTGAAAAGGTCCAAAAACCAATTGCAAGTCAAAGGCGACAACTGGCCGCTTATCAGTGGCTGGAACATTTGGAATTGAAACATGGAAAGTTGAAAACACAGCATCCACAGATGAAATGCAATCCACATCCATGTGAACGGTTTCAAATTGTTTTCCTTTCGTTTCGTTTCGTTTCGTTTCGCGACTGTTCGGCCTTCGGGTCTGATGTGTTTGCGTTTTGTCGGCAGGTCTTCGGCTCGTCGGTCGACCGACTGCAAATCAGTTTGAAAATGAACTTCGTGCGGTTCGGTTGGTCATTGTAACGGTATCCAAACACACAAGCGGCGCCTCAAACGCGTTCGTTCCACGGGGAACAGTCAATTTTTTGAAAAGTAAACAACAACATAAATCGAATTCTAAAAACAATCCTTAATAATTCAGAGCATTTCAAAATTTCGGTTTTTCTCAGAACTTGTCAGAAATGATGTTGACCTAGGACATACACACACACACACACACATATATTTGTGCACATTTATGTTCGACAGCAGGAACAGTTATCCTTGTCGTAATTTGCCGGCATCGCTGTGCAGAACTTTGATACCATCGCTCACCCAATCACGCCCATCTCCCGGCTCCACAAGCGATTTCCATTGATGAACTGTGTCCGCTGCGCGATGTGCATAATAAAAGGCAATCCATAATAATCATCGATATTCAAAATCCTTAGAAGTAAAGGCCCACAGCGAGAGCAACAACGTCTGCCAGGACCTGCCAGCCTTTGAAGTCCCAACAGTCCGTACAGTTCATACAATTTACACAGTCCGCGTGCGTGCGTTTGTGTGTGTCTCTCTGTGTGTGTGCCTGTAACTGTGTATGTGTCTGTGTGTCCGCGCTCGTGAACGCGTGTGTCTGTGTTTGTGGGAAAGTGTGAAAAAGCGCAAAATAAATATTAAAAGCGAAACGTGAATGGATTAGAAAAGCAACAAACGGCAACAACCGCAATAACAACAACAACAACAACAAAAACAATCAGAAATAAGCGAGCAGCGAATAGAACAAGAACAACAACAACAACAAACACAAGGATCAGCTCATTGCAGGAGCTTGGGAATCAGGTTCGTATAACTTCTTCATTTTTATTGCTATTCCGTCGCGGTTCAATGTGCCCCGTGCAACTTTCCTACCGCCTTTCATTTAAGTTATTGCCCCCACCACCCACCGCCCGCTCTTCACTCTTCTCCCCCTTCTCTTTTTCTTTCGCTTTCCCTGACCCTCCCCTAAGATGGACGCGCGTTGCCGCATAATTTAAGCCTCCATTTCCATTTGCCTCCGTCAGAGGAAGAGCCTTCTGTGGCTTCTGCCGAATGCCATTTGCATTGCTTAAATTTTGTGTTCCACTGGGTCGACGGTCACACACCCAACACACCCAAGACACCCAACACACACATATACACACATGCCACCTATACATATGTAGACAATTGCACATACCTGTCCCAGCGTGAACTAATCCCGCATATGCAGCAACAATCAGTTGACACCGCAGCAGCAGCGACCCTCGACCGGTCACCCCCTTCCCAACCCCTACACAGCTCCTTCAACCCACAAGCATCTTGATTTATGGCAATCGAAGAAGGCTTTGGTCACACTCAGTCCCACTCTTCCACTCTGTGTGTCTAAGTGTCTGCCGCTGGCGGCTGTCTCTACGCTTGGCCACCTGCTATTTACATACCCAAGTGGCTGCCACACAATTTCCGTCCAACTGGAAACTAAATAATTATATAGTCCAGGACTCGGAGTGGAGTCCACGTGAAGGGGACCTTTGGCTCCCGATCACCGCTTCCCGCTCACAGTCTGCAGCTGGCAGGGAACAGGAAGCAGGGAGCAGGGAGCAGGGAGCAGGGAGTTCTCTGGGCTGCCCTGCATGGCTTTAACGAACATTTATGTCTGTGCGGTTGTTTATGCTAAGCTCGAGTTATGTGGCACTTAAGAGGCGTGGCAGCAACATCAGTGCCACGGCCCCATCTAATGTAGGCACACATTTGCCAGCCGCACTCATACGCCGTGTGGTACGTACATGCGAGTAGCAGCGCAGAAGTGACTGCGGCTGTGTGTCACTACCAGCAGCAGCAGCAGCAGAAGCAGCAGCAGCAACATCAGTGGCAGTAACATCACTGGCAGTGGCAGGAGCAATGGCAGTGGCAATGTCAGCAGCACGGACAGGGGTTGGGGGTGGGTGGGGCAGAGGCAGCCGCATCCTCATCAAGAATGAATTAAAAGTTATTTTAAATTCGTGACACTCGCCTAATTTTGCATGTCTCTTGCTCAAGGGCTCTGTGTCATGCGGCAGTCACCAGATGACACCTGCCAGACATTCTGGTAGTTACATTTCTGACTGTATCGCACACATGCACACATACACACACACACACACACACACATATACATATAGGGAAATTCTAATGTCCCAGAAGGCAAGTGAAGCGCTTGGCAAGTGAATTAAATTTGAAATGTTTCTTAATTTACTTTTTCGGTTTCGCGTTGACAGTTCAAATTGCTATAACAAATTTTATACCGTTACGCATGCCATTCTTTCATTCATTCGTTCATTCATTTCACTTTACACACACACACACACACACACACACGCAGGCACTGGGGGCGCGCACATGCATAAGTGAAATATTATGTACAACTGTCGAGTTTGTGTTCTTCTTCTTCCTCTTCTTCATCTTCTCCATCTTCTTCTTCTTTCTCTTCTCGCTTGCGCTTTTTCTTTGCACGCATTTTGGTTTCTTCCTTTCTTCTCCCTCTCTGTCTTCCTGCGGTGTTTCTTCATCTTTTTTCGCCTCGCATTTTTGCTCCTTTTTGGTGAAAATAAATGAAGCCATTCGAGCGCAATCAGAATTTCGCATTAAAGCGTCACACACTCGCATTGGCATTGCGAATTGATGAATGGGATCCGCATATAGCGAGCACGTGTAGTGGTGTATGTGTGTGTGTATGGCTGTTCACCTGTCAAGGTGTTGAGTGCATGTGTGTGTGTGTGTGGGTGGGTGTCGGCACTGGCTGGCACCAAAAAGTAACTGTTCAGAAATCAAGCCAAATGAATGGTAGGCTGATTGCCTCAAGCGTAACACTAAATCCCAGCGATTGAGTTCGATTTCCCGGGAATGTATTTTCCCCTCTTTTTTTTATATTTTTCATTCTTGTTTTTCTTTCCATTTTTTTTTTAGCAGCCATAAGTCATGACATGCGTATTTTATTCATTGATTTTCAAAATAATCAAAGCAATAAATATTAAACAAATTTTTCACACCTAAGAAATTTCCGCCCTTTAAAAAATCGAATGGAAATTCTCACTTTGAATATGTCAGGAATTAAGGACATTGTTTTTTTTTTTAAATATTTAAGAATTCAAGGAGCAGTTTTGTATTTTTTATATTTCTTGTTTATTTTGTTTTTGTGGCGTTGCCATAGCATTTGAAAGTGCAGCGTCTGGCAGCATCGTAAATTAAGTTCCCTTTCGCATTGCATACTTTGCGGCTGACACGCAAATCCCTCGCACTTGAGAACTTGGTTAAACGAGTTGAAACAAGTGGCTGCCAATAACTCTACGCGTCACTGCGTGTATAGTTCTATGTGTGTGTGTGTATATATACTATATATATATACAAGTCTTCAAGTATTTGTCTATTACCGACGAGGCACCATTTTGCAGCTCTCGCAATTTCACAGGGAGCGAGTTTTCAGTTTTAACTCGAAATGCAAACAAAATTACAACGCGCTGAAAGTAAATAAATAGCAGGACTCAATGGATGCGCACAACTTTTGGCGAACTTTTCAAGGACTCACTTTCGGCAGCTGTTTAAATTCAGTTTTTAAGCATCGCAACAAATTGAAATTAAATGCTCTGCAACTCAATTACAACTTATTGCCGACTCCCGTACAAAATGCGTGACAGACTTTTTTTTCTCTCTCTCTATTTGCGACTCGAATCCTGCGTTGGCGTTGACGTTGGCGTTGGCGTTGGTGTTGATGCCGCACTTGGCGGCAGCCACGAAAAATACTTCAACTAAATGAAATTAGTGTCAAAACGCTGCAACTTCAAACGCCAGCGCCCAGACTCAATAGACAGGATATCTGTCTCTGGCCATAGTTCTGGCCACCCGGAATCCGCTTTCATTTTCACGGCAGACAGGACTCTTCAATTTTTAGGGCGACGCTGAGGACGTGAATGGTCGAGTGATGGCCGAGCATCATCTCTGGCAACTGTGATGGGTTGGGCGTAATCGTCCTGCTCGTTATCCTGACTGCCGTTGGCATTTCTAACAGCAATGTCCTGTCGTTAGTCCTAGAATTGCAGTTGTTCTTGTTGTTCTTGTTCCTCTTCCTGTCAATGTTGTTGTAGTTGTTGTTTTTGTTGTTGTTGTTGTTGTTGCAGTTCTTGCTTTTCCCCGTTGCTAAGGCATTTTTAGTTGATTAGGGTGTCCTTCGAGGCAGTAAAAAAAAAGGGGCTCAACAACTCCACTGATGAGCTCCAAGATATCCTGTATCTGCTTTAAAAATCTCTGCCCATTCATCCCGAATGCCTCCAGCCATTGGGAGCCGTCAGAGCCTGGACTCCTTTGTTCATCCTTTTTTGCTGCAGCCTCGCCCATTGAGTGAGCGCAGGTCCTTTCATACCTTTGATGAGTGCATTACAGGGTATAAAAAGCATTGCCGCAGCGTTGAATGAATTTGATGAAGTGGTTGCAAGCACAGTGGCAAAGCGTGTGGGCGGATGGGCGGGTGCAGTGAGATGGGGGCGGGCGGCGAACGGTGCGCGGTGCGCGGTGTTGGCTGCAACATCAACGGCGGACAAAATTGCATTCATTGGCTAAGGTGAGCGTCGTTGTTTTTGCCTTTCGCTCTTTGCAACTTGTTTACCGTTGAGTTCGCCTCCGCCTCCGCCTCCGCCTCTGAGTCCGAGTCCGACTCCAACTTGGAGTCTGCCTCCACCCGTATTTTTCTTTACTGTTTTTGTGTCTTTTTTGTGCTTTTTTTGTTATTGCTTTTGTTTTTTATGTTTTTTTGCGTCCTTTGTTTTTTTTTGTTCTTTTTTGTTTTTGGACTGCAACGCGATGCTTTGCCTGCAAATTGAATGAGTTTTGGGCAGAGTGCATTGCCCCAACAACAACATGAAGAGAGTGAAGAGCATCGGGAAGGTGCGGGGATTGAAGGAGGGGAGTGAAGAATTTGAAGAGCAACAAACACAGAGGCAACACAAGCAACAAGCAAAATAACCCAAACAACGGCAACATCTCATACAATGGGGAACATAAACTACACAGCGGGTGGAAGGACTTAAATGAATTGCCCGACCGCCAGAAGAAGATGGCCAAGAGAATTTAAGTTGGCCAGAACGCGGTTTTGGGATTTGATTAACTTGAATCAACGCTCGGGTATCTATTCAGAATTAAAATTTATTGCCAATTTGTGGGAAATTCGATTAAGCTTAAGTTCGTGGGTACAAAGGCAAAGGCAGAGGCAGAGGCAGCGGCAGAGGCAGAGGCAGGGGCAAGGGCAAAGGCAAAGGCAAAGGCAAAGGCAAAGGCAAAGGCTGAGACTGAGGCTAAGGCTAAGAAAAAGCAAATTGAGGCAAGGCGAAGCGAAGCAGGAAAAACACTCAGCTGGACATGAAAGTGAGCCTGGGAATTTAAATCCAATAGATAAAGACAGACGGCCTAGCTGAGGGGACACAGGATACAGGATACAGGATACAGGGCACAGCACACAGGACACAAGCCACGAGCCACGAGCCATGTGCCAGTGGAGTGGGCGGGGTGAGGGTCCAAACTGAAAACTTGAAAAGCTGTTGAAGTTTATTGGAAAAATATTCAAATCACGTGGGTGGTCTCAGCATTGGCAACAGCATCGACATTGGCATCGGCATCGGCATCGGCGGCGGCATCGACATCGACATTGGCATCGGCATCGGCATCGTCACTGGCATCGAGTCAGTGATAAAAACGGCAAAGAAATTACTTATAGATTGAATGAAATTGTTCTGGGAGCCACGAGCTGAAACAGAAGCAGAGGCAGGAGCAGGAGCAGAGGCAGAGCAGGAGCAGAGGCAGGAGCAGGAGCAGAGGCAGGAGTAGGACCAGGACCAAGTCAGGACTAGGATAGAAGAGGACAAACAGAAACACACACACACAGCCAGTCAGCTCGTCGATATTTTTGATCAATTTAAATGCCAAGCTAAGACAAGGAAATCTCAAAATGGCTCCAAGGATTTGAGCTGCCCATTCGCCCGGTGCCTCAATATTTTTAGCTAAGCGCCTAATTAAAAGCGTAGTGAATGGCGAAATGATGAGCTCTTAGCCAGGCTAAAAACTTATCTAATAAGTGTCAGGCGGGCATCAGGCGACCATCAGTCGAATGTCCCCCAGGCGACAGGAGACGCAACAGAAACATGACCAAAACACAGCCAATGCGGCCAATAACCAAGGACCAGCAACAGCAGCGTTGACCACGTGCTGCGGCTGACCTGACAAACTGTTTTGGCCAAAAGGAGGAAAACAAAAAAAAAAAACAAAAGCAAAAAATTGAGTAAAGTAAAGTTTCGCTTTCAGTTCGAGCGGAGGTCAAGGCTCTTATCACGTTTTTGGTGTTGGGAAAATCAATGCCAATAAATCGCCTGACGGCTGTTCGAGTCCTGTTTATAGCGTTGCGATTTATGCGCCGCATATTTATTTATGAACAACAATTTGCCGGCTGCTTTAAGGCCAATGCTTGATGGCCCAGACCAGAAGAAGGTCTGCAGTGGTTTGCGCTGTGCGGTGCTGTATAGTGCCTGGTGCGTGGTACCACGCTTGATGCGGGGGTGTGCGAGGCCAGTCATAAATTAACATCAACGCGCAGCAACAAATGTAAATAGTTCAATAACAATGGCAAGAGCAATGGCAATACCAATAGCAATAAGGCCAACACTCAATGGGCCCGGCTTAAACTCTCTGTCTCCGCTTGGCCAAGTTGACATGTTTTATTTATGGACCCCAAACGTAGACGACAGCAGAGGGACGGCGACGAGCGGGTCGAGCGGCGGTCGAGATGAGAGATGAGGAAGGACATACGAGGAGCAAGGAGCAAGGAACGACGTCGACATCAACATCGACATCGAGAGTAGCTGTTAAAATTGTTTTAATTTTCTCAACGTACAACAAGAAAATGAACAAGCTGTGACAGTGGCTAGGTCAGAGGTTACAATATTGTAACAGAGCTGCGCATTTGGCCTTTTTATGGCTGAACTTAAAGAGGTGCCGATAAAAGTCATCAAAATGAAGATTTTTAATAATATTAAAAATGGATTACTTTTGTAAGGAATCAAGCTATTTATTTAGCGCCTAAAGCTAACATTAAATTAGCTATAAAAGCAAGGAGTGGCATGTCCTTAAGGGCTTTCCATTTGGCATTTCTTTGTTTCAAGCTCTAATTTAATATGATTTTTAATAATAACTGATTTCAGTTACAAATAGGTCAACCTCCGAGCCAGTTTCTAGCGGTTTTTCCAGCTGCAAATATAGCTCCTACCTTCAGCAAGCTTTCCATTTTCAGCCGTAAGCCTCAAAGGCTTGCAGGACTTTCAACTGTCAAAGAGAACATTACATATTTCAGCCACAACCGCAACAAAAAAAAAAAACTCCTCAGTTTTCATAAACTCATTCTAAGGATTATTGTTTGAATACATTATTAAGCTGGCCAGCCTTTGGGCCAATTTAAGGTACTTGTTATTGGCCATATTTCAGAGCCGCAACATCTCTGCTCAGGGAGGGGAAAGTTACATAAACAAACATGACTGCAAATGAGTGTCTGCTGTTCTCCCTGTCGTCTGCTGGTTTAAGTAATGTTATTGTAACTCCTTGTAAATGTTGTTGTTGTTGTTGTAGCTGTAGTTGTTATTCTTGTTGCTGATGTGGTTGTCTGTGGAGCTGTTGACGCTGCTGGTTAAGTGACCAATGGCCAAAACGCCATTCGAGCCAAAATGTAATAATTCAATTGCTCAGAGCTGCGGCAGATATCCCAAGATTGATGGCGCGCATTGGGAGTTGCTTTTGGCGACATTTGTGTGACGTGTCGTCAGCGTCTTCCTGAATTATGTATGCGAGTGTAAGTGTATGTATGCATGTAAGTGTGTGTCTGTGTAGCTGAGCGTATGAGCCGTAAGCGTGTGTGTTCTTTGCGTAAAGACACAAATGTTCAAGCTGCAAACTTTGTCAACTTTGGAAACAGAAAAAAAAGCAAAAAAAAAATAGAAAAGAAAAAAATAATATGGCAAGAAGAAAAATAGAAAAAAAAATATAAGAAAATGTTGAGAAGGCGGAAAACAAAGAGAAGACAACGTCGCTGGCACGTGAAGCAAAGCCAAAGTCGGAGTCAGAGTCAGAGTCAGAGCCAAAGGCAAAGCCGAAGCCAAAGCCAAAGCCCAAGCCAAAGCCCGAGCCAAAGTCAGCACTGGATTTAACTTGGCTTTTTGAGAGAGCGGCAAGTGGCGCGTAGCGAGTCACAGCGACTTACAAGGACCTGTCACTATGGGCCGGGCCGGGCCGGGCCAGGCAGGACATATAATACTAGGCCAGTGCTGGCAATGGCAACATTTATACGCATTAAAGCCAAACTCAACTTTCTGACCAACTTTCCTTCTCCTGCCAAAGTTATCAAAAATTCCACTTGCGCCGTGAATCAAGTGCCATTTACTGATTGTAGCCGAATGCCAGGAGCAGCCTCTTAATCCGCTTCACATTTTATCAGTGCCCTGACACTGCTCCAATGTGCGTGTGTGTGCATGCGTGTGTGGGTGTGTGTGTGTGTGTGTGTGTGTAAGTCTGTGATCACGCGCATTCATAAGTTGGCCTAAGCCTAGCCCGAGGCGCTTTTAAGCGCTCTTAACACACAGAAAGTTCCACTTTGCGTGTGGATGTCCTTAAGGCAAGGAGAACAACAATGAGGAGGAGGAGGAACAGAAGGGGGCGGCAGGCTTAGGCGCGGGGCGTTGTTAAATCGCTGCCTAATGCTACAACTAAGCCCTTAACTACAGCATTGACAACTGGCCGAGGCTGACAGTTAACACAACTAAATGAATGGCCATAATGAATTAATCGAATCCTTGCAGCTCCTTTACATTTGGGGCACGATGGGAATGCTGCCACTCAACTATTCGTGGGAGTGCGTCAGGATTTTCAGCTTTTCGGTTTTAGATCTCAATGCTGTGTACGTGACCGGAAAATTGCTGAAAAATATTGTATCTGTATATATCCTTATATATATACTCAAAGGATATCCTTAATGTATTTAAATGAAACTCAAACTCAAGATTTATAAATGCCTTTGCCATTTAAAGCTTGGAATTTGAATGGTTTTTCATTTTCAATTATTGCCGGACAAAGCTTTGGCCTCTATTGGCCTTTGGTGTTGGAAATTTTCGGAAAATTGCTAAATATTTTCCTAGTTCCCATTGTTAACTAAAAATTGATAGCAACAATATGAAATTGCAATGGGAAACATTTAACAAACATTCACAAAATGTTCACTCACAGGATATTGCGTTTATTTTGGTGAGTGGTGAAATCACAGGAGCAGACATCGGCTGGAGTGATGGAAAGGGTGGGTACTGGGTAATGGGGAGGGGGGGCTGAAATATCAAAAATCAAGTCATTGCTTTGAAGTATGGCAAACAGTGAAATGGACATGCACTGAGGGAAGGAGCGACGGCCTGGGCCAAAGGACTTCGTTTGTAACTAAGCATTTCCTCAATTTATTGGTGAAATACGTTTCGTGCCAAGAGACTTTTACTGGCTGTTGGTTGCCTTTACTTCTGCTTCCCCCCAGCCACTCCCTTTCTCCCTCTCTCTCTCTCTCTCTCTCCTTGCTGCTCCTTTCTCAGTTGCTCTCTGTCTATTTGTGTGGCATCAGGACCAGCAAATTATGCAAATGTGGCAAGTTTATGGTTTTGTGTAGCATGTACATCCATCTACAGATGTGTGTGTGTGTGTGTGTGTGTGTACATTAGTATATTTGTATGTGTGCGTATGGCATTTGAAAATTTTAAGTGAACTTCGACCATTATTACACTGGCCTACACAAAGGAGGCTTATGCGAAAGCGGCCCCAATAGACAGGCAACAAAAATATTGCATAAATTTGCTTGGCTTGCGCTGGGACTCGCACACATGGACACACGCAGACAGACACATGCAGACAGACATGCAGAAATACAAAGACACACATACGCACACACACACACACACACCACACATATATGCGCACACACAAAGCTAACTAAGTGACAGTGAAGGACATGAAGGATGCTCAAATAAGCGGAAAATGGACAGGCTCAATGTCGTCCCTTCACCTCTGAGCCCCAAAGCCCTTTGACCCCGCTACCCTAAGCTACCCCACACCCCAATAACCCACCAGCCCGCCACACCATTGTCCTAGCTAGAATATCAGGCTTACAAACAACTCAGAGTCCTTCGAGTTTAACAATTGCAATTTTTACATTTCGGACTTCGTTCCGTCCTGCACTTTAGAATTTTGCGTATTGTGAACTTTTTACTGGCTTCTTCCTTTTCACTGACAGATAAATCAATCAAATCTCTATTTTTTCTCCATGCACTATACACGCACACTCACACACACACACACACATGCAAGTGCTCAATCGAATTGTTAGTTGTGCAATCAAAGATTTCCAATTAAAATTCCTCCTTTTGCTCCTTTTGTTATCTCCCAAATATAAAGCAAAAATTTCTAAATTAGCTTAAGGCACTTCAAAAGTGTGTGAGTGTGCCTGTCTGTGTGTGTGTGTGTGTGTGTGTGTGTGTGCGTAACTATGACTAGTACGCTTGGCATTAACTTTTGTATAATCGAAAAACTTTTACACTTACACAACGAAGCGCCGATGGCCCAACGACTCCCAACAAAAAGCCACAAATTTTGTGTGGCCAAAACGATTGGGAAAGCTGCAGGATGCTGATTTCTGGCTGCCAGAATTATGGCTAATACCACGGCGGAGTAGGAAACCAAATTTCACTCCTTTGACGTGCTGCCTAATGGTTGTAAAGAGGCGGCAGGGGTGGCCGGTGGCGACGGCGGCGGCGGCATAATTAATCATTTTGCGGCTGAGCGCAAGGAACACAAGGAGCAAAAATAACAAAAAAAATGAGCGAATAATAGAGAAAACTTTCAACTAAAAATTGGCATCAGCATCAATTTTCATTTATTTTCCCCCCTTCCACCCCCCTTGGTGAAGGGGGAGGGGGCGCAGCAACAACTTTTGGCATCCTCAATTAGCCTGCTTTTTACCAGGCTTAAAGCGAATCACCAAACGCCGCTGATTGCTAATAATCAAGTATACGCCGCGTGCCGCATGCCGCCTGCCGCCTGCCGCTTGCCGTTTGCCGCATGTTGTTGCTGCCTATGGAAAAGTTTCGCAGGACTCTGCGTGATTTGCGTTTCTCTCTTTTAGTTAACAATTTGTCTAGGACGTCGCTCTGAATGCGAAGCGTTTTAAACAATTTGCGGTCGTATCAATATTTGCCGAATGTGTTTTGAATATGAAATGAGCCTGAAATATCCAGGATGAGGCTTAAAACGGGGAAAAGTGGTGAATGGGAAAGTGGGAAAGTGGAAAATTGGGAAACTGGTAAACTGGTAAACTGGGAAATTGAGAAACTGGGCAAGCGGGGCAAAACGGTTAAAAAGGTCCTTGCGCTCGACGTGTAAATTCATTAAAAATTTGCTGCCATAGAAATGAAACACAAATCCGCAAAGCAAATAAAAATGTTTGCGGCCTGAAAGTGTAGCAGTAAACTTGTGTGTTAGAAGGTCCTCGAGTCCTTACCCAATGTAAAAAGGATGCTAAGCGAACTATTTGAGCGTCTATAAATAAACACGGAAGCTCTTCGAACATTCAACGATTCAAAGATTCACCGAGACGCAGAAACGCAGTGTCTCCTTTCTGGGAGGGGGTGGATGGATGGGGTGTAGGGAGGGGGGGCAACGAACATAAATCGAATCTTATTTATTTTGGCTTCGCAATTTTTGCCAGGACGAGTGTGTTGCTCGGCGCAGATAAAATATATTGAAGGCCTTAACCCGTCGGTTGACCCAAGAGCTCAGGGTCCATGCTCGACGTGCCTTGGATGTTTTTAATGGGTTTGAGTCCTTTTAAATACCCTAACTATGCGTTGGAACACTGGGTGTTTGTCACAGATCCTGGCAAAGGACACCAGATAAAGGATGCCATTCATTTCCAGTTTCAAGTGCACATTTCAAATTTTAAATATCTCATTTCCTTTCTTCTTCTTCTTCTTCTTCTTCGTCTACTATCTTTTCGTCCTTTTCCGTCTCCTTCCCCCTGCTAAGCTGCATTAGGGTATTAGAAGTGCGGCTTGTCCTTGGGTAAATCGTTTTCTTGTTGCTTTATTTATTTGTACATCGCTTGCCAAAAATTCGGGTCAACATTATGGGCAGCTATGCTTCTAAATATGTCCAGGGAGCGGGAGAAGGTCCTGAATATCCTTCGAGTGCGTGCCGTCTCGTCTGAAGGCGGCAGTTGTGGCTGCTTGCTCTGAACCAAGCTGATGCTGATGCTGAGCTGATGCTGTTGTGGCTGCCTTTGTCTTCGCCTTTAGTTGCTCTGCAATATCCTTTCACACAGAAAATTGCAAACAAACACACACACACACACACACACACACACACACACACACACACACACACACACACAAGGAGGCACACAGACACAAAATACACACAAACTCAGGGCACACAGCGAATGAATAAATAAATAAGACTGGGCTGGTTTGGTTTAGCGGGTGGGAGGGGGAGTGGGAGTGGGCCTGGAAGTGGGGTGGTTGCGATAAGGAGAGCCTGGGAGCACTTGAAACATATCCTGTGACTATGACTGTGACTGTGACTGAATGTCCTGGCATTTTTGGACACAACGAGTACAGCCGGGAATGGCAAATGAAATGCCGCGCAAGAATTTATAGAAATTTATTTGTTCGTCTCTCTGGCTACAAAGTAAACAAATCTAGGAACGTGCCCATGTCCTGGTCATGGAAGGAGCAAGAAGGAGCGCCAGGATCAGGCGCAGACATGCCAAACACAAATATACCCACACTCAAGTACAACAACAACAAGTGTGCGGGTGTGGGTGTGGGTGTGGGTATGGGTGTTACACACACTGTGCGTTTAAGTGTGGGTCTGCTTGTGGGTGTGTGTGTGTGTGCGTGTGTGCGGTACAGGACACGCACGCACATTTGCCGAGCCATGAAAGCGAGCCTGAAATTAAATTTTCGTAAATTTGATTTGAAACGCGTGCGTGGAAATTCATTTAGCGCCCTCCGCCGACAAAGGTGATTGCAACAATTGAAACGGCTTTTTATATTTAATTGCCTGTTTATGCGTCAATCAGGTTAGCCACTGGCTCGTCCGTTTATGGGACTCTGAATGCGGCTTGGTAATTTGCTGGCCAGCCACGCCCCACGCCCCATATCCCAATATCCTTGAGATTTGGAAGCACGTTGTGTCACGTTTCTCAAAATATGAAACGTCTACTGATTTTTAATGAAGCCAACTTTCTGACCAAAGGTATAAAGTCAGGAAACTGCGCTAGTTTCCAGGCACAGCACACACACACACACACACACATGCTCATGCACATGTCCTGGCATTGAGTTAGAACGGCCGAAGGGACAACAGCGACTGAAAAACTTCACAGCTTCTCTCTGATTAATACGAGCTTGCAGTAAATGGGGGCAGGTTACGGTTCCAGTTGCCCCCAAAGTCCGGCAGAAGCGTTACGGACATGTACGCAATAATTAAAAGTATCGAAAGTTCAATGTGTGTGTGTGTGTGTGTGTGTCCGAGTGTGTGTTTTGTGTGTTGTGTGTGATTGTGGGCACTTGTCGCATGGGCGCGCGTTCAGCCACTCACTGCGGCTGATTGCAAACACAAAGATCGTAGTGAGCGGAAGGGGCGATGGGTGGTAGGGAGGAGGGCAGGAGGGGATGTGGTGAGGTGGGGAGGCGGGGAGGCGAGGAGGTGACAAGGTGAAGAGGAGAAGAATTGGTGGCATGGGTGGGTGATGGGGAAGAGGACGAGAGAGAGAGATAGGGGCAGATGCCTGGCAAAAGATATGCCACGTTACGTATACGACATGTGGCCGGCGGTCTCGCTGCTGTGTGCGGTACGTGAGCTTTAACAATCGTATGGGATTCTTTTCCACTCTCGATGTGTGCGTGAATTCTAGTATATGAATGTGTGAGCGTGTGTGTGAGTGTGTGCTAGTGTGTGTGGTGTGGCGTGTGTTCCAGTTGCCTGGCCAGTCAATTTAGGAGCTTGGCATAGATTGCCAGCACACGAAACAAAACAAACGACAAATAAACAAACAAGCGAACGAAACGTAACAAACGAATCGTTCGCATTGCCATTTCCATTGTCCTTGTTCCCGTTGCTCCACCCGCCATTGCTCCTTTCGCTTCAATTCCTGCTGCTGCCACTGCTGTTGCTGCAGCACACGAAACGTGTGTATAAATAAAAACTTTGCAGCATTCGCCCGAAGCCAGGGATGCTCAAGCTTGGGCAGGAACAGGAGCAGAAGCAGGAGCAGGAGCAGGAGCTGGAACTGGACCCAGTTATCAAGATAGCCCAAGCAACCAACCCAAGCATACCCCAGCATCCCGAGCAACCCCAGCATCCCAAGCATCCCGAGCAACCCAAGCATCCCCAGCAACCCGAGCAGCACTGTGGCCCATCAGCCGTGGCCCTGCCCCCCGTGCTAATACACAAAGCACACTTAAGTTATTGTTACTGTTATTTAGTTAGTTTACGCCACTTTGTATTATATGTGGATTGTATAAATGTATGTACATGTGTGTGTGTGTGTGTGTGTTAGTGTCTCTGTCTGTGTCTCTGCCTTTGTTTGCTGGGTATATTCTTTGTCTGTTCCCGTGTTTGCTTTTGATTGTATTGCATTTCTTGTGATTTTCATGCCGCCACCAACCACCGCCACCGCCACAGCCACCACCGTTGCCGCCACAAGAACAAACACCCAATTGAGAATCGAAACAACAACAAGAACTACAAATATCAGCCGCACCCCCGCGGCACTCCCCGCATCGCCCCCTTTATCCGTTACAACGCCCACACATTTTGATTTGATTGATTTGAGCTGCGTCAGCTGGCAGCCAGTGCGGCTAGGAAAAGCGGGAAAACTGAAAAGCGGCTGGCGCCCAAAGCAAACAAAAAGTACGAGCGCCGCCAAATTGTTTGAAATTTAAAAAACTGCGTTCAATGGAAAATCGACGTAGCTCGAAATCGACCTCTGAATGCCCTACAGCGGCTCATAGTTTCAATGTGGCAACTAATTCGAGAGGTCATTATAATTGCGGGCGGAATAAAAAGGATTTAAATATTTTTTCCACATTTATGCCACAAACTGGCGCCTGAGTGTGATTGGTAAGGATGTAAACGTTGCAATGCGTAAGGACTTTCAACATCAAAGCGAAACTCGACGCCAAAAACCATTTAAATTTGATTTAAAAGGCTTTTCACACACACACACACACACACACATACACTTCCAAACACACTCACACCCATAAAGCACACACTAGATATTATATATAATATATATGTATATATATATAGACAAATTTGGCTATACATATGGCAGCGAGATATGCATTCTATGGGCTTAGGCTCTGCCCCTCTAAGTACTTCAGTTTTTTATTTGGCGTCGCTGTCAGCGACATGAAAATGTACTTTCCATGAATTTCGTACATCATTCCTGATTTTTTATTTATACATCAAACGGGCAAACCAAATATGTCACATGGGTGTGCGTAAACTGGGCGTGCGTTTCCATGTGGGCGTCTGTATGCGTCTGTGTGTGTGTGTGTGTGTGTATAAAGTGTATGTTGAAGGACCGCTGTGTGCGCTTGTCGGCTACAATTTATGTTGCCTACTTATGGGCTGAGTAGGAAAACCTCAACGAGTTCGTCGAGCTTTCAAGGTAGACGCAACTGTGCCTAAAATGGTTCAAGGATTATCTTTAAAATGTACCAAATACATGCAAATAATTCTAAATAAAAAGATATCGAATATTTCTATATAATTTTAATCCTTTATTTACAGAATATCCTTGCTTAAAACTGGTAGTTTCATATGAGAATTTTAGATGTGAGTTCAATATAAAAAATTAGTTAGTTTCGCAGCTGCAGACTTCATCATTAGAACGAACTAACAGTACCCTCCCTCATGACATATTTGTATCCTTCTTAATGTCCTTTACTATCGAATTAAGTACGAATTCTGCGTAAATAAAAATATATTGGAACATTTCAATTACTCGCAGCTTGAGTACCATCCAATTAAATTATTGCTTTTAATAATCATTACCTCCGTTCTATTAGTGCAAGGACACCTCCCACTTTCCAATCCTTCACACATAGCTCCCTCATCAGCAAGAAAATATATATTAATTTGGAGCCAATCAAACATTTATCATTAACTGAGCACTTGGACGACACCCACGGGACATCAGGATCGACATATGAATGCAATTTCATTGTTCCAGTGACAACGAGCTACAAGGATAATCAGGTCCTCGGAGTATACTCGAAGAAACGCAACAAGAGCTGGCTCGGAACTACTCGCAGCATGGAGGACGCGGGAAGACAAAGCTAGATACTAATGCAAGTTCAGTGGGAAGGATGTGCGGTGTAGGGGGTGGAGGGGTGGGAGCAGGTGGAAAATACGCACAAAGGAGCACTTATTCATCGTGTTTAGCACGACAGTTCATCTTGATGGCCAGGAAACAGGACAATCAATGATGAGCTGGGCAAATGACAAATAACATGATTATCAAGTGAGCAACAGCAAGAGCCAAAGGATGCCCCACAGGCAGGCAACTTCTTTAGCTTCTGCCTCTGCTTCTGCTTCTGCTCCGCTCCTTGAGCCACCAACGCTTGCATCTACCTCTGCCGCTGCCGCTGCCTTAGCGTCTGCCACTGTACTGTCCTTTGGGGCTGGGCCTCTAAGTTGTCGCAGTTAATGTTCACTGCGCAAACATTTTAATAAAAATGTCAGCTTATGCCTGGTGACAGGTCGCGTGACACGCTGCCAGCGACAGGCGGCGTCTGCGATGCCGACGCAGCCTTCAAGTGCTCCTGGCAGGCCTCCGCTCGACTGATGTATTTATGATGACGATGGGTATGTGGATGTGTATGGGCATATGTATGTGTGAGTGCTTGAGCTTGTGTATGTGGATAAAGATGAGGATGAGGATGAGGATAGGGATGAGGATGAGGATGAGGATAGGGATGAGGAGAGGATGAGGATAGGGATGAGGATGAGGATAGGGATGAGGATGAGGATGAGGATAGGGATGAGGATGAGGATGAGGATACGGATGGCGGATGGCGGATGGCGTATGAAGGATGAAGGATGAAGGATGAAGCATGAAGGATACGGATAAGCATGGGTGCTCGGGTATATTTCGCAAATATGTGAAGCACGTTTTGCGATTTTCTGATTTTTTGCCTGCAAAATCCATTTGCGAGCCTTTGCTCATCGCATCGGCTTACAGTTTAGTTTATTTGCGTGAAAATATTTAAAGGGGCAACCAATGAGCACGCTCGGCAAGAGGGGATTCCAGAGTAGGCTAAGAGGATGAGATGGGCAGAGGGGGGACCCGGACATCAGAAATCAACGCATGTAGTCCTCATAATTCTGTCAGCGTCATAAACGCGTCGCCAGGCTCAACATGGCGGCTGCATGCGGCCGGAATAATAAACGAGCCTATCCAATTCACACACACAGACACACACACACGAGCACAGACACAGCCACAACCATTCCACTTACCGCTGCAACATATGTACATGTGGCACACACACACACACACGCACACACACGAAGACAAGCACGCTTTATGTTTTAATTTGATTTGATTTGTGCCGCGCAGGACGCCGTATGTGCAAATATTGTTAAGGCAACCAAATTTGATTTATCACGCGCCACGCGGGGCCAGCAACAACAACAACAAGAACAACAACAATAACAAGGACAACAATAAAAAGAACAACAATAACAATCATGCCACAGGCGTCTTAATTGGTTTTTGTGTGCGAAATTTCGGGGGCACGCCAAATGCGACGGCCCTAAGGGGCGACAATTAGCTGCAGTCAATCGGTCTAAGCGGTGAGCGGCGATGGGAGGGGGCAGGCGATGAAAGTGGTTAGCGGGTGGGCGGATGGACGGGTTAGTGGGCATGGGAGGCTGTGGTGCGGAATTGGCTGTTAAGTGCCCACAGGCAGCAACACCAAAGCGCTGGCAATGCTGACAGTCAGATCGTAAGGCAATTGCATAGTAAACTCCTGTGCCGAGTCCTGCCAAGAAATCAAGAAGACAGTAAGGAGTGAAGCAGTGAGTGGGCAAGGACTTGAGGTCCTAAGAGGCGTTTACACCTCATCACAAATTTTTCACTTGGGTAAAGGATTTTCATGGAATATTTTTGATATGCAGAAAAAGCAATTATTGAATTTTATTTTAAACAAATTTCAAGCCGGAAATTGTGGAAATTGTGGAAATTGTTGTGGAAAAACGAAATGATTTCCTAATAGAATTTTCAATTTTTCAGTTATGCAGGGAAAAACTTTGAAGATTTCCAAAACTTTTGTTGCTGATAGCAAATTTTTAATTGAAAAATAAATGCCCAGAATTTAAGCTATTTTTATGCGACACTCTAATCTTAATGGAAGCTATCCTTGGCCCCAAAGGACATGCTCCTTTCGCATGAAAGTTCAGACTTCAGTTTAGATCACAGTGAAGACTGAAGTTCCGTTATTTTTTGGGTAGGTGTGAACGCAGCTTAAGGAACAGCAGCAGCTGCCACATCATCTGCCTTTTGGCTGCGCTTAGAATTGAACTAGGATTTTAATTATGCAGCAGGCGGTGGCAGTCATTGGAGGTTAGTGGCTGTTGCAGTTGTGCAGTTGTGGAGGTCGCGACGCCACTGGCTGCGCGCGGATATGACTCAAGGGCGCGACGAGGTCGGCGGTCGCCGCTCAACGGGTGGACGCAGCGCCAGGCCGAGCATCAGGCATCTAGCGAAAATTAATATAAAATAGCAAAAACTTTGCCTGCTGCATTACGAAATTGTGCGCTGCTCAGGAAGCGGGAGCGCTTAGAGAGCAAGAGGGAGGGGTAGAGGCAGAAGGAGAAGGAGAGAGAGAGTGAGAGAGAGACAGAGGCAGCGAAGTGTGTGGGGGGAGGGGGCAGGGGAGTGAAGAGCTAACAGCTGCCTTGCGGCTAAAATGCAGCCGCAGCCGCCAACTGCATAAAATGTAACGGGCCAGCCACCGCCCGCCCCGCCTGTTCCGCCCCCTCCCTGGGGGCGAGGCCCAACGGCATTCAGAAACAATTTGCTGCAGATTATGAAAATTGCTTAAGAAATTAAATTGCAGCAATGGGTCACGAGGAGGCGTGAAGAGGGTGGGAGCGGGGATAGGAGCGAAAAGCAACGTTGGTAGAAGAAGGACCTGCTGAAGAGGGTCCTGGAGTCGGACACTGGACTGGGTCCTGTAGGCTCACAATGGCCAAGGCAAATTTGCATTTCCATTTGCGGTTTGGTCAGGTTATACGATAGGCAGCGGGTGGTGTAAGGGTGGAAGGGTGGAAGGGGGGTTAAAATGGAACGTGGTGCGAGCAGCGTGACGGGTGGCGACTGGCGGGTGGCTGCTGGCTACTGACGGGTGGCGAGTGGCGGGTGCCGGTTGGCAGTGCCTTTGATTTGCTCGGCACGTAACGCAAAAGGCAAATGGACAAAAAGGATTTTTGCTGCCTGGCAGTCAACTTTCTGCTATGGCTACTAATTCAATTTGCAATAACCACAAGAACTGCCACAGGAACTGCCACGGCAACAGCAGCAACAGCAGCAATGGCAGCAAAGGCGGTACAGGGTGTAACGGGGCCAACAACAATGAGATCCTTGAAATTCCCTAATTATGTTGCGTGGACCGTTTGGTCAGCAAAAGCGGCTTAGGACATGAACTTTATTAAAAATATTTGCTCATTCGCATTTACATACTTTTCAGTTGCTCGGCGAGTGAAAAAAATTATTTTTTTTTTTCTTTTATTTTATAGCTGCTTTCTAGTCCTGCAGGCTGCGAGTCCTGCGCCTATTTGGGGGCTCAGAGCACGCACAGTGCCTATAAACTTGCTTACAGTTTTTCGGGTCCTTTCGAGACTTTTATTATTGTTGTTTTTGCTGTTCTCCTTTTTTTTACTGTTCAATTAGCATAATAGGCACACACACACACAGAGATACAGGCACACACACACACACACATACACACATACATACACAGACAATGACTGGCAGACGCGGAGACGCGACTGATCCTTTTGGCAAATAAATAGATGCATAAATACTCTAAATGTCCAGAGAGGGAGAGGGGGGGAGAGACAGTGTGTGGGGTGGGCAGGCTTGGTTTATGGAGTGGAAGGGGAAGCAGTAAGGATATCAGGACCTTACCGCAATCTTGCGTGTTTCACTCCGCCCCTTCGCTCCGCCCCTAACTATCCATTTTCAAAATGGACAGCAGGCAGACCATCATTTCCGGTTTGTTTACGCAAATCGAGCACATTTCGCATAATTTCCTATTGCCAATGCTGAGGCTGTGCCCGGCATGGCAAAGATCCGTGCATGTCAGACCGTACGGTGAGGCTTCCCAGTGAGTAAGTATGTACATTTATATGTGCGCAATGTTTTTCTTGTGGGAAATTTTATGAAAATGCTTTGCAAATTGAATGAAAACATATTGACTATGCGATGGCAATGGCGATGACGACGGCGACGAAGAGGACGACGATGAGGACGAAGAGGACGACGACGATGAGAACGACAGCGATGAGAACGATGAAAAGGACGACGAGGGCAACGAGGGCAACGGCAATGGCGATGGCGCTGACGATGGCGATGGCGATGGCAATGGCGATGACGATGTCAACGATGGCAGTGGCAAAGGAAAACAACGTCGTTGACATTCCCTGACAAGGACTAGGACAGCAGGACAACAAGGACCAGAGGGACGTCCGGGAACAGAGACTCCGGCAGGAGATGTGAGATTCGACAGCAAAACGTTTGATGTTAGTACTGTAAATACATGTATATTTGCACATATATGTACACAAGTAGCGAGCACACACCCACACACACACACACATACACACATAGTCAGGTTTTTTGGTTGCGGTCTGATATTTGTGTTTGTCCTGGTTGTTGAGTCGTCAAGGATGTGGCGCCTTCGGGTTGAGCGGTGGAGCTACTTGTGCGGTTTTTGAATATGTCTCATTTGAAATTGTTCCTTTGCCATTTGCATGGCACTTTTTTGCTTGACACACACACACAAATATACACAACACACACACATACACACACACACACGCACAACACTCACTCACACACAATGAGGCCACATCAACAACATGTTTTCGCATGCCAAACGCTCAAAACGCTCGCATTTGTTGGAATTTGATTTTTAAAGCCTTCAACACTCAGACACCCAGAGGTTCACACCCACACCCACACACACACACACACACACTCATACACACACACACACACACACACACGATTGCACACATTCATAAAATGCCAAATGGGAATGTGAATACAGGAAAACATTGACCCAAATGGCTAATAGACAACATGGCGCATAAATTCCTTGTCCTGGCCGCCTACGCAGCCACGGCCAATTGGCTGCAGGACAACAAAGTGCAACGGACCGAAGGCCGAGAGCAGGACATCAACAACAACAACAACAACAACAACAACATCATTTCATATAACAATACAGGATTTCATCTCTTGGGCAGAAGGGACGCAGCCTGCGCCTAGTATGAAATCAGATGTGGAGAGGGCAAAGGATACAAGCCGGCAGCAAGGACGCGAATGCAAAAAGCATACAAGACATAAAACACAACAATACCACAAGCAAAAAGGATATGAGGGGCAGAACTTGGGCTGGAAAGGGGAGCGCGGCGGAGAGTTCATACGATGGGAAGGACATTATATGGCATTGTGAAGGAGTTTATAGTTTATATCGAGGACAAAAAGGAGCCAAGGGAGAGCAATTGCTGATATGACAACAATCATGCATTTACTTATAGGAGTCCTGGCAGCACTCATAAAACGACGAAGTTGAAAAACTTTTGCGATTTTATTGCATTTAGCATAAAAAGGACTGCAAGTTGATTTAAGGACATGCACTTACATGTCAATACAAATCCAATTAGTTTCTTCGATGATTGCGACTCGAGCAAAAACCATCAAGTTTCTTCTGCTTCTCATCTTAACTTTCAACTAAATATCCTGGCATTGATTGTCCTGCCGATGATAAACGTTGGCGCCAAACTATTGTTCTTCCTACGTGTCCACCATTCACTCTTTGGCCTCGTTGGCATCAAACATAGATGGCATCTATAAAGGACGAAGAAAACAAATTCAGTTTGTCCACCTGAAAAACAGGATCTAGAAGGCTGCCCACTCCTTCGACTGTCCTGCATAATTAAATCAGATCACATTTTAAAATTCCATTTATATTTACCTCTCCGCTCGGCTGCTGTCTCTTTCGCTCCTCTGCCTGCCTGTCGCAGTGTTGGTCCCTCCGTGTGTCCTGTGTCCGTCTATCTGTCTGTCTGTTGAACGAGCTCGTAAATCATGATTAAAAGCTTCAGGCAGAGTAACTCGCAGGACCTGCCGCCCACTTTTCGGCCAACTACACGTTCACGTACTATGCCTAACACGTAGCCGAAAAACAAGACAGCAAAAAGGACAACAGGCGGCAGGAACTTTAAATAAAAACGCGCTGCGGCCAAAGAGACGACAAAGCGAGCAGCGTTTTCTGTTTGCTGCTCTTGTTGTTGTGATTGTTGTTGTTGTTGTATTTTGTGCAATTGTTTTTGTTCTTGTTTCGTTCCTGTTTTGTTGCTGCCTCCGCCTGAGCGACTGAGCGGCTGAGCGACTGAGCGACTGAGCGACTGAGCGACCGAGTGACGAGGAGGACGCCGCTTGGGCGAGATTCAATTCTGGAGATACAAGTGGCAAACAACTAGGAGCGAGGCTGCGACTCGCGGCTGCTGGAGTCGAGCAGTCAAAGCGAACAACTGTGGTGACTCACTTCACATATACAGACACACACACACAATCATACAGTTTCACACACAATCACACACACTCGCACACACACTTTGTAGTACTTTGAGAGAAACAAAAAAAAGGCAGAGACAAAAAGCGTTTGCTATGAGATTCTGAGAAGGCGAGAGGAGATTGAGTGGAAGGCAGGAAGATAGCGAAGAGATAGAGGGGGAGAGAGAGATAGAGATAGATGGAGGAAGAGAGAGGGTGAGAGGGTGGGAGAGAGAGAGAGCATGAGGAAAAACTTGATATCGCAGAATATTGTACATACGCGCACTCGTCCTTATATCGTATGTTGTTTGGCTTGTATATAAGGCGATATAAATCAAATGTGGCGAGAAATTGCAACAACAGCAGCCAAACAAGAATGAGATGAGGCAACCACAACAACAACAACAACAATGACAACAACAACAACAACCAAGAGTGGGAAAAACTAGTAAAGCGAAAATGCGAAAAATTTATCCAATTTGGTAAAAATTTAGGTCACAGCCGGGGACTGAGTAGCGCCTGGAAGCGCACCCAAAAACGTCTGCAAAAGCGCAGCTGCCATTGTCTGATGTTATGTACATACATATATATGTGTGTGCGTGTATGCATGGATGTGTGTGTGTGATATGTCTCGATGTGCATGTGTGCGTGTGTGGCAGTCTGAGTGTGTGGCACAGGAAGAGCTCAAGTGCAGCAACGGACTAGCGGCTACAGCAAGTGCTAAAGCCATTGTCCTGCTCCTCATTTTTTGCTTTTTTTTTTCTGTGTTAGATTGCAAGGATATGCAGCGTCCAAAGCGGGACACAGGCCTGGAAAACTTAAGAAACGCTCGAATGAAGAGGCAGCCTCTTGTCCTCACAAAAGTGAGCCATGATAAATATGGGCCAAGAGAGCGCGAAAAGGAAGAGGCAAGTGGATGGAGAGCAGGACAAAGGACATGTTGAGAAACATAAATATGAAACAACACACACGAAGGATCACGGATGCAGTTGTGTAAGTTACGGGGCGAAGGACACTTGCAATTTACAATCCGAGTAGTAGAAAGACATCAACATTAATGGCAGCGTCGGCTCCTGACAGTTAATGGCACATGAAATGAGTAAATTATCACATTGCGCGGTACAAACAGCGAAAGGCACTGGCACTGGCAGTGGCAGGACTCAAGGACTCAAGGACTGAAGGACTCCAGGACTCGACTTGCTCATTGCTGCCCGGCTAATTTGGAGTGCGCTCGCACGCTCTCAAAACGAAACGAAAGAAAAGCCAACAAGCCACAGCATTGCGTATACGTGATATGAGCCACTTCCCTCCGCTGCTCGAGTCCTGTCTGATTTTCGTAGGGGCAAACCTCAAGTAGAATCTGCTGATGGCCTTGTTGCTGTTCCCCCTTGCCACCTTCTCTCCCCGCACCCATGTTTTCCCCCTTCACTGTTCCTGCTTCTCTGCTGTTGCTGTTGCTGCGCTTGGCAGTTGGCAGATAAGCGAAAAATGCAGCGTAAAAAATTGAACGCATATTTCACAAACACAAATGACAAGCCAGGGAACTGCTGCCAGGGAACTGCTGGCAGGATCTGCCGCCAGGACTTGCTGCACTCCTGCATCCAGCCTAACAGCCAAACAACCAGCCATGCCATGCAGCCATTCAGCCAGCCAGACACAGGGCCAGACGGCAGCCAGGTTGAGCCAGGTTGAAAGCCAGCAGCAGTTGCCCACCTTTTAAGGGGCGTGCCAAGAGTCCTGTGGCATTTTCTGAATTATTTCGCACGATATGAACTTTTGCAACAAGTCTCAATAATTCTCTGGCTGCCAGGATGGGCAATGAAATGGGGAGCAGCCAGTCCTCTACATCCTGACTGGCCAGCTGCCCGACTAGCTGCCTGGCTGGCTGGCTGGCTGGATGACTACCTGGAGCAGTCACGGAGGCTGCGGTCCTGTTATTGCGTTTATTCGTCCTGTTACTCAGCATTAATCAATGAATCGAATGCGCCTCGCGGATGTCAGTAAGTTGCCATTTTGAGAAATTAAAAGTGTCCATTGCCGTTTTCATTTCCGCTTCTGTCTTGCCGCCTTCTCAGCTCCTTCCGCATCTACCACTTCTACCGCTCCTTCCGCTCCTTCCGCATCTACCACTTCTACCGCTCCTTTCGCATCTTCTATTTCTTCCTCTTCTACCGCATCTTCTGCCCGTTCCTCTTCTACCGCTTCATCCGCTTCCGAAGCGGCCACCATGAGTGCTCCTCCGTCTGGCAGGGTGGCCCATAGAACTAAGTCCAGGTAATTCCCCAAAACGCAATCCTATTAAAAAAGGACACCGGGCGCTCAAATTGCTTTTGGTGGCCCAGCGGTGGGCGGAGCCACAAAGCACTCGATAATGATGCCCCGGCTGTGCCAAGGGCCCCCCTTCCTGGCCACGTTAATAAGCTATCTAATAACCCAAGGCGACCTGCTGGCAACTACAACCACGGCGACTATAACCACGTCCAGGGCTATGGCTATGGCAATGGCTATGACTACGACTTTGGTTATGGTTGATAGGCCGTCATATTGGCCTGTTGGGCTATCCGGCGACTGGTGCCTGGTGCCTGGTGGCTGGCAACTGGCGACCAGCTGGACGACTGGACGACTGGTGGGCGTGCCAGCGCCTTTACAGTTCGTCAATTTTAATGTCTGGGCCACTCGGGGAAATTCTTGAGAATTGCTGTTAAAAGTAATTCAGTTTTATATTAAAAAGATTTTGCGCTCCCTTCGCGCTTTCCACACTCTCTGCCCTTCCCCTCTTCGCCGTCTCTTACTTTACATTCTCTTCCCTTCCCTTCCCGTCCCTTCCTTTATTCTTCTTGCCCTACGCACTTGCTTTCTCACTCATTTGCATTGCGTTGCGTTGAAAAGTAATAAAATAAACAAGTGTCCTGGAAAAAAGGACGACGCACGAAACAAGTGAAGCGTCCTGGCAGAGGTACGGGCGTGGAGAAGGGGACGGGGTAAGGGGACGTCCGTGTCGACGGCCGCCGACAAAATGGTGTGAAAGTGATTTATATTTTAATTCAAAAATGAATTATTTAGCACACTTTTTAATTCCTTTTGGCTCTTTTAGCCCGTGTGTTTATTTTTATTCTTTATTCTTTATTTACCATTTTTTGTTTTTTTTTTTTTGTGTTTTTTTTTTTTATTTTTCTTTATGGCCAAATCTGAAATTCTGATTACTTTTCATTCGCTTTTATTTTTTTGAAGTTTATTGCATTTGCCCAAGACTCCAGCGCCCCTCAACCACTTCCACTTTCACTTGCTTCCCGATGGCTCCCCTCGCCCCAACTACACATTCCCCCTCCCTCAACAAATGCAAATTTTTCGGCTCATTATCGCGCTACATTTAACTCAAGAGGAGGCGAATGCAAAGGAGGCCTAAAAGCTCTTAACGTTTGGCCGGATTCAATGGCGAACTACACTTCAATTTCCCACTTAAGTGTACAAAGAAAGAACCTCAACAAGTTCTATATGTGCTTCACTTATAATGGGATTAATTGAAGCCGACTACTCGATGCTCTGCCAAGCGCGTGTTGCCAGGATTCAAAGGAAAGAAAAGTCTGTAGAATAACTCATATATAAAAGGAGAGTTTCTTCAGCTGATTTAAGAATGAAAATTCTATGAGATCCTTCCACTAATTTACTATACATTATATAGAATATTTAATACTCTATTAGAATTTTAAAGGACTGTCCGTTACTCATATATATTTTATATATTTATGGATAGCCCCAACTCTTGGCTTTGTCCTCGGAGAGTCGCTCTGACTTCCCGCTTAGCTGACTTTTTAGATTGTATATAAAAAATACATATATATATATTTAAGGATATATAAAGGAATCAGTTAATGATATCTTTCCAAAAAACTACCTCTAATTAGTCATTAGTATACTAACTACTGAATTAAGTCAAAGGAATGGCTAAGGACTTGGAGGACCAGGCGCTTCAAACGAAGCCCCAAGAAAATATTTTTTTAATAAGAAAATTTTTGCAGAAGCGAGAACTATTTTCCGGGGGAAACACCCTCCCGCCTCCCATCTTAAATAACTATATAAATCTGAGTATCTGCTCAAGAAAGTACACAGTATCTGCAGGATCCTGGGCCTGGTAACTGACTATATAATCATATGTAAATGGAATCTGCGACCGTTGGCTGTTTCATAAATTTGCACAAATCTTATATGCCCTTTGTCATATGGGAACTTGTTATAGTTCCAACAAGGAGGTTATGAGCCTGCCTGTGCATGAGTGTGTATAAAAATGGGTGTGCCTGTGTGTGTGCGTGCGTGTGTGTGTGTGTGTGCTTGTGTGTAAGTGCCTGTAAAATCGACACTAAATTTAAGCAAAGCTGCGACATGGTGGGAGGCGACTGCAACTGATTATTATGAGCACATAAGCAGCCAGTGGACAGGAGCAGCAGTGGAAGCCGAAGAAGGAGCAGCAGCGACAGTGACTGGAGGCAGAAGGAGGCGGGCAGCCAGGATCAGCGCCAGGCAGAAGTCAAGTGCAGAAAACAAAAATGGAGGCGAACTGCTCGTTGAATTTGCAATGACTGCCAGACTGCAGTGGAAAAAAATTTGAATATAAAATGCGTTATGTGGCAGGGGACAGAAGACGCGAAGCTGCAACAACGACAGCGACTGCGACAGCAATGGCCACGATGGCGGCAGAGACGACGGACAACCAACAGGAACGACAATGGGCAGAGATCCTGCGGCAACAATGAAATTGCGTATGTAAATTTGATGTCGTTACCAGAGGCATCGGCAGCATCGCTGAAATAATTAAAGTGGAAAGCGGCGGGCGAGGAAAATATATGGAAAAAATAATGGAGAGGGGGGAGTCAAGCAGCAGCAGCAGCAGAGGCGTCGGAGATGAAAAATCACAATGTGGCAGGGAGTAGTTAAGAAGAAAGAGAAGTGTGAGAGAGAGGGGGAGAGAGAGGGAGAGAGAGAGAGAGCGGGAGAGAAAGCGGAAGACAGTTGCAGCTGCGGCTCCTGTGCTCGACTTTAGCGTGTCCTGCGTGTCTATTGCCAGCTCGTCGACTAACCCCTCCCCCACTGCCCCCTCCAGGGTCCTACTTGTCCTTCCATATGCAAAGCAGTCTTAGCAGCTGCTCCTTCTGGCACTCGCATTGCAAATGCGACTATGACTGTGACTGTGACTCTGAGTGCAACTTGTCAAAAAATGTCGCAACAACAGCAACTGCAACGCAGTCAGTCGAAGCGGTGGCAGGAGTCGAAGCAGTGGTAGCGGTGGCAGCATAGAGAATGAGAACGCTTTGCTTTGGCATAAATATGAGTGCCATCAAATTAATATGCGCCGCATATGGCTGACGATTTGTGGTACAACATGTTAAGTGCATGCAACGGCAACAGAAGATGCAACGGCAGCGGCTGCGGCTGTGGCTGTGGCTGTGGCTGTGGCAGTGGTTGTGGCTGCTACTGCGGCTGTGGCATGCCATGGTTGTTGCGGCTGCCATGGCGGTTGGAGCATCTGCTGCCTGGGGACTGCTGCATAATGTTGGCAGCGTCGCCGCAGGATGACTCCTTAGCATCTTTGCAGATTTTTCACGCTTTCTTGAGTGACAGGGCCAGGGCAGTCGCCAGGCAGTGCCTTGAGTTATGATGCTTAGCCGCCTCGTTGCAGTTGCAAAGATAACATTTGCAGCTCCTTGAGCGGCAGCGGCCTCTGTCTTTGTGTGCGTGCGAGTGCAAGCGTGTTAGTGTGTATTGGTGTGTGTGTGTGAGGGGCGTGATGTGTCTAGGTGTTCTGTGTGATGTGCTACGTGGTACGTGGCAAGCGGAGTGAGTGTAGTGACTGAAGGGAGTGGTGCGAGCGGAGTGAGTGGTGGCATTCGTTTAATTTCAAGCAACACCCACAAAACACTGTCCGCGGAATGAACCTTTTACTGGAATTGTCTGTGGCATGTTCTTGTGGCTGACACACTCGCACATGTTGCACTGTCAGCTCAAGTGTTGCCCGTTGGTTGCATCACGCTCAACGTTGAAGCCGTCTCTTTCACCTGTGCCATGCCCTTTGTCAATTTCTCAAATGGGTCTCAAAGTCCCCAGTCCTCATAGTTGTTGCCCTCTCCTCCCCCCTTCCTCTTCCCCTTCTCCACCTGGTCTTCGTGCTCATCCTCTTTCACTGACACCATTCCCATCGTCGGTGGCATCCTTTTGCCTTTTCCGTTGTCGTTGGCATTGCCGTTGATCATCTGAGGGTTTTTTATCATGCGCCATGGAAAGACAAACGTTAGGTTGTCAAAGGTGTCAAGAGCATGGATACCTCAAAAAAAAAAAAAAAAAAAATAAAAAGGACAACAACAGAATCCTTAAAAGGTGACACACTTCCTAATAGCAGCAATCAGCCTTCTATAGCACTTAAAACTTATGAGTGCCGGTCGTGATTTACTCTACAAAATACGAAATGCCCATCCACATACCATCGGCATTGGGCATTGGGGCATTAATAGGATCCTTGAAGATACCACAATTTATTCCGGGCTAATGGAATGTGAAAATTGTTGACAACAACGCGTGAAAATGGCGCTCGAGTCGATGAAAATTTGCGTGCCAAGAAGCGCTTGGCAGCTGTTGATTCAAGCGTCGAATGCTTCACTGACCAGAAAGTGGCCCGAACGCAATGGCTAATATGCAAGGAGACAGGCAGAGACTCAAGCTCTCCGACTGACACCCAGTTATCCGGTCGAGGGGTGTGCGGTGTGGGGGGGCGTGTCTATGGCAAGAAGGATATTAGCCACGCATCACTGGGCACCCATGAAATCGGCCCTCCGGAAAAGCAGCTGCTGTCCCATTTGATTAGGCTCTGCCTGGGCTTTAAAGGATATTGATAAAGGCATTGCCATACTATTTGTCAGTGTGGCTATCACTACGTGCGTGTGTGTGTGTGTGAGTGTGTATGTCTGTGTGCTTGTAGAAAGGTGCGTTGAGCTGGCCGAGTCAAAGGTTCGTTTTGACTTGCAATTAATTTGCTTTGTTTTTTACACTCGACTGCACAAGGAAGGACCCGTAAGTCCACAGACAGCTTTCGGTGAAAGGAGATGAGATCCTTACACAAGGATAGATAGCCAAAAGAGGCAGTCTCTCAATTGTATACAAGTAAATGGGCATTTTGCCGAACCATAAATTATTTTATTAAGCCACTTACTGGCTGCCCCTGAGGCACGCCCCAAGTTATGTGAATTATTTTGTAAAAGTTAATTTCATGCAATAAATTCAAAATCGCATCGCTTTGGCAACATTTCATACAAACTCTGTTATTGTTCACACTTCTCTGGGCTGCGCAGGGGTGGGGGTAGGGGGTGGATTGGGGTTGGGTTGTGGGGTGGCAAGTGAAATGACGGGTAACGTGTTTTATGGTTCTGCTGTTTTGTTGGCCGTGTAATTAGTTGTAGACAGGAGTATGTCCCAGTCAGGTTCTTGCACCCCCCCACCACCCACCCCCTTTAACAGGACCATTCCGAGAACTCCCGCCCGAAAGTATGCAACACAATTACAATTTCAGCAGGTGATTAAATGCGCTCTAATTGTTTTTGTTGCTGCTCCACTAATGGCGGTAATTAGTTGCCTAGCCCGCTATACGGGGATGGGCAATGGCGGTGGGTGGTGGATGGTGGTGAGTGGCAGACGGGCGGTTTGGGATTCCGACTTTGGCTCCTTTAATTTATGCTCGCGTGTCTTGCCACAGTTTGTTGGCATTGCCAGTGGCAACATTTAAATAAAATCGACTTTCCTTATGCAATAAAACTTTTCACTCAAAACGATAATTGCCCGCATTTGTCGTGCTTTGCCACTTGCCACTTGACTTCGCTACCCCACTATGTGTGTGCTCAAGTTTGTTTGTGACTGTATATATGTATGTATGTATGGGTGTGTGTGTGTGCTTGTGTGCCTCTGTGTATGTTTCAGTGTTTGCCTTGCTGCTGGTGTTTCTCTTGCTGTTTGTGTGTTTGTTTTGACCGGCACTTGGGGCATCAATAAAAATCTCTTGATAAATGTCCAATTTAATTTTGTTCTTTTACTTATCTATGGCCTGTCTTTGCCAACTCCCATCCCCGCCACTCACTTCCATCCCCCCATCCGTCCATCCCAAGCAACTCTTGGCTTGGCTCAACTTGGCGCCCGCCGTCACCGATTTTTACCACCTCCCACATGGATTTCATTTCTTTTATGTACAGTTCTTGCTTTGGTTTCGCTTTTTCTTTGCTCTCCTCCTTCCCTCCATCTCTCCTTCTCTCCTTCTTGCTGCCTTCATTCTATTCCGTTTCATTGGACGGGCAACTTCTCTGCCTTCCCCTTCAGCATTTCTCACACTTTGCCGGCTTCCCTTCAAATGCTCAGTAATCATGATGCCACTCAAAATGGGCATATTTGTTCGCAATAATGTTGGCCAATTGCGGCTGGGTAGATAACTTCAGCAATTTTGTATCCTTAGAGAGTCCTGTGCATATCAAATGAAGTTGTGCCTGCATTGTTACAAAATAGTTGAAGCTCAGAGCAAAAATAAATGTGGCTTGGCTCGGCAATTGTGTAAATGTGTACTTCAAGTGTTATTCGGGTGCTGATTACTGAAATGACAATTAAAGTAGTTTTTAAATGTATTCCTAAGGACGCAGATTGCTCTAAGAGTGTCCTTGTAGAGTGGTTGTTTCATTTAATTAGTTTTAGGTATAAGTTTGGAGTGACTTGATTACTTAAGGAAATGGCAGCTAATAAACAAATTAATATATGAATTTCGACATGAATTTCCCGGAAAATTTTTTAAATAATATTAACCATAATAAAAAGGATATTATCTTTCATAATTGATCGAGGAATATATCATTGGCAATTCTTTTATTTACTTGACATTTCATTTTCTTAGAATATAGAAAAATTTAGAATTTTTTTAAAATTATTTTAATAGTAATTTAATAATTAATAATAATTATTTAATACTTAAAAAAATTTAAAAAATATTTCTGCCATTTTTAAGGATACTTCCTTTCAGAAATCACCGATATTCCGTGGGAAAAAATTGCAAATTAATTTATTGAAAATAAAGTCAATGTCTTATAAAGTAAAAAATACTGAAATAAAATCAATAACTAAAATATACTAAAAATAAATCATATACCAAGTGGGGCTTTAAAATAGTGATTCCTGCTGACTTTTTAATAATCACCGAAGGATTCGCCAATCCTGTGCCCAATTCCAGCTGCCAGCAAGATCTAAGATCAAGGATTAAACTGCAATAAATATTTACAAACACGAACCTTTAACTTTAGACAAACTTTGGTATCTGGAAACATGATTCAAGTTTTTCCTTATTTATAATCCTTTTCGGCATTCGCTTTGAATCCCTGTCAAAGGTCTCAAAACTTAGAAGCCCCAATATGAATGATAAACAAAGCCTTCCCTCCATGATTTGCATATTGATACAGGCTCAAGGCTCTTGTCGTGTTACCCCCTAACATAAGGGTGATTCATAGGTTTTCATAGGCTATCTGTAAGTTGAGTGCCCTCCAGTCTGCCGTTGCCATCGCCGTCGTCGTCGCCGTCGCCGTTGCGGTTGTGGGGCTTCGGCATATCAATTCAATGACTCTCATCTTTTTATATACATTTTTTTGCCGCTCCTTCAATGCGGAATAAGGAATTTCTGTAATATTTTCTACACTTTTTTTTACCTAACTCAAGCTTTAAATGTAATTTAATTTGTCTTCTCCCATTTTTACTTACAGAGGTTGCCGCCAGCAGACGGCGTCTGGCGCCGGAACTGTCTAACGGGTAAGAAATATGTTCCAGCTTTGATTTAATTGAACCTTGGGCTGCAAGCAGTTGGGCTGAAGGAAGGAAGGGAGGAAAGTGGAGAAGGGAGAGAGGGAGAGGGCAATGGGTGAAGGCTAGATCCGCATCGGAAAGTGTGGAAAGCTTGGGGCGGGGAGCTGCAGCTGCAGTCTTCGATTTTCCGGCATATTAAAGATGCGGTGGCTTATTAAACGGAAGCAGGCGATGGCAGTGGCTAATGGAAGCTCCAAAGCTGGAGCAGACGTTGAATCTGATGCCGATGCCGATGCCGATGCTGATGCCGATGTTGATGCTGGTGCAGACGCTGGTGTGTGGCATGCGGCGGGTCAGTGTCTGTGGAACATGTGGCACGGCCCGCACAGAAGCCGGCAAATATTGTCCCTCATTTTGTATGCTGTGTGCCAAGAGCAAAATCAATAAATCAAAGCCGAGCCAAGGTGGTGGACAGGAGATGGGAGCTAACTCGGCTTGAGGGACAGCACACTGCATGGGATGGGGGTAGTTGGGGTCGTGGTGACAACGTCTCGAATGTCGCACGCGGACGCGTGCCCGGTCACAGCTGGGAGCAAGCGGCAAATTTGCGTGTTGCAACGCAAACAATGCCGCTACTCACACCAATATCCTGGGCATCCTGCGCCGGCTTGGCATCCATCTAAGCTATCAGCTTGTCATACAGTCTTTCGCTCGAAGGCCGCTGTTTACGAGTTTGTCGCTCTGTCGCCGTACGCTTTGACAGCCTGTCCAAGTATCATCCGCCAACAGGTTAGCTCCTGGCCAAGTCGCATCAGGCGAGCTTAAGCCCTGCACATTGGCCAATACGTTACAAGCGAGTGGGTTAAAATGGATGCGGATGCGGATGTGGATGCGGATGAGGATGAGCATACGGATGTAGATGTGAACTCAGATGTAAATGTGGATATGAGTTTGGATGTTGATGCGAGTGTAAATGCTCGTATGTCAATGTGTGTGTGAGTGTGTGTTTCTCGATGTGTGTGTGTGTTGATGTAAATGTGCGTCTGTTGTGCCCTGTGACCACAAAAGCAAATACGCATAGCTCCAACTTCAAGCAGCTCAAAAGTTTTGCGTTTTAAAGGCTTAAGCATAACCCCATCCCATCCCATCCCCCCTCGCCCTTACCCCTAACCCTGAACAGCCCCGCACCGCGAGGGCTGAGAGCTGTAAGCTGCGAGCTGTGAGCTGCGGACTGCGAACTGCGGACTGCGGACTGTGAGCTGTGAGCTGTGAGCTGTGAGTTGAGAGTGGAGCTGAGCTCCCGAGCACAATCCCAGGCCCCCAGAGTGCGGCTCTGCTGCTTTTTTATGCGACTCGCTGTGGGCTTAAAAAGCAATTCCGCAACTGTTTTTGCAATGCCGCACACCATGACGATATGTGTGCCTCCGCGTCCGAGTGTGTGTGTGTGCATGTGTATATGCCAATGCATGAAGGGATGTGTATGTGGTCCCATGTGGAGTCCTCATTCAGATCCCCTCGGGCAGCCAACAAAGCTACAGCAATGCCAACAATTCTGTCGTTATCGTCGTTTTCACTTCAATTAAAAGTTGGCAACTTTTCTTGCCTGGTTTACCTAAACGGCAGCGAAGCCCGACGCTTCTATTGCAGCTGCTTCCACTTTCTCTGGCTTTCTCTTTCTCTATTCAAGAACTGTTTGTGCTTCCCACCAGCCGCACCCCTCCGTCCCATCCAACTGCTTCCTACCGCTTCCTAGTGCTCCAATTGCCATTATGCAGATTCGTATGGCTGATTACCAAATTACAAACAGTAATGGCAACAATTGTTTTCTCCACGACTGGCATATGGCATATGGCATATGGCGTATGGGGTATGGCGTATGGGGTATGGCGTATGGCGCGGGGTAGGCAACTAGGCCGCCAAATTGTCACAGAGAAAACTAAATGCAGTCGGGGGACATGAAGATCCGAAAAGATGTTGAGTTAAGTACTGTTTGCGAGGCACATGCAACATGCAACACAATAGAAACGAACACACACATGGGCAACATATATAGGCATAGCTATATACACACACACAAACATACATTCACACGCATAGAGTGGGAAGGTCACTTGGCAGCTCAAGTTACACTTTAAAGCACGTATACGACGCGTGGGCCCAACGACTTCCGTGCTATTTACGCACCAGCGCGCTGCTTGGCTCGCTGCCTGCCACCGGCTGGCATGGCCTGCAACACGACAGGACTCGAATCGACTCGACTCGACTCGAGACGACAGGACTCGACTCGACTGTCAGGAATTTCCGCGAACGTTAATTGCGACAAGCGAACACTCGGCAATGCGAGCCAAAGCGACAAAGAAATACCTTCTGACTGCTCCTTCATTGCACCTTTTGTGTGTCTGTGTGTGAAAGTGTGTGTGTGTGAGAATGGCATACTCTAAGCTGCGTAAGGTATAAGTTGTTCAACTTGAGCCTCGCAACACTTGGAGAAGTGCATCCTTGGAGATGATATGTCGATAATCACGTTTGAACTTAGAAAAAAGTTGGGAAACTTTCAATTTAAATACCCTTTAAAACTTCAAGTACCACGTAGGGCATTTGGGTATTTATATACCCAGTGTTTTACTTCCGCCATCTCCATGATTGTTGTTGCTCGCTGGAACCACAACAAAAGCAATGGCTGCTTGCATATGTCACCTTCGCCCGACAATTGCAACGCCTTCAAGAGGAAATGCTTGAAAATCGTTGGCTGGGTGCTCGGGGAAGGGGAAGTCGTTGGCTGGGAAGTCGGAGGAAGTGCGAAGGAGAGGCGTGAGGGGAATGCAGTTTGTAGACGTTCCATTGGGTTTTGTCGCCTTCGCTTCAATTCTTCGCCTTTCTGGCGGTTTTCTCTGTGCGGAGAAAAAGCGTTCTCTTTCTTTTCTATCGTGTCATTAAAATTGATTTTGCAGCTGTCGATGCGCAGGCATAAAGGGGAAGAGGAGCGATGATAAAAAGAGTGTGGGAGAGACGGAGAAGGGGGGAAGTGGGTATCGAGTTAAGGATGGAAGGCGATTGCTGGCAAGGATTGAGGGCTGTATGGGGATGCGGTTAAGCGCAACAAACACTCGCAGTTAGCTATCCAAACGACAAAGAATTTGCTAAATTGCTTTTCTACTTGCCACACACACACACACATACACCTTTGGGATAGACACACACACACACACACATACATACATACACTGAATGAGTTGGTTGTGCGTTTGGCTTTGCAATTAGTTTTTGCCTTTGGCCGCAAACTAAACGACGCATTGACTATTTAGTTAAACAATAGAGAGGGGATGGTAAGTGGGAGAGGAGGATGGGGAGGGGGAATGTGGGCGGATTGTGGGCAAGTCACACGCAACATTCTTTTTATTGTGGTGCGTTGTGAAGTTATTGTTGCGACTTTGGCAACTGTAACAAAAGCGATTAAAAGTCCCATAAAAACCTGAGCCCATTAATAGGGCAATAATATTATCAGCTTATGTTCGATGCCATGCACACAATCACAAAGGATCTGTGTCGGATGAGGGAAAAGGACATGGGATCACATGTGCGCCAGCCTCCATGAGAAAACTAAGCTAAACTTTGTCTCTTGTATTTTCATTAACATTTATTGGTTTTTTACTTATACTTCCGAGAATAATAACTTGATGGCGCCCACACTGCCACGCCCATTCCCAGCTGGTAAGCCAGTGCAAGCAAATAGTCCTTCAGCGTTGGCTGCCACAATATTTTGAGGTCGTATCAGCGTCATCATAAAATAACGTTAATGACGCCAACAAGGTCGTAAAATCAAAATTTCAGCTATTCTTATGGCCGAAACCGCCAAAAGCTGCCGCCAACCGTCGACGGGTGCGGGGGTGAGGGGTGTGGGGTGTGGGGTGGGCGGTGAAATTTTGTTACATTGTTGATATGAAATGATGATGAAATGGAAGCTGATGGCGGAGTATACGATGGAAGATGTTGATGGCGCTGCCAATGATGGCGCTACTGAAGCTTCGCGCAGGGCGAACTTTGATACACGCGGCGTATGCGCAATCTTAAACACGTTTAATTGCTGAAAAGTCATAAACGTGGTCAATGGAGGCGATTTATGAATCGGTTAACACAAAGCAAGAACAGCCCATAAATACACACCTATGCCAACGCACACACACACACACACACACACACACATACAGACACACTTGCATTGAGTATGAAAAGGATTTGAAATTCCTTAAGAAATCGCTTGAGACTTTGATTGAGTTATAAGAATTGTGTTTAAATTGTGTCTCTTTATTCCCAAATGCCACACACACACACACATTCATATGTAAGTGTGTGCTTAAGTATGGAAAGATATATATTCAGTAAATCCGCATTTGACCTGGATTTATTTAAGCACCAACGATTTTGGGTTATTTAAATAAATTTCACATTCAATATACTTGTAAATTTTATTTAATGCGATGCCACAGCAACCGACACAGGAGTCTAACTCAATGGCTCTGTGTGTGTGTGTGTCTCTCTGAATGTGTGTGTGTATGTGGGTGTGTGGGGCGTGCAGGATTTTAAATATTCATTAGACACACGGCAGCTGGATAACGTGGCTGACAGTCAGCGGCAGTCAGAAAGGAGACAATCTGTTAAACCCTTTGCTCGCACGGGTCAGGGTCGTCTTGGCAGCCGCTGGCGGGAAACAGGATGACAGGGCAGGGCAGGGCAGGGGGCGTGCGAGATGGAGAGATGGAGAGTTTGAAGAGGAACGGCATTTGAAATTAATTTCAATCACCGAAATGTGAGCCACAGCATTCCGAACGTTCGATTGGGGCTTATCTTGAAAATTGAAAATGGAAAATGGAAAACTTCAAAAGATGTACGGCGTATCGCGTCGCCGTAAAGTGAAAAATCAATGGAGAAAAATAAGAAAAATTTGACCAACTCGTTGTAAGTGGGTGTCCCGTCATTGAGTGTGTGTGTATATACAATATAAATACATGTGTGTATTGGTGTGTGTGTGAGTCCGGTTTATTGGCTTGGCCGTGCATTACGCGTTCAGATTTTATCACTCTTGGCGTTAAAATGTCGTAAATTCGGATCCTTTTCCGTCTCTCTTTGTGGCCTAAGTAAATCAGCATAAAACTTAACGTAATGAAGACAATCAAAAAGTGACCAAAGCCCGGAATTGCATACGAGTCCATGTCTATTTAGACATCCCGAGAGGTCATGCCATGGCGGAACTCAAGAGAATTGAGTTACACACACGCACACACGCACACACACACACACACACACATATATATACAGGCACACAGCTGGTGGCACTTGTTTGTCCTCGTCAATGTCCTACTCATCGTCACTGTGGTTGTTGCCACACTCTCAAAACACACACACTCACACATACAGGCATACAGTCACCGAGCTCACACACACATACACTCATACACTCATACACACACAGACAGGCAGAAACAGTGTGTACAATCCAAATTATGCCATGCTTACAGTGTTTGCCTTTTTGGCCTCATTCTCTCAAAATATTTTGCAGCAAAATGTACCAAGCACAGCTACAACAACAACAACAACAACAACAGCAACAACAACAACAGTCACAACTACAATATCAACAACAAGAACAACAACAAGAACAGTAACAAAAACAAATGGCATAGCAATATGGTAAACTCTATAAAAATTTGCTAGGGCAGCGCCCCTGCCCGAGCCTCTGGACAAAAGGTTGGCCCAACGTCATCGTCATTGTCGTCATTGTGCCCGGCCTGGTCAAGTGGCTGGCTGAATGGCTGACTGTCTGACTGACTGACTGACTGGCTGGCTGACTGACTGGACAGCATTCCCGAGCAACCAACAAAAACAAGAGCTGCCGCAGGAGCAGCAGCGGGAGCAGGAGCAGAAGCAGGAGCAGGAGCAGAAGCAGGAGCAGAAGCAAGAGCAGGAGCAGGAGGAGGAGCAGAAGAACTAATAGCAGGCAGACGATGGAGCAGTCCATGGAACAGCCTCTGAGGCTGTGGCTGCTGAAGAAGCTGGCAGCAGCAGCAGCAGCAGCAGGCACAACAACAATAAAGACTTTTACTGTCCTAATAAAAGACAAACAAAGGACTCTTGGCGATGCTTTGGTTGCTGAGGTTGTCGAGGCTGCTGCTCCTGTCTCAGCTCCTGCTCCTGCCTCTGCCTCTGTCTCTGCCTCTGCCTCTGCGTCAGCTTCTGTTGCTCCTGCTGCTGGGGAGCATTTTCGTATAGCAATTTTCATTATTTTATTTGCCTATAAACGAAGCCATATTTTTGCAAATGTATGCTACTCTCTCTACACACACACACACACACACACACATACACAGACAGCAAGGAAACATCCATAGAGACAGCACAAAATAGACTAAAATGTATCTATAAATCTGTGGAGCACTTCCCACACACAATTTGCGACGAAATTTGTTTATTCGCCTACTCCATGCGATTTTAAGCAAAATAAGTAATTAAAAATATAATAAAATGGCCAGAATATACTGTGCGTGTGCGTGTGTGTGTGTGTGTGTGTGTGTGTGTGAGTGAGTGTACATTTACGAGCAACTACAGCTTCATAAAAATCAATGTCGTCAGACTGGGGCCAACAGAGGAGCAGACAGTCAGTCGGCAGGGCATGTGGGTGGCTCAGATGGTGGGTCAGTTGGTGGGTCAGACGGTGGGTCAGTTGGTGGGTCATACGAACAGTGGTCAGATCTCCAGTTTAAACGATAAACATACCCGGCGACAAGCACAAAAACAACTTGTAAGCAATTAAGGCAACGTATTGGACCATCGCTCTGCGTACACATCGAAGATATCGCATGTAGGGATATACATAAACGGTCAGATATATGAATATATATGTATATATATGTATATATATATATGTGTGTATTTATATGTGTGTATTTATATCAGCATTTGGGTATATCCTGTGCATATCCTGTGTTCACAAGCAGTTTCACGCCCAGCTAACAGCCATCAGGCATCAGGCATCAGCCATCAGCCATCAGCCATCGTTTGTCCGGACAAGGGCCGTGATGTCGGTCTCCGTGACGACATCATTGAAGGTTTATTGCCCCGACTCTGGGAGTGGCCCAAACATAACGGGGTCTGAGTGTAACTGAGCGTAATACGAATGTAAGAATTAATTACAATTTTTAATAAATGTGTAAAGCTGAGTGTTTTTAATGATGTTAATGATACTCACTCCTGATTGCCCTTAATCAGCCGTCGGCTGACTTTAAGATGTGATTAAACCCCCAGCGACCAAAAACTTATGGCTTGAAGGTGTCAAAAAATCATAAATAAATAAAAATCCTTAATTTTTGACTTTAATTTAAATTTTTTATTTCTTTTATAACTGAATTCTCATTTTATTCTATTAAGAAGTTTTATCCATCGACTTTTGATCGATGAGCAAAAATGTGCGCTTTGAATATTAATGGCCAATTAACTTTTGGTATATTTTCATATGCAGCGAGGCGTTTATTTCAGTATTTATTTGTGCAACTTGATTTGGGATTTTATTTCGAAATGCGTGTTTTTTAAATTGTGCAATTTTTTATCATTTTCACTTTTATTTTTGTCGTTTGTGGATTTTTAAATAAATTTCGGTCAATGCGCCACACAATAAAAACAGATTTTTTCTTTGTTTTTCGTAATTTTCCATTATATTTTTTATTCTTTTATTTTTGTATTTTTTTTTTTTTGCTCAAATGTTTATGTTCTGAGAATTGAGGTCGTCTGCAGTTTGAGTGTTTAACTGTTTGGATGTGTATATGTTTCGCTCTGCATATGTGTGTGTGTGTGTCATATATGTGCATATGAGTGTCAGGCAAGTTTGGCTCACGGCTGAAGTGCCTGCCCAGATGCCTGCCTGCTGCCTCAATCGCTAAATGTTCGGCGACAAACGGGCTCAGGCACAGAAATGTGTTCCCGTTACCGGTTGTGCATGTATGTGTGTGTGTGTGTGTGTGCTCATGTGTGTGTGTATACCCTGCACCCATTAAGAGAGCATGCCATGTGTGAAAATTTCTTTTTAAAGGCCAAAGTGAAACCCCGTTTTATATTTGTTTATAAAATTTCATAATGCAAGCATTTTTTGTCTGCATAAAAAATCGAATAAATATAAATTATATATGTGTGTCTCTTTATGTGTTTAAATTAAAATATTGCGAAAGCATCAAAAAAATTAAATCATTTTTTAAAGTCAGGTTTTATCAATTATTTATTGTTTATATATAAATACATGAAGTCACAATAGGGAAATAAATAAATTCGTCGAATTTTTGTATCTGATGAGAGTTTTGTTAGTTATTAATTATTTTAAATAAATAAATAAAATTAAAAAAAAAATTATTTAATTCTTTTTTTGAATTTGAAAAGTATTTTAATTATTTATTTAACACGAAGAAGTCATTGTATTTCCCCACGAAGCACCAAAGCAGCCGAGAAAAGCCGTTGGCACAGTGCGTCGACAAGCAGTTCAATTGCCGTGCACTTCTTGCAAGCAGTGCACGAAGCAGTGCATAGAATTTCACCTCACATGTGACTCACTCACACACATACATTTGAAAATTGAATTTGTTGCACTTCGACTTTCACTTTTAAAGTCGCTGAAAATACAGGGTGTTGCCCAGTCGCTTACTCCCCACAGGGTGGACTTCCTTTTTGGCATTGTTGTTGCTGAAGTTGCGCTGTGTTAATGAAATGCGTTTGGATTTTTAGCTGACACAAAGCAACTTTCAACTTGCTGCTTGCAGCTTGCAGCTCGCAGCTCGCAGCTTGCAACTTGCAACTTGTAACTTGCGTCGGACGAGGCCCAACAAAAAAGTTTTTCAAATGCCTTGGCCTCGGCACCGGATCCTCCAGCGGCGCAGTCCGCGTGAGCTGTGCACACATCCCTACCCCCTACTCTTTCTTACACTCCAGTACGCCCCCTAACGCCCCTTCACGCCCTCTTACACCCTTTCTTCCCCCTTGCCGTCTGCCACTTGCCAACTGTAATTAAATGCAGCGAATAACTGCCGCTGGATGTTGCAACAGTTATGTACAAGTGCGTACATACACATTTTTAAAGAAGAAGAAGAAGAAGAAGAAGGAGCAGAAGAAGAATTTTCTACTTTCCTCCATTTTTTGCATGCAGTTTTTAGCATTTTGACCTAAAATTTGTGGCTGCCACAGTCGCAGTCGTCGCTGCCGCACTAATGTCAAGTATGCCGTAAACAGCGCTGCCAGCGTGTGGCACAAAATCAGGGTTTTTATGTCGCATATGCGGCAATTAGGCGCTCTCACTCACTGCATTCGCATGTATATACATATATATGTGTGTGTGTGTGTGTGTCACATACAAACGGAGCACTACAACAATAACAACAGCAACAATTGCTGGGTAATCAAGTAATGCTCATTTGGCAATCAAGAAAGAGGCGAAAAACTGCTGGGAAACATACGAGAAAAGCGATGATGATGAAGACATGCTTAAGCGGAATGGAGAATATGGAACAGGGAATGTGGAATGTGGAGTGGGAATGGGAAATGGGAAATGGGGAGCGGGTGCGTCAAATGTGACATGTTAATTCCAAAAGAGCAAACACGAAGCGCCAAACAGCAAGCGGCAAACGGCAAGTGGCAAACGGCAAGCGGCAAACGGTAAACGGTGAACAGTGAACAGTGAACGGAGAACGTCGCAGCTGCCACGCCCCAGCTTCCGCCCCACCCCCGCTTAAGTCATCTGACTGATTGAAGAGGCGACGCCTCAGCGATAAGCACATTTAACTGTACAAACGTGACGCCGCGTCGCTGCCTTTTATTTGCGTTTCCGCAAATCCTATTAAAAAAAATTGTTACCTGCCTTCAAATGCGTAAAAGGTGCGACACTTCATGCCCATCCACATGCAAATGAGTGGCTGTATGAATATGTGTATGTGTGTGTGTGTGTGTGTGTGTGTGTTGGGGCGTATGTGCGTTTGCCAAATTGCGGTTTTATTGCACTCAAAGGTAAACAATCGCTGGAAACAGAAGGACAATCGCACAACTTTGACATTTCCAATCCACACAAAGCGCCATATGAAGGCCTCCCCAATGCATCAAATATTATACATATAATATGTGCGTCTAACGGGATCAGGAAATACTTAAATTTTAGATTCTATATCTTTTCCACATTAACCCCTAAGCTTATTACGCGCAACAGCGTCAGGCAGCGTTTGAGGCAAGGCTTATGGGAAGTGTGCGGATATTCAGATGGAGTATCAATCATTTTTAAGTCAATGAAAAATATTCAAATTTCTATTAAATTTAAAAAAATATATATTTAAATTTAATATTTGATTTTCTCCATCTAACACTATATTTAGATATTTTTTTTATTTAAGAAATACATCGGGAAAATTTTTAAAAGTCCCAAACTATTTTTGTATGCAACTATAAAAGTTCTTTAATTTAACTCTACAGAAAAGATTGAAGAAAAAATTATTGAATTTTATTTTTAAAATAAACAGTCTATTATTTTTCACATTATATTTAATTATTTTTTTTTTATTTCCATTTATATTTCAGTCTTAAAATCAACTCGGACTCAAAGTCCTATTAGATCCCATATTTACTTACTTATTTTAATAAAAATAAAACTTATTTTTTTTTTATAATTAATTTTTATATTTCTATAAATATTTCAAGCTTTTGGAAGCTCTAAATTTAAATATAAATTTAGTTTTAGTTAAATATATAAATTATAACGTCTCAGCTGTCATTCCGGCGAAAATGAATGTTATATCCGAGAAATATATAAATTCTCCAGCCGGGATAATCCCAAATGACTTCTAACTAAATGTTTATTCTTCCTTTGGTTCTTCTTCTTCTTTATCTTATTCTTCTTGTTTTTCTTCTTCTTCCTTTGTGGTTATATTTTATTTTAGTGCTTTCCATTTATAAGACTTAAAATATTGTCTAACAATCCATGAATTACCCATTTAAATTTAGTTTTTACTTTAAGACTTATACGCTTCAAATATTTGAGAAAGAGCTTTTCATTAGTAAAACAAAGCATAAACGAGGGGAGTATATAGAGTCATTTATAAAGAATTTATGTATACAAAATATATAAAGTTCATATGGTCTAAAATGATATTTTCACTAAATTAAAATAAAAAAAAAATAAATAAGTATTAAAAACCAAGAAAATCTCTGATTTTTTTTAGTAAGAAAACAGCTCAGATTTGTAGCTCATGATGTGACTTTTAGAATATGATTTATAAAGGAATTTTGAAAGATCCTTTTAATATCTCAATCTTTAAAATGTTATTTTTAATTTATTATTTTAATGTGATAAATAAATATATCTTATCGGAGGATTCTTTTTACTTGTTAAAAAAAACCCAAAAGTCTACTTAAATTTTGGTCAAAACTTTAATTTTCTATAAATAAAAATATTAAATATTTATAAAGTCTTCTTATATGATAATTTTAAAATTATATGCAACATAAGGTTTATAATTATAAAATTAATTTTTTTTTTATATATAAATTATATAAAATATTTGTGATTTACAGAATTGAGAGTCGCACCTAATTTAAATTTTTTACTTAGATATTATATTTATATTTATAATTATATATATTTATTATAATTTATTTAAAATAAATAATGTTTATTCTTTTATTTTATATAAATGTTAAATATTGACTCATTTATGTATTTAAATAATTTTTATTTATTAATTTTTTTAAGTTGAAAAAAAATGTTATTAAAATGTTTTCGTCAAAAACTTTTCGAGCACCCCCTTCGCGTTTATTTTAATTTATTTGCCCTCTCCATCTTGCAAAAGGCTAAGAGAGTTGCTTTCTTAAAAATAAAATAAAATAAAATGAAATAAAATAATAAGAGAAAGAGGAAAAGGAAAAGAACAGAAAGAAAATAAAAAACCAAACAAACTTTTTGCTATGCTTTGCTTTGTGCAAAGAGCAAAAACATCAACTAGAAAAACAAAACCATCGGCAGGAGGAGGAACATCAAAAACAATAACAACAACAGCAATAAGGATATGCCAGTTTAACTCGTGTGTACGTGTGTGTATGAGTGTTGTAGGTATGAGTGTATGAGTGTATGTGTGTGTGAGTGTGTATGAGTGTGTGTGTGTGTTCGGCTGAGCAGCAACATCAGCCTGTCAAAAAGTTACTTATTTTCTTTTAACAACTTGCATGAGATACTTTTTGGCCGTCGACGTGCGCGTCGTCCTTGTTCCCATCGTCGCCCTCGTGTCTGTCCGTGTCCTGATTGCCGTGCCCTGTGTGATGTTTACACTGCTTTTGCTTTTGATAAGGTTAATCAAAAGTTTTTTAATCCATTCTGTACACTGGCAAACATAGACCAAACACACGCACACACTCCGACTGAAGGCTCATCCGCCTGGTAATGTATATGTGTGTGTGTGTGTGTGTGTGTGTGTGCTCATTATCCTGGCCCATTTCTCAGAGCTCTTCCCTGTTCGCCGTGCTGGCTTGTCCCGTGCCTGGAGCCACTTTATGCCCGCGGCTCGTTCGAAACTTCTTTCACTGCAAAGTGAATTACATTAATGCAGAATTTCATGTACAGACAAATGTCAATATGTATGTGTGTGGGTGTGTGTGTATGGAACTCGATATGTAGGCATTTATAACTCGCCAATCTTCTGACATCGAATGTTGGCCACGTTATCCTCCGAGTGCCCGAACCACTAACCCAAAGCTGTTTAAATATCGCATAATTTATGCGCCAAAGTTCAACAAAATCAATTTGGCCGCAGTCAGCGCAAACTTTGCAATTAAGCCCCGTGCAAGACATTTGGCTAAGTGAGCAGCAGGATAACAGCATCGACGCATGGTAGAAGCGGCAGGAGCGGCAGGAGCAGAAGGAGAGCGCAACCAATGCTGTCGAAGTGCCTGGGAAGCTCCACCTGCCAGGTGCAAGAATCGTAGCAACTTTTGCGATAACTTTAAATCATCTAATTATGAGTAAACCATTGGACAGCCAAGGTGGGGCAGGAGGTGTGCAACAGGGGGAGGGGTATGAGAGGCGTGGCGTGGCGTGGCTACGGACATGGAACGAACAACATCAGAGGCCGCTGCAAGCAGCATTTAATTTCCGCTGCTACGACTGGCAGGTTTTGCTCCTCCGTCACTTCTCACTTTCTCTCTCTATCTTTTCCTGTATCTCTCCTGCTCTCTCTCGCTCTCTCGCTCTCTTCTTGCGACTGTCTCTGCCGGGCTGTCCGTCCGTTGTCTTACCTATCCGGCGTCCAACTGACACTTTACTTCATTTCTGTTGACTGGAATTAATGGCTTTTGTTGGCATAGTTTTAACGCTTGAAGTTCGACTGCGACTTTGACTGTGACTGCGACTGCGACTGCGACAGTGACTGCGACTTCAACGCGAGGCGAAGCGACGCGACGCCGTGTACAAAATTTATGTTCGAATTTATTGCAAAGTTTATTAGACAATTCCCTTTTTTGTTGTGCTTTCTTCTCTCTCTCTCTTTCCCCGCCTCTCTCCTTTTCTACCAGACTCCCTCTTCCTCTGTCTCTCTCTCTCTCTCGCTCTCTCTGGCATTATTTGGCGAGTAATTTTCGCCAAAGAAGGCAATGAGAAAATTTTGTGAAATTTATGAGCTTCATAAATGACCAAAACATAAAGTCGAAGCACAAGTGGCAGCAGAAGAAGGCCAAGCGACGGGCCAACGCTGCGTATGAGCAACGTGCCAATTGCCTTGATTTCGGCTGCTGAATGTGGCGTATACCCTGAGACTAGCGGCTAGCGTTAAGAGTGCAGAGGGGCGACAGCAGGGTAATGGACAAGTGAAGTGGGTAGTTGGGGAGTTGGAGAGCTGGGAATTGGTTGGTGTGTGGGGAGTGTGGGGCAGGGGGTGCGGGGTGCGGGGAACCCTTCGTAACTGGTCTTCACATTACATTACGAAATGATGTCGGCTGAATGCAAAAATGCCATAAATATGAATGAGCTGACGAGTGTAGAGGCGGCAGTGGCCAGGACCCGGGCGATCCCTTTTGGCCAACTGCTGTACTTTATTTGTTACAACATATTTAACTGTAGTTGTTGGCTTATATGGCCAAGCACCTGCCTCAGCCTGCCACAGCCTGCCTCAGCCTGCCTCAGCTTGCCTCAGCCTGTGGCTGCCTTTTAGTTCTCTGCTTTGATTTATGCGGAGAAGGAGCAAAACATTTCAAAAGCAGCGGCAATGGCAAACAGCACACAAACAGCCAGAAGTGTGTCAGAGTATATTCATGTCTATATATGTGTGTGTGTGTGTGTGTGCCTTTGTGTGTGTCAGTTGGAAGTTTGCTCATAACTTGCCACAGTGCCCTGCCCTCTGGCCTTTCAAGTGCCTGCCACTTGTTGTGTCTCATCAAAAATGTATTAACGAGCTTGCAACGCAAACGATTTTTATCTGCCAGCGTTGATTTCATTTTGAGCTGCCCCACATGCCTGCCACACCCACACACCCACACACCCTACACACCCATACACACTCCTCCACTAATACAAGCGCACCGCAACACCAGCAACCAAGTTTGACTTAGATTTGTATCGCTGGCATTTTCAACACGTGCATGCAAAGTTCTTAGCCATCTGCGACTGCTCCCATCCTTGAGCTCGTCCTGGCCTGCTTCTGGTCTGGCCTGGTCCGTCTTCATGGAGCCCGGCATCTTTCCGCTTGCTGGCAAACTTTTAATGGGGCATTATTTCATGCTATAAATTATAACAAAGGCGGCGCATAAAAACCGTTAACATTTAGCGAAAAGAAGCGACAACTCCCGTCCCTCCGCCCGCTTACCCAGCCTGCCCCCCATTCCACTTGCCCCCCTTCCAAACCCGCACTCCAGCTGCCTCTTGACATTTTTAATCACCTGAAATGCCAAATGAGCAACAACCAAGGAGGAACAACAAATGCAATGCAATTAGTTTTACCCACAAAGGATCCCGGCTAGAAACCGAGTTATAGCCATTTTCCGGCTAAGTATGTCCCGATTGCTAGACGCAGCTGACGGTGGCGGGAGCTGTGCGAAAGTTCTTAGAAATGCTCGTAAAACTGTTGCCACAAAATGGGGCATGGCATGATCTTGTGCGGTACATTTGGAGCTGCAAAAATCCTGAAACTTAAATAAACAAAAATTTTTCACCGCAAGCGCAAAAAATAAAAACTCACATGAGTTTCAAATGGCACTTTATCTTATGTGAGGAGGCGGATGGGCGGTTGGATGGATGGGCGGTTGGGTGGATGGGTGGATGGGTGGATGGGTGGATGGGCGGACGGTTGGGCACTACTGCGCCTTCTGCAAAGCTGCTACATTTATTTGGTGCAACGGAAGGAGCTGCCACACAAGTAACAACATCAGCAGCAGCAGCAGCAGCAGCAGCAGCAGCAGTGGCAGCAACGGCAGCAGCGAGAGGAATTGCAGTGATGGCAACGATGCCAGCGACTTGTCAGTGAATTTATGTGGCGAACTGTGAGCAAAATAAGGAGCCCAAAAAGTTATGAGTTTCGTGTCATAAAATGCCACAACAACTGCGGTGCCACCTGCAAGGCCATCTGTAGTCGCATTGTGTGTGTGCGAGTGTGCGAGTGTGTGTGTGTGTGTGTGTGTGTGTGTGTGTGTGAGTAAGTGTGTGTGTATGGTTAGCCATGCTGTTTATGCAAAAAGCTCATTTCACGCTTCCGCTTCCGTTTTCTATTATGCCCTGCAAAGGCAGAAGCGGCAGCGGCAACAAAAGTAATGCTAGCGACAACAACAACAACAACAACAACAACAAGAAAAAGGAAGAGGATGAACCACGCTATGTGGAAAAAACAAAATCATAAATTCGTAATAAAATAAATATGTATAATTTTTATCCTTGGCTCTGCAGCCGCCACAAAACTTTGCCTCGATAAATATGCCAAATGCAGGGGACATAACTTCACTTAAAGCTACCAAAACAATGCCAACGGGCGAGGCAAGACTTAGGCTACAACCGCCCATGCCACACCCACTAGATCTAGAACATGCTCCCATATGAATTCAGAATTTTCACAACTTTTGTTGAAGCGCCACAATAAATTGGCTAAAATTGAATTAAGAAACGCGCTAATGAGTGCGACTATCGTTGGGGGAATCAAATTAAGTGCAGCGCCTTGATGAGAGGCCATGGCAAAGGCAGCGGCAATGGCAACGGCAACGGCAAAGGCAAAGAATACTAAGCTCTAGCTCTGACTCAACTGGTTCCGACATTCGTTCCGGCATTGGTTTTGGCTCGGGGATGCCGCTGCAGCTCGTCACTTGCCGCACATGCGGCAAAAGACAAGCAGCATTAACCCCGAAACGGCTGAGTCACGCTTCAATCTCAGTTGACATTGCTGTTATTGTTGTTATTGTTATTACAGTTGCCGTTGCTATTGTTGTTGTTGTTGCTGCTGCTGTAGTTGTTATTGTTGCTGCCACGCATCGTGTCGCCAACAATGTGGCAACATAAAACTATTACCACGACGACATGAACACAACTCCTAATTACCCAGGGATTTGCATTTGTCTTGTGGCATGCACACACAGAGAGGCAGAGACACACACACACACACACACACACACGCACACATATATGCAGTGGTTGAGTCTGCTGCCATGTGTGTGTGTGATGTACGACAGGCTCGCTGCTCGCTGCTCGTCGTGTGGCACGTTGGCATCATAAACGACTCTTATCTGGCGCGCCTTCGCCAAGCCAATGCTCATATCATTTAGCCACGCCCAAACGCCCTTACACCCATACGCCCTTATGTCCTTACGTCCTTACGCCTCAACGTCGTAATGCCGTAACGCCCCATGTCCCACCGCCCATCAACTGTTTGCCCTCTTGGCTTACACTCTTTTCCTAGCGCAAGGATTCTTCTTTCATTTTATGACTTGTCTTGGCGACACAGCCGCCATTTTCTTTTCACTTCATTGCTGCCACCGCACCCACCGCTGGCGTACTTTCTATGACCCCGAACCCCCTCTCAGACTCCCAGACTCATACTTCCACCTCCCCCTCACTATTAAGCCGAAATGTCATTAGCTTGTCTCGTTTATCTTTTAATGAGTCTAAAATAAAAATCGCTCAACTGTGGGGAGTTGAGCGGCGTGCGTCCAACTCAAACTCCCGTCAAGGACATCAAAATCTTGCCACAACAGCATATTATCAAGGCTTTTCGACTGTGCCACATGCAACCTCCCCAAGTCACACTCTATCTTCATGGGATCTCTGGCAAGTGATTCACTAACAGATATTATTCCAAGTGCCTCCTAATAGGCAATTGGCTTCGCGAATCCTTGGGCATATCCTTGTGCACGATGCGATATAAAGTTGTCAGCGGAGAAGAGAATTTAAAATAATTAATTTACTTCATTCTTCCAACTACTCTTTCCTTTCCATTTGCCTACTTCTCTTTTCCTGCTTATTTTTGTTAGTGGAAAAGCAGCTCAAAACTTTTGTTCACGTTTTATCCTTGCCGCATATCCTTGGCCTTCCATTATTCCAGCTCCTCGGCTCCTGTCAGCTCACTATCAGTTATCAATCTAATTGGATCACTTGAGTCCTTGGGATTTCCATTAGATAGTTATGCCTTATCAATCTGCTCTGACGGAAGCTTTACTCCTGGCCGCCTTCATCCTGGCAAACGAATATTTACAAATCAAGTATACGCATCGTCGACCGCCGAGTGTCCAACAATATTTCAGTCTCTTATTCCCTGGCGAACAGTAGCTGCCACTTGCCCGACTCCCTCCTCTGGCTTAAGCCACCACTTAATCCACTCGCCTCGCCTCGAGACCACGGAACATGAACTCCTCCCCCGACTGCCCCAATCCCTTTCACATGCCTCCTCCTGCCCCAAGCCACATGCCCCAACACTGTTTCCCTTGTGTGTTTGCGTGAGCATCGGCATCGCCATCGTTCTTTGTGTTTTTTTTTGCTTTCGATGTTATTGTTATATTTGTTGTTGTTGTTGTTGTTGTTGTTGTTTGTTGTTGCTCCTGGATTGCTGTAAGCCCTTAATTAAATATTAAACACGCCTAATTGCGCATTTCATAACTCAGGCAACGGCAACTAATTAATTATTTAAGTTAAACTAAATTGAGCCGCCCGAGTCACGAATCACGAGCCATGATACACGATTCACGCACATCCCCCGCCTTGGGAAATGTAAATGAATTTCCAACTGGGTGAAAATCCAACGCCGCGTTGATTGTTTTTCTTTGTTCCAAAATATCATCAAAAATTGTGTGTGGATAAACTTTGAAGCTCGAAAACTATACGAAGTCCTGGCGAACGTGTAACCGCTTAAATTTTCAACGCCTCCAGTGAACTTAACTCCTTGGCAATACCCCTTGAAATATGGCAAGAGGCATTTTGGTTGGTTGAGCCTAGAAAATGCCTAGTTCTTTTCAGTTGCCTATCCTTCACCTTTAATCGATGAATGCGACTCCAAACTTAACACTTGAATATTTATTTAAACAACTAATTTATATTTTAATTATAATGGGTTTATCATCCATATTTAGGAAATTAAATAATTATTTATTTAATCTAACAATCATATTAAATGAAGAACTTGCCTCCAGATAGGCCCCTCCTTTTATTGACTCGATATGCGAATTTTATTGGATGCAAAAAAATTCCTCGATTTTGATTTTAATTTATTTATTTATCTGTTTAAATTTTTACTTTATTATAATATATATTTACATATATAAATATTAATTATGCTTGTTAATATTACAAAATTATATTATTACTATATTTTATATAAAATTGCTGGATTTTACTTAACTAATTATATTTTTATTTTCCCTGATTTTTGTTTTGTTTATTAACTGATCGATCTTGCTTTTTTTATCTATAGCCTTTTTATTTATTTATTTTATATAACAAATTTTTATTGTTTAAAATTGATTTTAAATTTTAAACAATAAAAATTGATTATATAAAATAAATAAATAAAAAAATCCCTAACATTTTTTATATTTTTGTTAGCTGTAAATGTGATTCTTTAAAAATTTCGAAAGCCAAGAGTTTAATAATAAAACATATATGTGTTTTTCATCGAAGGCTAGAAAATAAACTGACATCAAATAAATTAAACATCTTAGGATATAGTCGAAGACTCACCTGATTCAATAATTTTAAATTAAATATTAATTTAATTTTTTACTTCAATTAGTTCTTAAAAATTATTAAAAAATTAAAGCTGACGAAATTCTCTTTTACTTGAAATGCAGCTTTGTTTTCAGTCACTCTAAAAATTACTGGATAATAGATTTCACATCCACCTCCACAATCGTCCATTTATAATGTTTATTTCTGCCATAAAATATCTATAAAAAATATAGGACATAAATTAGATGTTAATATCTGAAGTCTCGACTGGAACCAGAAATAAACTTGTTTTTATTTTCTCTCAAATCTAAAGTCGTAATTCTTAGAAAATTCTGTGTTCCCTCGGAGCGATTGTCTCAAGGATAAAGCTTACTCATGTTATACATATATATATATATATATATATATATCTTTGCTGTGTCCAGGCTGGATGCCTCGGGTAGTGAGTATCCTGCAGTTCAACACCATCACTTGAGGACTCGCCACTGTTACTTATCTCGAAGGCATCTTATGTTTTCCTTTTGAAAATAAAGTCCCACTTCAGAGTGGAACTTTTAGAGGGTATCCTATCTTAAGGAAGTTCTCACACTCCGAGTTGTTGTTTGTTTTGAACTTTCTTGCGGCTGCCTGCTCGTGCATAAAACTAATATTAAATTTCCTGACGATAATCGGCAAAGGACTCTGATTAGCTCACATTGCCACACGTTGCCGTTGGTGCTTAAATCATTGAAATTGGAGCTGAGAAATCACAACACTGCCGCCCATTGTTGAGCCACAATTTGCACAACTTTTCAGTGGTTAGAAAACTTTCACAACACAGAGAAAGCTACACGCATACACTGAACATTCACACACACACACACATAGACTGAGGCAAAGTGTAAAGAAGAAGAAGAATAAGTTGCCCCAAAAACTATTTTCATAAATAGCAGCGGACAGCGCCAAATGCAAACACAGAGCCGGCGTCGTCTGGACTTTGTCATTGCCTCGTGGCCAACTCCTCGGAAGCCATCGGACAACAGTCACCCAGAATCCTTTAAGTTTCTTTTGTTCGAAATGTACTAATGCCCCGTTTTTCACTGTGTGATTTATCGGTTTCGAGGTTCACAGTTCGAGTTGCAAATGCATTTTCCATGTTAGCCAGGGCCATAGCCAGAGCCAGAGCCAGAGCCAAAGCTAGAGCCATGGCCGGGACCAAGACCGAAGACTAAAATCAGACCCAAAAACCGAGCCAGGGCCAGGACCATGAGCAGGACCAGAGTCAGGACCAAGACCGATGCCAGGACTAGGACGAGGCCACAGTAAGCCGGGTCGGATGTTGGGCTTGGCATTCCAGCGACTAACTAATACAAACTTCAAATGGTTTTCACTCCCAGCATGCTTTCTCTCTTTCGCTCTCTATCTCTCTCTCTCTCCCTCTCTTTTGCACTCCTTCCCCTGTTCACTCTATCTCTTCACTTCTCCTGCTATCTATTCGAATCTCTGCGTGGGTGTGCAAACTTTTTAGCTTTCAAAATGTCAACTCATTTGAGCTCCCTCAGCTTTCAGCTCGTTGCCTTCCAGGACCCCTCACCCTTCACCCACGCTTCTACCCAGCATCATTCCCCCCGCTTCTGGCAGTCGTCCCTCCCTAACGGCTTTTTCCTTTTACCATCACCGCAGTCGCTGTTATAATAACTTTGTAAAGGAGTTTGCAACACAATGAACAACATCCTTTATCATTTCAAATATTCCACAATATTTTCTACTTCAATATTCATTGCATTAACTATCTATTCCGTTTAGATAGCTCCCCGCCCGCAGCCCCCCCTCCACCCCACAATAAGACAGAGCTGTGTGTAGCGAAAGGGGGAATAGTTTTTATGGATTACATTGTATGTCCTTTTCCGCTCTACGTGTTGAAGGATATCAATTTGATTTTAAGAGAAAAGTATCTTAGTTTGGGCTCTAAAACATTTCCGCGAATGTCCTGGAAAGCTCTGTTGCGGTTAGCTCATAAAATTTAAAGTCCTGGAATGTCATAACAATGACAATCAACGTCCGCGCCTAATCATGAGGGCAAACCGAATTGAAGCCACATCCTGTGGCCTGGCCACAGGCACTCAGCGCAGCAATTAGAGGGCAGCGAGAGGCAAATTAAGTTCAAATGTCAAACCACGTTCGATACTTGATTAAAAATTGAACAAGGACAATTGGAATTTGACAGCTTTTGAACGTGAATGTACATAAATGTATAGAGGTTTATGTGGGTGTACGATACGTGCAAGGATGTCTGTGTGCGGGGTGGATGGGTGGGTGGAGGAAAGATCAAATAATTATGGTTTGGCTGATTGAAGGAGATGTCCTTTGATTTGATTGTGGATGTGGTTGCTAGCTTTTTGGAGGGCCGAAGGCCAAAAAATGGGAAGTAAAAATGACACAGCTTTTCATAAAAGAAATCAATGTCCTTGCAGGAAGTGCCTTGGCAATTTGCAATCCTTTGTGTCATTACACAAAGCTTCCGCAGGGTCCTGCTCCTGTCGCCTGCAGCGACACGCTGCTGCAATCAAAGCGATTCGAATCACCAACAGCGACAGCCTTCGGAGTAGTTCCTTGAGTAGGAACAACCAACGCATTAATCCTTCATTGGCAATCAGGCGTCTTTGCCTTTGCCATTCCCATTCCCCTCATTCCCCTCGTTTCCCCTTTCCAACTTCACAACTTGGATTCCGATGCCGAATCCCACTTCCACGCTCGTTGTGAACCTGTACGAAGGATGAGTTCCGCCACTGCCACCGCTACCACAACGCCTCCACCGCCACCGCCACTTCACCTCCACCTTCACTTTTTTCATCTTCATCGTCGGTCGGAAGTTGTAAAAACGCCAACGCCGCACAAAGCAAATATCGAAGTGAATTTTTGGTGCCTGCTGCCAGTTGCTGGTTGCCAGTTGCTGGCTCCCAGTTACTGGCTGCCGCTTACTGCCTGCCGGTTGCTGGCTGCCGGTTACTGGATGCCGGTTGCTCGCTGCTGGCTGCTGGTTGCTGGCTGCTGGCTGCTGGTGGGTTCATTCGATGCTCGGCTAACCAGTGGCACGGAACCGATTATAGTATTTCGTATTTGGATTGAGATCGAGACTCGAGATTCGAGATTGCGATTTGCCTGGGGGCATTCGTCAAACGACGCAGCAACTGAAGCAACTGAAGCAATTGTTTCGCCAAGTTTCCTCTTCGCTTTGTGTTCATTATGCGTCTTCCTTTTTCTATGGAAGCTGTTGCCATTGTGCTGAGGCGAAGCATAAACACTGATTGATTGATTAGAGGCCCAAGTCTGTGCAGGACTCAAGGACTCTGCCACTCAGACCCCTCAAAACCTGAAAGTGAAGTGCACAAATATGCGAGGGAGGCAGCTCATATCATGTATGTGTGTGTGTGTGATTGGGTGTGTGTGTGGCACTAAACCTAATGAGCGGCCCTCGGGCCAGTGTCGCATTAATCAAATGCGCATTTAGCGCTTTATATAAACAAGTATTTGTTACAATATATGCAATACACACACACACACATATGCATATACATATACACACACATACACATATATATACATATACACATACATATACACATACATATATGTGCGTTTTAATGGGATGCTAACGATTTCTCTTGACTTGCGATTATTGTTTTCGAGCCGCAGTTGCGTGTGTGTGCCTAATGTGTGTGTGTGTGTGTCGGGTGTGTGTGTGTTTGGGTGTCTGACAGCTGGCGATTAACAAATGAATCATATAAGTGAATGATTACACTTAACCCAACACACAACACATACCCCCGCACTCTACCTGGCGAGCACTTTAAGCTAGGCTCACTCTGTGTTAAAGTCCTTCAAAGGATGCCTAAGCAGCCAATCCCTGATAGATATCTGCGAAATTGGCTACGTGGTCCGTTTGTTCGTTGGCATGGATTGGCATGAAATAACTAAACTGACTCCCAAATCAATAGTGATGGCCAGTAACTGGGACAGTGGCTCACTCCTCACTCCTCAATCCTCAGTCCTCAGTCCAGTGACAGTCCTCGGCCTCATTGCTGCCTCAGCATTGTTGCACGTCATGGCTTCCGCAATGGACACCGGTCATCCTCCACTCAATTCCACTGTCAACTGACCTCCTCCGGTGATTCAACACAACAAAAGTGGATGGAAAAAACGAAATCATTTTACCAAATGACTTGGCTACCTGCACATATACTCACACACACACACACACACACACACATACTCGGTGGTACATCTGTATTTGTAGAGTCATCGTTATATGTTTGGTGACCAAAGGTAACACATTCTGTTATATCCGATTCTCGTCTCTCTTACACTCTCCTTCGCCACCCACCACCCACCAACCACCTACCATCCCACCTCCTTCTCTGTCTTCTCCTCCGCCAGGACTCGTTGCAAAGTGCTCATTATCAGTTGAAATGTTGTCAATCAGAGGATTTCGTTTGTTTTGTTTTGATTTGACTTTCAATTGAATTCCGCATTTGAATATCCAATCCGCCTCGGTCTCTATCCTCCAAGCCCATATCCTTCGTGCCCGACTCCTCCTCTTCCTGGGGCGTGGCAGCGCGCAACGCTTATGATAAGCTCCTCGCTTCTTATTGGTAAACTGCAAACTTTGAACATAAAAAATTAATTTGATTATTTTTTGGGTCATTTTCCTAGCGCTCTTAGATTTTCGCTAATGACGCCATAATCAACTGTTTTATTACACTTTAAAAAAGTTAAACACACAAAAACCCACACACACACACACACGCACACGTATACACGCACCCAGACTGACACACACATTGAGGGTAGCTTTTATTAAGCCGGGATGGAACTTTTTTTAATTACACTTCCCGAATTTGAGCATCGAATCCGCTGGGTCCTCCGAGAGGGAATTATATTTGAATAGAATTAAATCAGGATTTATTGAATTGTTAAGTGCGGAATGTGTTTTTACGGCCTGCAGCCATAAAAGCAGCTTAAAGGATAATAAAAGGCCGCACATGAAGCCAACAAAAAAAAGGCGCGATGTACATCAAAAATTTGGCCAAAAGCTGAAGTGTTAATAGATCTAAGGACAAGCTCAGCTCTTGATGCTGCACTGTCTTTCAAGGATACCAGCAAATAAAAGGACATTCTTCCTGTTGTCCACAATTTTCAACAATATTTTGATTATTGCTACAAGAAAAACAAACACATGAAATTCCGATAGAAAAAGAGCGAGAAAATTGCAAAAAGGACGAAGGCGACGGAGAGAAGCCACCCAAAGCTCCTTATAACAATTTAAGTCCTTTACATTTTATTTGGGAAAACACAAAAATAATTCCTTTGTGTTTTTGAAGCTTGTAGCAATTTTCAATGATTGATCAGTTTTGACATATTTTATTTTATTTTATTAAGAAGAAGAGGAAGAAGAAGAAAAGATGAAAATATTTGCCATGCGTTTCCCTAATGAATTCAATATGAGAAAATTCCTTGGAAAATGAACAAGAAAATGTTGAACGGTTGAATCGGTTGAAGCGGTTGAAGCGATTGAAACGGTTGAAGCGTCGAGGTCCATAGATTTATAATTATTTATATTTTACGGTCCTGGCTGGGGGGACACAGCCGAGTCGCCGGCTCAAAGGATGCCGGCAAAGTTTATGCTTCTGATCGAAAATTTTAATTAAAACCATAATGAAATAATTGAGAATTTGTTGTTATAAAATTTATGCGTAATAGAAGTTTTCGGAAATTCCCATGCCATGAGCAATAACAATGGCAATGCCAGCGCCCAACAATAACAATCATGCTGGCATTTGGAGAGTCGATGGCCATAGAGGAGCCCAGGGGATTAGGTGGGTCAAGATGAGCATGAGAGTTGGGCAATGGAGTGGTTAGAGGAGTGCCTGATGACTGGTGATGGGTGGCGGGTGGCGGGTGGCGGGTGCCTGATGACTGGTGGCTGGTGGCTCGTTGCTGGTGGCGGGTGCACTCAAGTCGAACGGAAGGCAACCACAAAGGCATTTGATGATGTAGTGTGGCATATAATATTGGATGCGAGGACTCCTTGACTAGCCCACACTCGGAGTCCTTGAATACCGCACGGGCTTAGCTGCGTGCCAGGCATTCAACAATAAAACAGAGACATTAAAGTCCAAATGATGACCCGAACTTAATCGACTTGCCTACAATAATATTTAAATTTAATTTAAATGCTCACATGAGAGCAGACAGCAGGCAGCAGGCATCCAGGCATCCAGGCATCCAGGCATCCTGGCAAACAAATCGAAGGATATGTCTCTCAATCTGCTGGACAATTTGCGAAATGATATCGTTCGGAGCTGTTCAAATGGCTCAAGCCAGAAAGGAGAAAGGACACTCGGTCTCAGGCAGCTCACTTAGTTGACTGCTGCTGTTCTTTTTGTTGTTGTTATTGTTGTTGTTGTTGCTGTTGTTGTAGTTGCTGCTGTGGCTGAGCGACGGTAAAGGGACAATAACTTTAGAGTCTTTCGCTTAAAAGCACAAAATGATTGGAGAGTTGTCCTGGCCAACGACCCAAGCCGGTGGCATTCTAATAGCACTTTACGCATCGCCATGCCTCCTCCTGTTGGCCCTCCTGTTGGTCCTCCTGTCGGTCGTCCCTTTGGTTTGTTTTTCAGCAAATGCTCCTCTAAGCTTCTCCTCAATTTATGCTCTCTGCTTAGACAATACACTGAATCCTGTGGAATACACAGAAAATTCGAAACTCAAGAACTAAGCTCGGCGACGTGGCTTAAGCTCTTAAGTTTCCCTGAGTTAATGCGTTGATATCATTATCAAAATTTTGCCTCTGCTGGGGATGTGCCACATTTGTAACTTTTGACCATTAGCTTTTGTTTTTGCGGCCAGGACGAGACAACACTGTTGCATGAGTTGTTGGTACTTCTTCTTGTTGTTGTTGTTGTAGTTGTTGTTGTTGCTTTTCTTGTTGTTACTCTTATTTGTGGTCTAATTGATACAAGAAATAGAATAGAAGCCAGAGAAGCAGCAACACCCACACATACAGCAGACAAGGGGCAAGGGACAAGGGACAAGGGACAAGGGACAACGGACTAAGGACAACTGACAGAGGACCACTGACAACGGACAACTAGTCAGGAAAGTTGCAAGTGCAACCAGCAGCTGACAATTGTTTTCAGTCCTGTGGTCAGTATTCTGCAACTCTGCGTCTGTCTTTTACTCCTTCTTTGTATCCATCTGTCCGTCTGTCTGTCTATCTATCTGTATGTGTGTCTGTCTATCTGTCTGTCTCTCTGTCTGTCTCTCTGTCTGTCTGTCTGTCTGTCTGTCTATCAGTCTTTCTATCTGTCTGTCTGCCTCTCTGTACATCAGTCTTCTATCTGTCTGTCTGTCTCTCCGTCTGTCTAACTGTCTGTCTGCACGTCCTTCCATCTATCTGTCAGTTACACACACACTCCCACACACAGCTGGAGCCAGGCAGACACACATTCCATATATTTCATATGTCAGACATCGTTTGCTACTCGTCGCCAATCACACTGAATATCGAACTTCCGCTGCAGCTGCTCAGGGCTTACGTTGCGTATGGGTGATGCCATTTGGCACGCACTCAAACAACACTCCCCTGCCATTTGGGTGTGCGTGCGAGTATGCGTGTAAGTGAGTGCCTGCAAGTGTCTGCGTCCATATGTGTTCGTCTGCGTGCGTCTGCGTGTGTGTGTGTGTGTGCGTGTGTGTGTTGCTTAGTTAAAGGTTTTTGTCTTGTTGCAAAGTTTTTAAGCACGTCGAGTTGCAGAAACTTGCACACTTCTGTCATTTAAAAGCCTTACAAAGTTGTCACACATCCGACAAAGAACGGGCGTTGCATCAGTCCGTTGGTGGTGGGGGGACGCGAGGGAGAGACAGTTGTGCGGTGGTTGAAGGCATTTCAATTTGCCAGAACGGCAACTGCCACTTATTACGAAGGATGAGAGCATCAACTCAAATATGATTACATGCAACTTTCTAACTTATCCGCACACACACTCACACAAAGCGTCATCATTTTACTTGCAGCACCGCAAGAGCAGCCAGTGGAAAAAATGGCCAGTCAAGGCGGAGAAGCTGTAGTGGCGGCAGGACGACGCACGCGACGACTGCTGCGACCAGGACGAGGTTCAACCGGCTTAAATCCAGTCTTCAATATGTTGGCCCTGAGCTGCATTATAATCTCCGATTTATTACTGAGCGGTAAGTAGATGCACATGGGTGTAACAAACACAAATGGGCTTTGGGTTATGCAACTGTTGCTGCACATTGGTTAAGGGTTGAGCCGTGTGCCCAGCAACAACTCTTCGATCCGTCTGTCCCTCTGTCTGGACTGCATTTATTATGCCAACTGCGTGCGCAAATGTGGTTAAAATTGATTATTTAATTTGCCAAACGACTGTTAATATTATGCAATTCAATGCACACAAATACACACAAATACACACACAAATACACACACATACACACACACATACACACACACATACACACACACACATAGCACCCACTCACTCATACACACTCATGCTCACTCACATATGCACACATTCATATACAGACTCGTTAAGTAGTCAATTTATAAAACATTTCGTTCGCTCTCGGACTGAGTATGGGCAAGGAGTGGCAAGGACATTTGATTAATATTGGACCGTCCAATTAAAGTAGTCATAAATCGAGCAGCCACAGGACGAACCATCCATTGGCTGCACATGAAAGGACATCAGTTCATTAACAGTAATATTTAATAGCCTTAATCGGACTTATATCATTCAGCAATTGAATAATCTGTCAAGGATTAAGCAACAGATAGAATTAACCACTGGGTTAATCACGTTAATTCACCGATTAATAGACGCGTTTATCCTCGCTCAATTACTAATTAATTATAAATCAATAAACAACAAACAACCAGACAACCAGACAGCCAGACAGCCAGCTTATCTTCTAGCTGCACTCGCGCGCCTCTCTATTTAAATTGCTACCAAATTGCGCATACGCCACGTTGCACGCATTTTTCATTACAAACAAAAGGTAAATTTTTCAATTTAAGCCCAAAATTGATAAAGAAATGAAACAGAAATAAACCAAGGAAAGAGACAGACTCTGACTCAGATACAGCAAAAAGAGACGGAGTCGGACACAGAGACAGAAGGCGGAGAAACAACGGTAAATATGGAAAATAAAGGCAAATAAATTGCATTAATTTCAAGCCGATATTTTCCAATTCGATATAAGGGCCGAGGCTCTCGTTTCATTGTTATAAATTAAAATGCAAGCGCGTTGAGGCCCAGAGGGTTGCAGCATCGGCGACTCGTGTTCGAACCGTGAACGCATGTAATTAAGTTTTTACGCCGTAATCGAGTTCAAAATGGTTGAGTCCAAGAGCCGTAGACCCGCGGACGCCACAGCTGCCACGGACTCAAAGACTTTTCAATGTGTTGCACCTCATTAAACGGCCGGGGAATTATATTCGCACTCCTTCCAGCAAACTTTAATACACATCCCTCTTCTTCTCTCTCTCTTCTCTCTCTCTTCTCTCTTTCTCTCTCCACTCCTTCGGTGGTCTGTTGCACAGCTCATGGACTCAAGGATCTGAAGATATTCGTGCCGGAAGCCGTCATCATGGGCAATGCAGCGACATTGTCTTGTCAATATGATTTGGAGAAGGTAAGTGACACTTCCTTTTGGACCAGGATATGGGTGAGAGGGGGTTGGCAGTGGCCAGCAAAAGGAAAGGAGTATTGAGCACGGCATTCGCTATAGAGATGACGGCGGCAGCGGCGGCAGGACATTGTCAACGGCGACGGCTTGCTTAATTATTATAATTACTAGCACTTTGTCTTCGTTGTCGTTGTCGTTGTCGCTGTCGCTGTCGCTGTCGTTGTCCTGCTCCTTATGCTCAACCCACTTCAGCTACCGCTCCCACCCTCTACTCCCGCTTCGGCTCCTGTTCCTTATGTCTGCATGCCACTCAGACAGTTTGTCGATTTGTCGCTCTGTCGTTGGCTATCCATTCACAGTTTTCATTAACGCGGCTTTTCCTTTCCAGGCGGCGCTTTACTCCGTGAGATGGTATTTCGGACAGGAGGAGTTCTATCGCTACGTGCCGCGCGAGGCGACGCCCACATTTGTCTTCCCCGTCTCGGGCATTAATGTTGATGTAAGTGAAATTAAGCATAGGATCACATGATGTTCCCACTCATTACAAGAACTCTATAAATGGCGTCATTCTAAAATCTATGGCAACAAGACTGATTGTTCGCTCTAAGGATGTCTCCTGTTCTCGCTGCTGCTCCTTCTGCTCCTGTTGTTGTTGTTGCTGGTCTCCGTTTTAAGCTTTCTCCAATTAAATTAACAAATCAGACACACAGCGAAAAAACCTCTTCATACGGAGACGCGGCACGTGTTTTCCTTATCCGCTCGGAGTTTGCATTTTCACAAATGGAAATGCGAAAACATTCAAATATTGTGCAAATATTTATTTAAATGGGGACAATGGCGACACTGGCGCCAAATGCAGCTCGTGGCAATACAAACGACAAACACAACCAACAATAAAAAAATACACACACACACACATACCATCCAGCATAACAACAACAACAACAACAGTAAGAGGAGGAATCCAAAGCTGCAGGCGAAATGCAAGCGTCACGCGGCTTCTCTTTTCCACTCGTTGTCCTTCTGTCTATTTATCTTCTTTCCTCTTTCTTTCTAACTACCATTTATGCGCCATTTTTATTTACAATTTTTTGGCCATGTTGTGTGTTTGAATTTCCCTTTTGTGCGCCTGTGTGTGTGTGTCACATGCGTGTATGTGTGTCCACAATTTGAAAAGTGCGACTACAACTAACTGAAATATTGCGCAATGTGCAAAATAGTTTATGGCGCGGCTGGAAGCAAACGAAGGACCGCCACCTCACGCTGAATATGTATTCGCATTTATGTTGGCAGGAATATCCTTTGATGCGTGTCCCTAAAGGGTATACTCCATTCAAGGTGTCAAGCTAAGCAGCCGAAAAGAAAGCGGTAAATGAAACAGTTTAAAATCAAGGACAAAAGTCAAAGTCATGTTTACAGTTACTTTTTCTTTATTCAAGGAATAATAAGGATTCCTTTTTTTTGGTTTAAAATTAAAGGGTATTTGGCAGTCGTGCGTTTAGGGTGGCCCGAACGCTGTTCCTTTTCGCTGCGCTCATTAATAAAAACAACAGCCGCGAAGTATGCAATAAATTATTGCCGAAGTGCGACATTTTTGTCCGGCATTTAAAATGCCCGACAATCAGAATGGTTTTTCTAAAAACTTTGGGATCTTCTTAAATGTTAGGACAGCATTCATAAATTAATCAAAATGTATATTTCGAAACTATGTGCATGCACATAAACAAGGATTTTAAAATCCTGTAAACTGCCATTTCTGGCGGTGTATTTACAGAGAATTAATTAAAAATTTAATCCGTCGTTTTAAGTAAACTTTTCTGTTCTGAATGTCAAAAGCTCAACCAACCGAGAATTCAAAATATTAATAAATGCATCGTATTTGAACTGAGGACCTTAAAAATAACGCATATTAAAAGTAATAAATAAATAATAACATTCGGCCAACTCACATATCATTTAAAAAGGTAATTTGAGGCTGAAAACTGAATTTTTATTTAATTAAATTTTAATATCATCATTAAAAAGGCACCTTATTCTAAATTTAACTAAATTTTGGAAAATTAATAAAAATCAAAAATAAAGTGGAGAATTAAATGCCAATTAATTAAATTCAATTACTCCCTGACGTTATGTAGATATTTAATTTTAATTAATGAAATTATTATTTACTTAAAGCCACATATGAAATGAACAATGAAAATGCAATTAAACCAACGAATTAATTTCAGTGGCAGAATGTAAATAAAAATATATTAATTTTATAATGTTTAAAAAGTTATTGAAAATATAATAAACAGTAAATAAATAAAAAAATAAATAAATATTTTTTCCCACTTCAAAGTAAGCGACCTTTTGCCTAGTTCCCAATATCCTTGACGACTCAAACTCTAAGATTTAATTTCCCAAAGAGCAAACAAATATTGTAATAAAATCTAGAAATATTTCAGTGTATGTGTGTGTGTGTGTGTGTGTGTGTAAGTGGCTGAATCTGTGAAACTGTTGTGTTTGTATTGGCATTCGATTAGGCGAATGCACATACCTCAGAGCAGCCCCAACAGAGGGGGGAAAAAGTGAAAAAATCGCTTGTCGTATAATCATAAATAAATAAAATTGAATTCGCGATGAAAAATGTTGTTGTACACGAAATATAAATTGAAAACTCATTCGGCCGCACATAAAATTTGGAAACTCATTTACCAACACTCCATGCAACATTTTTCAAATATGCCACCCCCACCCCCATCCCACCCATCACCATTGGGGTGTATGTTGAATGTTTGGGGCGACCTTAAATAATCATAAATAATGGCATAAAGAGGGGCCATTGGCGAATGATTGGGGCAATGTTTGCTTTCCTTTTCCATTTTTTTTTTTTTTTTATATATATTTTATTTATGTATTGAAAACAAAGCAGGACCTTCGCCTTCGCTTATATAAATAACTTGCCAACGGGCAGCCATATTCCATCTCCCTCGCAATTGCATTAGCTCTGCTCCTCCAACCCATTCTCTTCTCTTTTCCCCACAATTCTGTATTCTGTATTCTGTATTCTGTATTCTCTATTCCTTCGCCCGCCCACCCACAAGGACACAATAGCGACGAGGAGCAGGCTTCATCAATCAGCAGGAGCAGCAATCGGACTTGATTAATTTGCTCTGATTGTGTCTTTAATTTGCACTGCAATGAAAAGGGATGGCAAGTGAACAGAGCCAAACGCAGAAGGAGTGAAGAGAGCCGATGATGTGGGTGTGGGTGGGGGTAGGTGAGAGCGAAGCCAAATGAATACAAGAAGCGATGCTCAAATGTTAATTTGCCACTAATTGGCATTCAAAAGCATTTTTCGCACTAATTAAATATTTCGATTACAAGTGTTCTCTTTGCACCCACTGAGTGTGAAGGGGAGAAGGAGCGCTAGGGAGTTGGATGCGGGGGGAGGGTTGGCAGCATTTTGAACACTTATATATATATATGTATATATATATATTAATTACGTATACTCCAAATGCGATGTACCTATACAACATCTGAGTTTTATTTTGTGGCTCATATAGCCAGCGAATCGGAAACTATTCAGAAGGCCTCCTCCATTGGTGCACTGCACTGCCTGCTTGTGTGGCAGAGTGTGGTGAAGTGTGGTGAAGTGGGGAGGGGGAGATCGGTGTGGAAGAGTGGAAATACTAAATTTTAATTTAAGCAAATTCACTTCTCGACATTCTTTCTGTTTCTGTGCAGCGGCAAAGCCCGACCCACCCATCCCGCCCACTAGCCAAACTACTTGAGATGCAATGAGCTATGAACCGCAAAAGGTGAAAAGCACTGACAAAGGCACGAGCAAAGCATATAGGGGATGGTGTGGGAAAGGGAAGGTGCGGTGAGGGGGGTGGCTTGGTGGTTGGTTGGCAGCAAAACTCGTCCATTGGTTAATGCAAACTGTACGCTTTGCAATTAAGTTTGAAGGTTATTTTCGCAGTTTCGTCAGCCTTTCAAAGAAAAAATAGTAGCGTAGGGGTAACCACGCCCCCCTCCCCCCGGGCAACGAATCGAAATGAAGCGCCCACATTTTCTAATTTACATTGATAGCTGCCACTGCCAGTACTTTTGCTTCTGCCACTGCTTGTGCCACTGCCACTACCTCGGCTTCTGCTTCTTATTCTGCTTCTCCTTTTGCTAACGAAGCCAAAGGATTTCAAAGGCCACGCAGACCACAAATGCAAATTGAAATGGAATTTTTAAGTTATGCCAAGGCAAATACCCAAAAAGAGAGTATAGTGCATCTACATGTATATGTGTGATTGTGTGTACGTGTGAGTGTGAGTGTGGGTGTGGGTGTGGGTGTATGAGATGAGCGATGTTGGTGAATTTGTGGCAAGTGCCGTAATTGAGATTAAAACATTATAACTTGACTTGTTTTACTTTTCCTAAATCATTTCAAGCAGCTAAACACACGCTTAATGAGAAAAGTTCAGGCCGTGGCGGCCATTATGATTATGCATGTGTATGTGTTGGTCTATATGTGTGTGTGTGTGTATGCCACATAAAGGGATGGGCGCTCATTCATCGTCACTCTCATACTCAGTGCCAGGACATCACTTGAATGGCAGCTGCCTCGGCAGGCGCTTCCGCAAACCCCCCGTCCGCTTCATCCGTTGCTGTTGCTGTTGTTGCTGCTCCTGTGACTGACATGCGATGCACTTGTGGGCGTGGAACAACCGGCCGACCGACCAAGTGCACTCCTGTCGTCCACTTGAGCGTTATTGGAATGTAAATGTATGCATATTAAGGCATGGGGACAGCCAACAAGGAGGCAAGCGATTGCCGGGACCCCGCGACGCGTCGACAAACTTCAAAAGTCATTCAACATAGAAAGCGCCCGTCCCCCTCCCCCGCCCCCGGTGGCTTGCCTACCTGCACATGGCACATGCCACATGTCAATGGTGGCAGAGACAACAGCAGCAACAACAGCAGCAACAACAACAGCAACAACAACAACAACAACGATAACTGCGCTGTCGCCATACAAAATATAAAATAAAAAAAAAAAAAATGCACAGAGAAGAGGAAAAAAAAATAATAATCATCATGTTAAATGTAATTAAATTTTTAATTTGGAGTCGGCGCGAGGCACGTTGGCAATCTTCAATTAAAACACACAATTACCAGGACCACCCACTGTGCCTGGCAAGGATACGCTCGATGGATGCAGCCTCGAATGGGAGCACGCGAAGATGGGTAGACGGGATGACGGGATGACGGGATGACGGGAAGCAGGACCCGCTACAGGAATAGGATATGCCAAGTGCTCAAAAGTTTTGTGGCTTATTCATTGTCCGCAACAATAAAAAATCCCGAAGCGAGCAACTAACAAACGGCCTGGTAGTCATCCACTCCCTGTCTCTTTCTCTCGCTTCTTCTTACTATCCTTATTTCCATTCCCATTTCTGTCATCGGGATACCCAGAAATTTGTGCCCCGAAAAGTTTTTGCACACTGTCAACACGGAAGGAATTATTCCGCATTAAGTTTGCGGTAATGGCGGCGGCAGTCACACACCAAGTGTCCTTTGCTTTAGTGTCCTGGCATTGTAGTTGTTGATATTTTTGCTGTTATGTTTGTTACTGCTTCTGCTGCTGTTGCTATTGTTGTTTTTGTTGTTGTTGTTGTTGTTGTTTGCCTTTAACATTGTTAATAACTCGACACGCCTCTCTGCCTCGCATTTATGCACAGAAATGTTCGCTTAAAATTAATGCACTCACCGCCTGCAAGGAGCGAAGGACAACGACATGCCTGACAGCAGAAGTGGCCGAAAACTTTTGTCCAGGGAGTGCCTGGCACTGCTCCGGACTTAGACTGGCCCAGCACTCGCCTCGTCCTGCACTCAGCTCAACTCTCAACCGGCCAGCTACTCGGACTGTTGTTAATTAGATGCACACGATCCTGGGCGTCCTTGCTGGTTGTCCTGCTCGTTGGCCTTGTAAGTCGCGAAAGTTTAATTGAGCAGTGGACGGGGAATGCGGAAGGGGGACAGGGGACTGGGGGAATTGAGAGTAATACATTTTTCTGATGTTCCACTTCATCACAATATAAAAGCAGGAGAAGCGAAATCCAAATTAATTTGATGACCCTGCAGCCACCGAGTTCCTTTCTTACGGTCATCAACAGTAACTTTCGAAATTTGTTATCGAGTTTCGAGAAGGTCAAGAAACCTTCCTAACTTTATGCACCAGAACAGAACTCACTTCTTTAAGGCAACTATTTGAAAGTCCTTCAGACCAAACTTACTTCCCTCCAAAGGCCCTCGACATCTGAGGGCCGCGTCTCTCGCCAAATTTTAGAATTTTTAGTGGTCATCAAATTTGTTATAAAGAAAAATGTGAGGCATTTCTGTGATCAAAGGAAATAGCTTTTTTTTTAAGGAAAACTATTCAAATAGGACCCTGGATTAATGACAATTTATTGTGGATAATGTAAAGATCATTATTTTCTATGATTAAAGTTTGAATGAAACTAAAATTATGGAGGAATAAAATTGTTTTGGTAAAGCGATAAAACTAAGAAAAAATAAAAAATAAAATTAATAATAATAAATAAAACTAAGTTATATGATATAAAAAGGAATTAAAATATCTTTATTAGTAATATAACTAAAATAAACCACTAAAAAATAGCAATAAAAAAATAATTATTATTTTATTATTTTTTTTATAATTTTTAAGAAGATGATTTGCAATTTATATGTATTTAAGATGAGGAGATAAAAATAAATACACATTAATTTTATTTATATAAAATAAAAATATTTTTAATCAATAATTTATTAACAAAATTTACAAATAATTATATATCTGATAAAATACTAAAATAAATAAAATAAAATAATTACCCAGATATAATAAAATTAATTATTGGCAGTTTCTATACTCTTAAACGAGAAATCAAAATTATATCCGGAATTGCATCAATTTCAGGATAAATAAAATAATAATAAATATATAAATAATATTATATTAAAACTTGTATCAAATAAAAATAAAATTTAATATTAATAAATACAAAATATAAAAAAAAATAAAATTATTTAAATTATGCAATCATTTATTATTCAATTAAATCGATATAAAATTAATTTAATTAAAAGCAAGAAAATCTTTCGGGCTTCATTCAAAAAGTATCTTAATTATTCGTTATTCAGATATTCAGAATTTTGAGCAAATTTTATTCGGTCGTAAAGAACTCAGGCAGCCGAGTATTATTTATTCAGAAAGTATTCATATTAAATGGTATCAGGCTAATAAACCATTCACATGAATTGTGGACAACTAAAAGCTGTCATATTTTATGATTTTGTTGGCATTTGATTAGCCAGTCGCAGGTCCTAAAAGGATTGCATTAAGTTGCAAAAGAACAAGGAGAGAAAAGTAAGGGAAGAGGTAGATGGGGGGATGAGGGGGATGAGGGAGATGAGGAAGCTAAGGGAGCAGAGAGGAGGCTGCCGGCTGCCAGCTGCCGACTTCAATTACCATTATGCATGGCTGCAACGTTGCTTGTGTTGCATGCCACATTCCTCATGCTGCACTTACATTTGTTGTTCCGCTTGCTGACGGCGCAGCTATCGGGCGGCCTTGGCAAAAATGTTTGACAAATGGCAGCAAATAAACATAATAAATAAAAATGAGCATGCAAGTGCGTGTATGTGTGTGTGAGTGTGTGTGTGTGAGTGTATGTGTGTGTGAATACGGATACGAATTGCGAAATAGATTTGAGAAATGGACAGAGTCAGCCACGGTCTATATATATAGGTTTTTATAGACATATATGGAGTCGAAGGCAGCTTTGGGTCCTGCGTCCGTCCATTTCCCATTTCCAGCTCTGTCCGCATCCCAGACCAATGCTCATGGCATGACGTTCACATGGCGCGTGTGCCGCCGTCGCCAACAATGAGCACAATGAAAAGCCATGCATTTTCCAAACACCAAAAATTGTACACACAACTAACAACAGCAACAGAAACAACAACTGCAGCAACAACTGCAACAACTTTGGCAGCAACAACAACAACAAGAAGATGAAGAACAACCGCACCGGAAACATCTCATTCACTAAATTTGTGGTCGGTTTTTGCCAAGCGCTCTGCGTCCTGCGTCCTGCGCTCAACGCGTTAGGCAGTCGAAGTTCTGAAATGCCAGCGGGCAAGTGCTGGAAGGGGGATAGAAGCAGGGGCCAGGACGGTGGCAAGGACGGAGGCAAGGACAGAGGCAGGGACAGAGGCAAGGGCAAATGCGGGGCAGACCCAAAAGGAAGGACGAGAGGCAGGGGCAGGGGCAGGGGCAGGGGCTTGGTAATAGGAGGCGGGAGGGACTATGGGAACTTTGAATGTTAGTGAGCAAGGAGCATAGGGATGGGTGACGGGGTGTGGTGGGTGGATGTAAGGTGGCTGGTAGAAGCCGCCAACGCCAACGTGCCGTTAGTTCCAGCAAAGCTCGAGGCAACGGAAATTCGGAATGACATAATACGTGGCCATGTGTGTGAGAGTCTATAGTTGTGTGCAGGCAGTGTGCATGTGTGTGTACGGAGTGTGTGAGTGTGGAGTGTGTGTGGAAAGTGTGTGTGTGGAGTGTGTGGAGCGTGTGGCTGGCTGGCTACCGCGACTTGAGTTGATACAGCAATAATTCATAAAGTGTTGCATGCAAACGAGGCTGCAGCTGAGCTACACTCACACACACACAACTATGTATCTGTTGAGTGTATATATGTGTGTGTGTGTGTGTGTTGCATGCGACAGCGTTGGCAAAATTAAAATTGCTGCACAACAAACAGCGGAAACTCAGTGAGGAGCCAACAACAGCAACAACCGAACGAGACGCACGGCTCCAGCTGCAGAAGTGGTGCGAGGGATGGTCCGTTGAAGGGGGATAAGTGTATGAGGGGAAGGGAGGGGGGGCAGAGGTGGCTATGGCATGGGGCATTGCAATGAAATTCATTGTATTCTTACAACTCGACGTTGGCTGCTGAGCTGGCGAAGCGGTTTTGCCGTAAAGTTATTATTTCATAAAGCCAGAATTATTGAAACAATACTTTATTCTCGCACACACACACACATGCACACATGCACACACAGACGCATGTGTCATGCAAAATTGCGCTTTAGTAGCATAATTTTTTATGCCACACATAGTTGCAGCTGCGGCAATATAAAATATAAATAGAAATTAAAAGCCAGCAAATAAATAAAAACCCGCACAAAAGGCGCAACGACAAAAACTTTTAACGACAAACGCAACTTGAGTTGTGTTTTGTTCAGTTTCGTTGAGTTAAGTTGAGTTGAGTTGAGTTTTAGTGAGGTGGCTAGAGAGTGGGGAGTGGGGAGTTGAACAACTACCGTTACATATTCATATATCATATGTAGTGCAAGTGTGTGTGTGTGTGTGTGTGTATGTGTGTGTGTGACTGTGATTCGGCCGGGCATATAATTCCTCAAAATGGCAGACATTTGCGTTTGTTTGGCGCGCTTCCTGGCGCTGCCACTTCCGCTTCCGCCAGCCACAGAGTCCGCCGAACAACAAAGTCGCATGCAATTAAATAAATATGACAACAACTGCGGGACCACAAACACAGACAGCGACAGAGAGGGAGAGGGGGTTGGGGAGTGATAGATTGAGTGGCCTGGATGGAGGGGAGAGGTGGAGAGATGGAGGACAGATCGTAGCACAGGGAGTTGGAGGAGGGAGAGGGAGCAGAAAAAAGCAGGACAATAACAGCAAATAAATAAATAAATAAAAGTCATGGGGGATAATATTTTTTCTAGAACTGTTTATATATTTAGAATGTTTGATTACATAATTAACGTCCTATAATTCCCTGATGAGTCCTCGAACGCATACAAAGCTTTCAGCTTAGATTAAAAAACACATATTTAAACACACACAGACACACACACACACACACACACACATACATATATGTACGTACATCACTTAATGTCTATAGATACATTCATATCTCTCACATACATATACAGACATATTTATATGCATACATACATACACACCTGCATACATACATACATACATACATACATACATACATACATATTAATATGCATATATACATACATACACACATATATACATACATATACACAGACATATACATAATATATATACTTACTAATATACACGTATACAAAATTATACACACATGCACACACACACACACACATACTTATACGGACATCATTTAATGTCTATAGATACATTCATGTCTCACACATACATATGCATATTTATATGCATACATACATACACTTATACGCACTTATATACATATTAATACTTACTTACATACATAATTATACACACATGCACACACACACACACATACAATCCAAATGAACTTCGATGCTGCGAACTTTGCAAATTTTTAATGAAATTCGAGAGCAAAAAATGTGTAGAAGCAAAAAAAAAAAGAAGCCATTGATGTGATTAAAGAAATACGTTATTTGATTAATTTGCCAGCTTATTTATATAATTTTTTTATTTTGATTTTTTTTGTGGTTTTTGAAAAACATAATTTCTGTTTCGAAAGCTTGTATTTTAATTAATCGCAATGCAAACAAAAATTATCAAAATATTTTTTGATTTGCTCGGAGCGTCGCGTTTATAAATAATCCCCAATTAATCATGGACGGACTTATCTTAGGCATTATATATCATAATCTCCATACAATTAGCCACACACACACACACTCTCCTCTCACTATCTCTTTCATGCGCCACACTCATCGCTCTGTCTCTTTCCATCTGAATCCTAACTAAGTTGCAGTTGGACTCATTTGTTGCATTCATAACTCGTGGTGCACGCACAGAAATTGCTAAGCTCCCTGCTGTGGCATATCGCACATCTATTCATGTTAAATACACAAGCACACACACACACACACTTGCATATATTTATATATCGCACACACACACATATGGAAAACGTTATCAATACGTTCCACATTTGTTTTCATTTTACGAATGCGTAACGAGATCAACGTCGACAAATCTAAAAGCCACTAAAACCACACCCACCAGGGAGTCGTAGGACGTATGGTAGCCACTGGGCTGAGCCCAGAATCCTGTCCTCGGAATCCTATACCAAGTGTCCTGTACCCGGAATTCTGCACCCTGAGTCCTACAGTCTGAATCCTGCACCCTGAATCCTGTACCCAGTATCTGGAATCCATAAGCCAGTTGCCAGAGCTCTGAGTACAGAGAACATATCCCGGAACCTCCTGCGCCCTTAACCGTTAGCCACGGGCCAAGAGCTAATCCCAATATGCCAAATAGGAGCCGCGAGCTGCGAACCAGCTGTGGCTTTTGGCTCCATGGCAGTGGAAGAGGCAGTGGTAGGGGCAGTGGTAGGGGCAGAGGCAGAGATGGTGGAAGGAGAGGAAGGGAGGGCAAGGCATTGGGCGCCCTTATCGACAGTTTTATCACCGAATGAACTAACAAAAACTGGGAAACAAAATATAAAAGGAGCAGAACACATGGCGAAGCGGCAGGGGGAGTGGCTGAGGCAGCGATAGAAGCAGAGGCAGAGGCAGGGGCGGAGGCAGAGGCAGAGGCAACTAAATAGAAAGCCAGGAGTGCAATGCGCTAAAGTGTTGAAACAATCGTAAAAAGCAGTTGAGCGCCCAAAGCGCAATACAATGGAAGGACTGCTCCTCGTGGCTCCTTCAGCTGGCGGCAACTGGAAACTGGCAACTGGCAACTCGAAACTGCCAACTGGCGACTGGCAACTGGCAACTGGCATTGGCAATAGCAGAGTAACAACAACAACAACAGGATTAGTATGGATGCAAATGAACAAGGATATGGGCGCACATGGGGCGGCATATGGAAGAGCGCGAAAGGGTTGTCTCCACTTAAATGCAAGGACCTCACATCCGCACAGCGCAGGGAAACAACACATACGTTAATCGCGGCTGCTACTCATGTTCTGTGTGTGTGTGTGTGTGTGTGTGTCTGTGGGTCCATGAGTGTTTCACTGTATGTGACTGTATGACGTGTGTGTGTGTGTGTGTGTGTGTGTGTGTGTGCGTTGGTGTATTGTGAAGTGGATTTTTAGCAACGAAACGCGCTTGAGTTTGCCAAGTGGCGCACAACGTTTGCTGCCAATTATCAGCACAAAACGGCAACAACCACAAAGAATACGATTACAATTCATTAAATGCAGCAACGAATCCTTTATACCCTTTCGCCAGCTCCGCAAGGGATTTGTATGGTAATTCCCTACACTTGTTTATGGCCCACCCAAAATGCAATAAACTTATCCTTCGGCTGCTGGGACTTTTCATCGGTTAGCGTACAAGTGTGTGCGTGTGTGCGTGTGTGTGTGTGTGTGAGTGTGCATTTGAAGTCTCGAGTTGAAGTCGTGCGATGCACCCTTTTTGATTTCAATTAAAATTTAATTTGATTACAAAACAACTCCCCTCCCCCCCTTCCCCCCTGCACACACACACATTAAAGATTTGAATTCCGAATTTTAATTAAGGCGATTTTTGCATTTCTGCGTTTTGCGCGTTTTGCATTTTGCTTTTTGCCTTCTTGCACTTTTGCAGTTAACTAACTCGGACGCCACATCGGTGACCCTGAAGGGCGTGACCCGTGAGCTGAGCGGCAGCTATCAGTGCGAGGTGTCGGAGGATGCACCGCTCTTCCATACGGACATACGATCGGCGCACATGCAGGTGATTGAGCTGCCCAAGGACGATCCGACGATGCAGGTGGACAAGAAGGTGATTGGCGTCAATGACAACTTTAAGGCATACTGCACGGTGGGACCATCCTATCCGCCGGCAAATATCACCTGGTACATCAATGGACGCAAGGTACGTAGAGCGGGGAGCCTTAGGGGAAGGGGGGGGATTGAGATTTGTGAACAGTCGATGCTCATGCGAAGGTATGACAGGTATACAAGACGCCGCTGCAACGCATTACCCAAGACGCTTATCCGGGATCGACTACGTACTCCTCCCTGGAGATCTATCCGCATAGCCAAGTGCTGCAGGGATTCTTCCAGGCGATGCCCAAATATCAGACAAATATTCTGCTCCTCTGCGAGGTCTCCATCCTGCATGTCTTCCACAAGAACGTGCAGCAGCGCATCGGCCTCAGCACCACGCCGCCCTCAACCGCCTCACCCAATCTGCTGGGCCTTGAGGGTTCCAAGCGCTATGTCAATGGCGATCCGGACAACTCGGCGCTCACCGGCGCCGCCCAGTGCAGTTGTAGTGCCATCGGTGTCCTGACTTTGGCGCTGGTAACCCTGGCGGCGGCTCAGCTGTGACCAGGAAACATTGGACACATCGGACGTACTGGACACATCGGACAACCTAGACGCCCTGGACACACTGGACACGCCATCGCATAAGCCAATGGTCGAGCAAGTGACCACGAGAAGAGAAGCATCCAGGCACTGGCCACCACAGCGCGTAAAGTGTAATTAAAAAATAACAAATGCAAACAGTGAACAAATGTGCAGCGTGCAAATTATAAAAAAGCAAAAAAAAAAATAAAATGGGGAAAAAAATGTGGCGGAATATTAAATAAAAAAATAAAAAGTAAAATATAAAAAATATACCAGCAAAAAAGAACGCAAAAAAAAAATAAAATCACAATACATTTAAATGGAGAGGGGAAATAATATTTTCAAAGCGTTCGCATCGCATGCGTTGTAAACGCGAGGCGGCAATGTCCTTGCGGGTATCCCCCTTCAATTTCTGTTGTTCTACGCTTAACAAACAATGAGGACACGGCGTGTGTTTTAAAATTAATGTTTTTTACGCTGTTTGCCGCCAGAGCTCAGAATTCAAAACTCAGATTACAATTAAAGCCAAGGTTATTTTAAAAACTCAAATTACAAGCAACCAAAAGAAAGGAAAAAAAAAAAAATAAAAATAAAACCGAATAAAGAAAAATAACAAAAATAATTAAATAAAAACTTAAGAGGTAAAAAATGCAGATGAAGTGATTTCAAGCTTTGTGCTAAATCAGGCGACACCTAAATGAAAATATGTTTAAATTAATTAAGAAAAAAAAAATAATAAATGAGAATTAAAAATGAAACTAAAATCGAAAAAATTAAATAAAATTATTCAATGCGATGTTTAAGAGGTGACCGCAAGTCCTGCGCGTTGTGTGATGTAAAAATCTGCAAGAAAAAAAATAAATTCAAACACACACAAATACACACTCACACACACACACACACACACTCTCACACACTTATACAAAGGAAATCAATAAACTAAAATACACACACGCACTCGAAACTAAATAAACAAGAAGAGAGAAAAGAAAAAAAAAAGGAAAATCAAAAAAAGAAAATAACGAAATGCAAACTAATTTACATTAAAAACAATTAATAAAATAAGTCGAAAAATAATTATACATTAAGTACACCCTACCCTCCAAACAGGAACCGCAGCCTAGAAACGTAAGCTATGTAAATAATATTTGTAAAAACACAAACACAACCGAAAAAAGCAGCAGCAGAGGGGGGAAATCAAAGAAGAAAAAAAAAGCAAAAATTAAATAAATAATAAATAAATAAAAAATAAAATAAAAATAACAACAACAACAATAAATAAGTTCGAAACATAAATAAATAAATAAATACAAAAAGTAAAAATATGACAGAAATTAAAGAGGCAAAAAAAGAAGGAGGCAAAATTATTAATTAAAATTGAAATGAAAGTCCAATTAGGACATAATGAAAAAGCAAAAACAAAAACAAAAACAAAAAAACAAAACAAAAAAATCAATGATAAAATTCATGTGCAAAGTTTTTTAATTGAATTGAAAAATGTTTGCATTGAGGTTTTTTATTTGCGATGGTTTTTTGTGCATTTGTTTATTGTCTCTCGCTTATTGTTTATTGTTTATTGTTTATTGTTTATTGTTTCTGTTCACGTTTTCATTGTTGTGAGATCTTATTGTTAGCTGCATAGTGTACACTTTGTGTTAGGCTAAATTAAATAAATAAACAGAACACAAACAACAACAACAACAACAACAAATAAATAAATAAATAAAATATTTACAAAGAACTAACAAAACGAAAGAATTTAGTGAGTAAAATTTAGTTGACCTAAGGGAGAGCCCCAAGGAGTAACTATAATTAGGATTAATTATAGGAAGAGGCTTAGAGGTTTATGCGCAGTCCTTGCTCCTTTCTAAGGATCTAGTCCTCACGACACCCCCAAAGTAAATGCATTTTATGACACTTCCTCCCAAACTTTCGAAGTGTGTACTTTTTGTATCCTTCAATCTGCCACGCATAAGCCCCTAATAGATTATAGAGAGAGAAAGAGAGAATGGGAGAGAGAGAGAAAGAGAGAGGGAGAGAAATGGAGAAGAGGATTATATGAGGGAGGACGGAGGGGAATCAAAAGCAGAAAGCACGCTAAGTAAAATAGAAAAAATGGCAAAAGTTGTAAATCAAATGGAAAATGGAAAATCAAATCTCTTAAATAATCGCAATGAATGACAAAGGAAAACTAATAAAAATGTAAAATCAAACTTAACTACAGGAAGAGAAAACAAAAACAAAAACAAAACAAAACAAAAAAAAAAAAATCAAAGACAAAGCAAAAATGGAAACACACATTAAAACGAAGAATCAAATAAAAGAGCGAGCAAATTAAAAACTATATATATTTAAATAAATAAATATATATATAAATAAATAAATATATATATAAATAAATATATATATTATTAATATATATATATGAATAAATATATATATAATAAATATGCAAAATTATTAATAATTTTCGAGAATTAAGAGAAGCCAAAAGAGAAAAGAAAACAAATCGAAGCACGCCATAAAAAAGAAACTGCCCTAAAGACACGCCCACGCGTAAGGAACTTAGATCAAAAATTATAAGCGATAATGGCAAATTATATGACGAAATAAACAAATAAATAAAAGGACACTAAATGTATTTTTAATGAAGGGACATTTTTATATATCCTTTTTATTTGTTTTTATGCTTCAAAAACTTAAAAACTGGAAAACTGAAGACGAGATAAAAAATGGTTTTTGTATTGAGTATAAAAAAATCATATTTGAATTCAAAGTAAGTATAAAATTTTAAAAATATTCAATTGATTTTTAGTTTCAAAATTTATTTTTTTTTTAATGCATAAAAAAATATCCCTAATGTCGCAGGACTGCAGGATATTTAGTTCTGTGGTCTTCTGTGTCTAATTTGTTGCTTTGCTGAGATTTGCAGCTGATGCTCGATACTTATTTGATACTTATTTTAAATTTTATAATTAAAGCTTCAAGTTTAAAATTAATTTAAATTAAAAGACAATTATTATTTATAATTTTATGGATATGCTTTTAAACAATTTATTTATTTATCCCCGTTATAAAAACAATTATCAAATCATATTTCAAATTTCCGCCAGAAATGAAAATAAAAATTTATATTAAATATTTCCAAGACTTAACTCGTGTCTTCTGTATTATATTAAATATTTTTATAAATTTATATATATTTTTTTTTTATTATATTTTAATTAAAATATAATTTTAATATCACAAATTAAGATTCTTCTCAATAATTTTATTTAATTATTTTATTACAAGTTTCTAGTACAAAGGAAGCTTGACTCTCCGAGCCAAATAAGTAGCCAATTTTTCCACTATATCACTATGTTATTTATCATACAACTTATATCATATACCATACAACATATATCATATATCATACATCATATATTATGCATCATATATCCCAACACTTAACCAACTTTATCCCGATTCCTATAGAGTCTACGGACTGGAAAATCTGTTTATTTTGGAGCACTTTAGGTTTCTGTTTGGAAGCTGCTGCCTTCAGCTTCAAAACTTAAACACGCTCAAAGATGGCCAACAGTCTCTGAGCCAAGACAGGTCAAAGGTCAAATTTAAATACCTTAATTAGATGCTGCCTCGATCCTGTGAAATTTACTGAAACGCTCAATTACGGCAACCACTGTGGTTGCCTCACCTGTAAAGGATATGGCGAAGTTGGTTGCCATTTCAGTGCTGGGCATTAAGGCCATTAATGCATGGCTATACAATAATTTAGGCAATAAGCCTTGCGCACACACAGACACGACACGCACACTCACGCACATACACACACAGACACAGTTGGCTAAGACAGTCTGCCGAAGGCTGGTCATAGCCATGTTGCCATGGCCAACAATCGCTACTTGCTACATGCAGTGGCATCTGCTGACGCAAGCGGCGAGTGCTAAACAAACATGCAGGAAGCAGTCTTAACATGAACATGCCAGGACGTTGCCTAGTCATCTCCTTGCTCCCTGGAACAGGCACTAAACAGCATCGCCTTCGCCATTGCCTCTGCCTTTGCCTTTGCCTGTGCCATTGCCTTTGCCTTTGCCATTGCCTTTGCCTTTGCCAACGTTCTCCCCAACGTCGTCGTCGTCGTCGTCGTCGTCCTTGTCGGCGTCTCATGTTTTGTAAATTAAGCAAACAAATTAAGTGCACTTGGCGCTGGGGTCTTACACACGGCGCTTGCTGTTGCGCTCCATGTAAACACATTGTGATTGTAACAAAGCCCTATATCAAAACACTCGCACACCGACGGAGGCGTGTGCTCGCCCTTGAGCAGCTCTTGCCGCCTGCAGCGCCCAAGGACACTGCCATTCGCCGCTGTGGAACCCCAGAGCCAGGCCAAAGCCAGGACATAGCAGCACACGCACAACATGTTAGTTTGTCTTAATTAGCTGCTGCTCCTGCTGCTCCAGCTCCTGCTCCTTCTGCTCCTAGATTCACCAATTCCTAGATCCTCATTGAGTGCAGGCTAAAAGCTGCACGCGCATCAGTTACAGACACCGCAGGAGCACTAACAACAACAACAACAGCAACAACAACAACAACAGCAACGGCAACGTGAGAGCTGCTATCGCTTACCTGTCCCTAAATTTACGATCCATTGGTTGCAGGCAAGACTCAGCTACTTTCCCATTTCCCATTTACCATCCATCCGTTTTCCATTCCCAGCCCTCGCTACCCCGCGTTCTCCCCTCTCCCCATAAGCCGGTCTCAGCTCGACTTTGACGCCCACTCACCCGCCCATAATTGTGCAGTCATTCTCATCGTGCTCCTTAAAGTTTTCCACGTACGCATATTGCCGTGCACACTTATACACACTCATCCATACACTCACTCACTCACACACACACACACACATGCGTGGCTCATGCGTAACACTGAAAATGAAAAGGCAAAATGTGGCCGCGCGTTGCCACTACACACAAGGATTAAAGAACAAGTGCCACGAGAATTTCACCCAACTTTTGCTCTTCAGACACGCCGTGAATTTTGTAAACTTTGCTGACACAGCGAAAACTCTGATCTGGGGCCGTGCTCCTGACAAGCGGCTAGCTGGGCGCCTAGTCCTTCAAAAAGGACTCGAAAAAAATTTATATATATCAAAAAAAGTGTATATATATTCATCTCTAACAAAAAACAACAACGCTTTAATAGCTTTTTTTTCTCCTGGCCAATTTAAAGGCGCTTTTAATCGTCTTTGAGAGTTTCCCGGGTTTTTTCTTGCAGGAAAATGATTTGGCGAATCATTGTCAATATTTCCTTGACCCATTAGTCCCTTGGAGCTTATAAAAGGATAAGCTTAAAGGTACTTTCAATCTATTTTTTTTTAGAATGTATGAATTTTTGGAGTTGCTACAATAAATAACTAAGTACAAGACATAATATATAAATTAAAAATAAAAATATATACTCGTAATAAATAAAATTATAAAAAAAATAAAAAAAAAATATATCAAATAAAAAAAATTAATATGAATTTGAATATGTAGGATTTTAAGTAAAATATTTGCATTTTTTTTAATATAATTTATAATTCATTTAATTTTAATTTATTCTTAATGCAGAAAAATAATTATTATTTTTTTGTGTATCAAATATAAAGGTGAACGATTTTGCCTTTCTTAGAATTGATTGCTCAGAAGGAATCCAAATTATTATTTTATTTTTTTTTTTTTAATATTTTTATTATTGTTTATTATTTTTTTATTTTTATTGCCCATTAACGAGAGTCAAGAGTTCTAGCAGAATCTTATATATTGAAAATTTATATGCAAATTAATGTTAATTATTAATTTTTTACAGTTCTTGGCTTACGTAATACATTTTTATATTTTTATCTAAATTATTACATTATTTTATTTAAATATTTTAGAGATCTTTTATATTAGTTGTTATTTTGTGAGTCTCTATATTAAATAATAATAATAAAACACAAATATTATTTCATAGTTAAGGATAAAATTAAATTAAATAAACATAAAAAATATATAAACAATTAAATAAGAAACATATTAAAAATATAAAAAAAAATATATATTAGTTTTAATTTATTTTTAATTCTTGTCATTTATCCAACAATTAAATATTAAAATTAAAACTTTCCAAATGATTATCGATTCGCCCGATTAAAAATCCGAACCGAAAACTTGTGTCGACCTGACGATTATTCATTAAAGGGCGGATCCCATATCGAAACAGCAATCAAGGTTTGAAGAGGAATCAATCGAACTTTGGAAACAGGATAAATCGAACTCTAAAACAGGATAAATCCAACGCTAAAACAGGATAAATCGAACTTTGAAATGGAATGACTGTCATTATAATTAAATGCGTATCGGGCTACAAATAATGCAAATGCCCCGACGCTTGCCAAGGCTTGGGAAAATGCACTCCAAATTTATGTGAGACTAGAAGTGGGGAATGGGAGTGGTGAGTGGGGAGTGTGGAGTGTAGAGCGGGATGTGGGGTGTGGGGAATAGGAGTTGATTTTGATCTGCAATCGGGACATTCGTGTTTGTTTTACGGCTCTCAATGGGGCGTGGCTGCGTTGAATGATTTGGTTTATGGTCGTTGCATGCATTTAACAACACAACCACTGCTGAATGAGCGAGGGGTACAACTCCAAGGGGGCGTGGGTGGAGGGGGAAATGGGAGAGGGAAGAGGGGCACTGGCTGAGTGGGCAAACCTAAAAACATTGTTAAAATGCAGCAACATTTGTAGATTTATAGCGCGCTAATCGCGGCCAACAATAGAAGGGCACTCGGTGCGGGGGTGGATGTGGATGTGGATGTGGAAGTAGTGGGCGGGGCATGCAAGGGGAGGCGTTCGTCGCAGCGTTGGGGCTTCCAAATTGTAAATTGTAATGGAAATTGAAATGCAAATGCATTGCCTGACATTTACGAGTACAGCAGCCAGTGACAGTATCCACAACAACGCCAACAATAATAACAAAAACATCAGCAACAACACCAGCAACAACAACAATAACAGCGACAACAACAATAACTACCGCTAGAAACGGCAAGTGTAACAACAACAAACAGCAACGACTGCCAAAAAGTCACCAATAAAATGTTGCAACTAAATGCGGCGCCATTGCCGTCGACGGCATCACTTGGCAGGCGGCAGCAGCAACTACGATGACGATGGCAATGGCGATGGCGATGGCAACGGCGATGGCGATGACGATGGCAATGGCGATGGCGATGGCGATGGCGGCTTTTGGCCAGCATATTTTCAATTTGTAAATGCAAAACAAGACGCTAGCCACGCCCACAACAGACAAGATAGCCTATAAATCTTAAGATCCTGACTTGCCAGCTTGTGAATTGCAAGCCGTGCAATTAGCAGAAGAAACCATTCCAAAATCCTTGCAGCATGATTTCAAGGCGTGCCTTCAACATGAATCCTGCGGCAACCATCGCCATCATCTAAGAACTTCTTCTCGGTAACTTCCCCATAAACGCTTTATGGTCTCTTCTCCACTTCTCAGTCCACTCCGTCCCCTGGTACCGTGGCCGTACCTTCAACTATCCGTTAGCTGCGAAACGAGCGCCCCAAACTGTTGATGAGCGTCCTTTATGACAACCATCCGACGCCTCGGACATGCAACTGACGGCCACGTGATGAATGCGGCGCATAGCGACAGCGCTGACAACGTTCCATAAATTCAGCCAAGGATGTTAAGCAGCTTCAGGCGAGCAATGGTGGTGGTTGGGTGGGTGGTTGAGGGAAGGAGTAAAAGGAGGGCAGGACTGACGCGGTGGCTGCGGTGGCTGTCAAGATATGCAATGTCTACGTGCAATCGGTTTTCACTCTGATTTCAGGCCATTGATCAACTGACAATCATAAAAGTGCCATGGACTACACGTGCTCCGATGGCTGCATTGCCATCAGGATAAGGAATTCAACATTTTGTGGACACACTTCCCCGAAATTCTTATTAAATTAAGTGTTGAAGTCGCCAATCAATTGATAAAGCTCTCAATCAGTGGACCCAAGAAAGTTGCTGCAGGAATTTGCCTGAAGGCGTAAAAATACTATAGATGTTAGTTTGTAGCTTGGAAGCTGGAGGAGGACTCACTATGTCCTGGGCAGAGCAGCAGTCAATAGAGAATAAATGGGTATAAGTAGAAAGGACATTCTAAGAATTTGGACTTTTGGTCAATTTTATTGACTTGAGACAAACAACTGACTCGCAGCTTGACAAATATTTTTATAAACAGGAAAATTGTTGGCTTACAAATATCTGGCAGGACTTCTTGTGGGGTGAGCTTCAAATCCTCTTAAAAGCCGGATTTAACATTCAGAAGATGCGTTTCACTTTTTTGGTTGAGTAACGATCAGAGGTTCAGAGAGCTTAGGATATTTATAGATTTGATTAATGGAGAGGATTTGATGCGGACCAACTGAGCACCCGCTAAGGACCTGCTGAGAGCTGAGGCTCTTCAGGTGGCGACAGGAGCTGTTCGCATCACTTTAACAAATTAACTTTGCCTGTGTTGTGTCAGCCGCTATTTGGCTTCGGGAAATTTGTTAATTTTGCATTGAATTAAGATAAAATCTGCTTACATCGACTTATGGAACTAAGCAGCCTAAAGGATCTCAACCCTTTTACCACTCTACAAATTACTTTTGTTGCTGTTGTTGTTGTTGTTGCTGTTGTCGCCGCTGTTCCTGCTGCTGTTGTTGCTGCTTTAGCTGTAGCTGTTGCTGTCGGGCATCTTGGAGTTTGTAGTCAACGCCAAAAGCATTAACAGCAACAACACAAATTTTCAATGTTTTGCCACAGTTTATTATTTTTACTCATCGGCTGAGCCTCCCATCCCCCACCCCTCACCACCCACCTCCTCCATCTTCTTGGCCATTGAATGTTGTAGACACATTTCCAAAGGGGTTGGCCTGAGTGAGTGGGGAGTGGGACTGACTGTTGTTTTGGCCCCAACTGAAAATCCTTTTGTAGCAACAATTTTCAGCTACAGCGGCAGCAACGCAAAGATTAAAACTTTTAATTTGCTTTTAATTAATTAAGTTGAAAATCGCGGCTAGAAGTCACTCGAACTTACCCACTCCAACTTCACCCATTCCTTTAGCAACGCTTCAACAACTTAAGCCCGCACTACACAATCCACCATCCCCCACCCACTCACCCACTCACCCGCTCACCCACTCACCATCCACCCGGCTATTGTTCTATATGCCGCCCACAGAGGCCCCAAGCGTTGGTTTCCAGAAAATTAGTGTAAAATTCTGTTTGGGGTCCCTTAACTTCATTTGTCCTGCGGTTTAGTTTCTGCCATTGAAGTTCTACTTCAATACGTTTACACCGCTTATACCTTATGTACGTGTGTGTGAGTGTGCGTGTGTGTGTGTGTGTGTGTTTGGCACCCACACACCAGGCGCTTGTTCAGAGTTAACAGTCACGACTTCTGGCACACAAAACACATATTGCATATCTGCCTGCCATTTAACCAGAAAACCAAAAATCGCTGCGGATTGTTCGAATATCCTGCAAGGAATAGAGAGTGGATATTTCGCTTTTATCACTGAGTACGTGACAGGTAGTTCAGAAATCACTTTTAATCAAATATTTAATATTTTTATACTAATTAAATATGAAGTCCCCCAGCCCGCAGTGCGATATATATAAATTAAAAAATAAATATAACTAAATTGCATATAGATTTATGGAAAATGACAGTTAAGATTATTTAATCGACTGATGGTTTAAATTAAATAAGATTAAATTTATTTGAATGTTTTCTTATCACGATCATCAACCAAAACTACAGCTCTCTAAATGAGCCTTTATTTCTTTGACTTAATAAGAATTTTTATATGTAGACTTTCTTAAATCGAACACCTGATACTTTCGTTGGTTCCTTTTTTCTATTACAAAATTTATTAAAAAAATTTAATTTAATTTAATATTTAAAATTAATATATATTTTTTATGTATAAATAATATAGAAATAGTAAATATATACAATTTCAAAAAAAAAAACGTATATCCACGTAAGTCACTGATATTTATAAAGAAACTAAAGGAAAGTCTGAAGGTGCAACTATAAATGATTTAAAATTTAATCCTCAAGTATATACAATGGAAACTAAGATATACATATATATAGTTTAATAATAAAAATTAATACTTTAAATTTTAAAATTTATTAAAAATAATGTAAGAAATGCGCTCATAAATAAAAATATCTGATTCATTGGAACATCGATGTACCCAAGGATGGGGTGTTCCACGCTTGAGTCGCTTTGATTTAATTATTTTATTTTTTTAATTTTATTTCATCTCAATGCAGGGTATTTTAAGTCCTTACAATAGTGTTCCTAGCAGATACTTAACCTAAATTACTTTGAAATTAATTTCCCATGCAAAATTCAGTTGTTTCGCCTAAAGCAAAACTCTTTGCATCTACCAAATAGAACATATCCTTAACCACAGTTCATTCATCACAGGCGATGCATAAAAGTTCCGGCTCCTAAAGTCGAAATGCCAATACAAGCGTTTCTTTCCAAATTCATATAAATATATACAGACACATATACATAAATACATTTATATATATATATATATATATATATATATGTATATTTATAATGAAATGAAAACTAGAGCAATCTCAGGCCTGGAGAAACAAAACCAATTTCATTTTGAATAACTTTAAAACAAAGCCAATTAAAACTGCACGCCGGCAACTCATTTAAGAACTTTAAATCAAATGTTTTATTAACAGTTATTTGGGCTTTAGTTTAAAAATAATAATGAAAATATTAGAACACATTTCTGATAATCCTCACAATAATGGAAAGTCAATAATTATTGAGTTTATGTTTTGTGTTTTTCGGTTCTTTAAATGTTCATTAAGTATTTAACAGTCAGTGGAAGTGGAGACTCGTAGAGTCCTTTGTGGAATTATATTAAATTTAGTGATTCATGAATTAAATTTGAAATTTAAGCAGAAGCTCTAATCGCAGTTTTAATAAATGTCACTTATTCAGATCATCCTTGTTTCCAGTATAAATTTTATAATGACTTCAAATTATTTCTAAGGCAATAAAGATAAAATGGCAATTAAAATGATAAATGAAATAATATAATGAGTATTTAGTTAAAGAAGAAAATTATGTTAAATAATCCTTTATTTATATTAAAATTATAAGGAACTAAAAATTATAATAATTAATATTTATATTATCAATTATGATTAAATAAATAGATATTGAAAACGTGATTTAAATTGATTTAAGAAAATAAATAATATTTTGAAAAATGCTAAATATTATATTTTAATTAAAGATTAAACAGTAAAAATAAAATAAAAAAAATTCAAAAAAAAAATAAAAAATAAAAAATAAAAAAAAAAATAATACCACATTTGAAAAAGGCTTCAAAATTTTTTTTATAAATTTGACAAAATATTTAATATTTTTATTTTATTTGTATAAGTAGAAATTTTTATAATTATATCTAAGGATGCTTTTTTTAAATATATATTTTTTATTAAATATTTTTAATTTTATGTAAGCAAATATTAAATGTTGGAAAGTCCTTATTATTCTTAGTAATTTTTTCATTATTTTAAAATAGAAAAATATTAATTATTTACTTCCGTCGGAATGTTTAATATTAGCATCTAAAACTAAAACTAATATTAAATACTAGTCGTAATTAGTGGTTCCTCACGATATATTGGAAATGTGGGAAGCTTCAGCTCGGATGCTTCTACGTTGCATTTGTAGGACATTTATGGAACATGCTTCAAATGAAGCCATTTCCAGATAAAATGAAAAAAGTCGTGCGATGGGGAAAGGACCCAAAACGCATGCAACACATTTTCAAGGGAAGTCGTTGTTTCCTCTGTCCTTACTCCTGCCACTGCCACTGCTCCTGCTTCTGCTTCTGCTGCTTCTCTGGCGTTGCCTCTGCCACTGATGTAGCCTTTGATTTTGTTGTTGTTGCTGTTGCCTTTCACGCCTCACTGCCATTTGCTGCTGACGACTTGCAGTGCGGAATGTAGCAAGTTTTATATTTTCAAGTCGACTTTCTCTGACACACAAGCACACACACACACACACACACACACACACACATATACGGTCTTTGGTTGCCACTGCCTCACGTGCCCAGGCGCTCCTTTGTGTGCTCAACGTGACGGAAATTAGCGTGGTGTGTGATGGGACTGTGCCGCATCGTGTGTGTGTATTTATGTGTTAGTGTGTGTGTGTATGTTTGTATGTCTGTGCGTCTGTATGTGTGTGCGACTTTCTACATGTTTGTGTGCGCGCATCTGTGTGAGTAATCGCGACTTGGCGCCATATTTATTTTTCCACTGTGCTGCAGTTATGATTGTACACACAGCCACACTCACACACACACACATATGTATGCTCGCATCTGTACACGCTGGCACACACATCAAGAGAATTTCACACACATATTGGCAGAAGCCTACATTCATTGCGCATCTTTTGAATTTCGAAATTGTTGGTATGTACACACTTATTTCATGCTTTGTATAAACTGACTTCTTACCCTCCCCCCTGGCCAACGCCCGGTGGTTGTGATTGATGTTTGCACGCAGTCTAACCCATCACCCCAACACCCCCTCCCACTGTTCTAAGAGGTGGTTCGGTGGGTGGTCGTGCCGCAAACAAACATTTTAGATCTGAGTACGCGCTACTTTTGGTTTGGCGTTCCATTTTATTCCGCTGCCAAAACACGAAATTGCGCATATTTACTTATACACTCACTCACACACACACACACACTCCCATATATATGTGTGTGTGTGTGTGTGTGTCAATCTTTTATCATAATTTTCAAAGTGCACGCCTCATAAATTTGTTTGCCAAAAAACCATTTTCACTTCATTTGTTAGAGGACACGAGCATTAAAAAACTGTTGGCTTTTAAGGATCTTAAACGATGTCCTGTCACCTTGAAGCTGCACCCGAGTATTTAACTGCCAGCTGTTGGTTCGGCCAAGACGAAAGAGAGTTATGCGCGTTAATTGCTCCGAAATGGAAACATGAAATTAAATGAAAACATCGTTGGATGCAAGTGTCTTGCGCATATAATTCATATGCCTTTCCCCACTTCCCAGTCCTCCACCCTCTCCTCCCCACCCCTCCTCTTCCCTCATCCACCAATGACCTGTCGTTCGTTCCCCCTGATTCTGACCCGTCACCAAGCATGACCCACAACCGCCGCATGCAGGTAATTAATAAAAGTTTCTGCCGCTGTCCAGCCTCAAAACCGCAGCTACATACACATATGCCCACACGTATACCCTGTAAATGGGAGCAACCAACAAAAGGGTATGACCGTTTCACAGGAATTCAATCTACAAGAGATTTCAGTATTTAAAGTATACCATAAATATATACGAAAAGTATACCGCTTGATTGTCAGCAGATCAAAAATTTAAATTCCATTTTTATTTATAATATTTAATGGTCAAATAATTTTAAGTGTGCCCGTTTTCCAAAAACATCTCAAAATTTAGAAAGAAAATTAAGGTAAAAAATTGAGTAGATAAACTTCTCATATAAAAGGTGTAACCGCTTGTTGTTTTTCTAATATTTTTACTCTACTTTTACTTAGATATCTATGGTATATAAAAGTGTGACCATATGAAATATTAAACGTGCCCACCAATAATAAAAAATAAAAAATATTTAATAACTTATTACTTTATTGGCTTATAAAAAAAATGCCAGGGCTCTCAAAGAGTTTCAGTGAGCTGGACGACAGTAAAAAGTTGAACGTTAAATCTGTGAATAAAAAATGCAGTCACCTAAAAAGTGTGACCATACCCTAAAAATTCCTTTATTATATTGAAACCTGAAAGGCGCAAAATTAAATATATACCTTCAACTTCCTCTCTAACGTATTGTGTTTATATAAACAAGTATAAGCTTTAAGTGTGACCAGCCTTTTCACTGTTTTTCTTTTAAAGCCATTCACCTATTGACATAAGACTGACAAATTGAAGTTATATAAATATGTCTACACTTTAAGTGTGACCAGCCCTTTCCCTGTTTTCTTTACAGCCAGTGTGCCCATTCGCTTATCGAAACGAGACAAAATAAATATATTTAATTGATTGATTGCTCTAGGATTATTCAAATTTTACTTTCAACCAATTTACAGGGTATCGTTTAGTCGTGCATTTATCCGATGCTGCTTTTACTTGTCGCTTTGTGTTTCTCCTCCTGTTTTTGCGTCGCAGACAATCAACTGGAATTCTTGAACGGCCCTAGGCCTTTGTGGCACACGTATGGAAATTATAAAGTGCCCACCGGGCTCCAGCGACAACGACGCAAACGACGCCAATGACAATAACAACACCACCAACAACAACAACATGAACAACAAGAACAAGAACGATGCAAGTAACGTCCGTAACGCGAGTGACGCAAGTGACGCCTCCGTGTGATAAGTGACAAATAAATGCGCTTTCAATGTGTTTGTTGTCCACATGTCGTTTTCTGCTTATGCCTCGATCACGACAACCCACTCTTACCGCCCCTTGCTGTCCATGCCATCCTTGCTATCCTTGCCATCCTGGCTGACAATGCCAGGAACTGCCGCTGCGCCTGTTAAATATTGAAAAATATTTCACTATCCTCCCAGCGTGGCAATTATGAAAAATTCGACTCGTGCCTCGTGCGTGTGAGTGGATGAGTGTGCGGATGGGCATGTGTGTAAATGCCACTGTGGGTGTGAGCGTGAGTGTGAGTGCGTACCCGTTGCTCTTATATATGTGTGGGTGTGGGTGTGGGTGGGGGTGTGGTTGTAGACATTTTCCGTGAATTTTACTCACCCATTTTTGTATAATTTCGAGTGTTTTTATACCGCAAAATTGCTTGCATATTTTAATGAAACTACCACATGACGGCTGCCATCGGCCAGGACATGGTGGGCGTGGCCATGCATATGGGCTGTGGCGAATAGTTGTTGATCTCCGCTCAGTGCAACCGATGGCAGCGCTGACTGACAGCCTGTCAGACAAACACATGAGGCCCACCAACAAAGGCATATTAAATTAAGTAAATTTTATTAATTTTTCATTTACATCTGATGCCCAACTGTGCCGCCCACCACTCCGCCCACTCCCACTCACGCCCCCGCACCTGTACCCGCCACACTTGGATGTTTCTAGGGTGCATTCGATTTTTTTCATTTCATCTGATCAAATTAATGAAAATACACTGACTCGGAGCAAAGGGAAAACTTTGTTAACTGCAGAGGAAAACTCTTCTGGAAAAGTCGACGAAAAAGAAAGAAAAGGATTTAAGACAACTTTAAAGAGGATAAAGACGAACATGTGTTACTCCTATATGGAAGTCCTTCCAGCCAAAGGCTTGATTACTTATAGTGTTTGTATCTTTTTAAGAAATAATTTCCAGAGGAGTTGCCAAAGGAAGTTAAGCTTAAAGGACCAAAATCTTAATATAAAGTTCTTACCTCATAAAGAAGTCCTTGGGGGATCCTTGAAAAAAATACAAGTATTTATTAAATAATATAGAAATAATAACTTTTACAGGACGATTAAATGGATGTGAGGATAAGATTGTCTAGGTTTTGAGCAACTCAAGAAACTAGATCCTGAAAGTCCTTTAAATAATTAAAATCTAAGAAATATCAAAGTTATTCTAGATATCCTTTGAAACACATTTTCGTTCAAAATTAAAAGAACTTGACGAATTTATTTGTACAATTTTGCTAAGAGCTTCAAGCACTTCAAGGACCTCGTTCAAGGATGTCCTACGACTTCTTTCAGCTATTTTCAATCATCATTACATTTGCTGTGAGAAAACATAATTTCCATTTAATACATTAAAGTATATAAACTACATCCAAGGTCCTTTTAACAATTCAATTCAACAGTTTGAAATCATTTTTAAAGGGCAAAAGGACTCAATTTATAACTGTTGATTTTAAAAGTGCTTTAAGTCTTGATTTGTATTTTTAACAGAACAGAAAATTAAAAATTTATTTAAACAAAACCTCGGGGCAATAGACTTGATCTGGAGATTAACAATTTATAAGCATTTTATATTTCCTTTGAGCCTAGGCATCCTTTGGAACAACATGTTTTCAAAGCATTTCAAATATAATCGAATCACTGGCAAGGTAAAGAGTCCTTAAGCTATTAACACAATTATTCAGCCTGCAAACCTCAACAAGTTAAGGACAACATTGGGCCATTACCTTAATTACAAAGGACTGTCCTTGTTGTCATACATTGAATATATTTTGTTAATCTTGCCCCATATTAATTAACTGACATCTTTGGTCAACAGGACTAACAAAATATTATCCTTGAATGACCTGAATTCAGGTCAACAAGCAACTGCAGCCAGTGGCCAGTAAATTTGAACTTTTGTCAAAGGATGTGACAACGAAGCTTTGTTGCTTCCACGAACCACAAGCTGAATCAATATAAAGGATTCTAACCTGAAGCTGAATCTAAGCCTGAATCTATAGCCAAGTTCTCCCAGCTTTATTCATGAGCCAATGATATTGCCAGCGATATCCTGCAACGGCAACGTGACAACAACTCCAAGCGCTCTTGGCTTCTCCTCCTCGAAGACGAAGCCAAATGAGAACACGTGACGTGCTACCAATTGGTAAGCAACAAAGCTTTGGCTTTTGAATTATGGCCAATGCAGCGGCATACACAAACAGCAGCCAGGACAATGGGGAAGAAGCTGGAACAGAAGAAGAAGATAAAGTAGATAAAGAAGACGCTCTCCACCAACTGACTGGCTGGTCCTTTGGCCACGTTTGCATTTCAATTTGACTTTTAAGAGTTCAGCTCCCCGCACCGCGCTTGCTTCTTCTAGTTGTTTGGTCCTGGCCGCCCGACTCCTAACTCCCAGCTCCTGGCTTCCAGCTCCTGGCTCCCAAGCCTCTCAACTCCAACTCCATCCCGTCGAACTTCTAGCTGCCCAACTCCTGTCCACCCAACTCTAGTCCCCCCAAACTCCAGTCCACCCATCTTCTCCTCCTACTCCCACTCCTAGCTGCCTCACTTCTTATCCTGACAACTGCTGCCGCCTTCCACTTACAAGCTCTGCGCACAGTTTTTACGATAAAATCATAAATCAACGCTGAATCAGGTAAATAAAAATAATACTCCGAGTGCGTATGCAAATTGAACGGAAAGTGAGCGTCCGGGAATACATTCTGGCCGAGATTTGGCGGAGCAAAAATATGATAAAACTTGAGGCAGTCGAAAACTTTTTGACTCCTGCAAAAAACTTTGCCACGAAGTTGATGACGACGTTGTTTTTGCATAATTTTGTTGCACTCAACTTTGCTCTTTTTTAAGGCAGGGCATGTGTGTGAAATGTGTGTATATGTGTGTGTGTGCTCGAGTGTTTGTGTGGAGTGGAAAAAGCGAAATGGATATAACCAAAGCAATCAATGCCCCGTTAATTAGCCGGAGCTCTAAACGGCATGGCTAATGGAGAATCGGGGGCAAAGCAAGTTGCAGCCATGCTGTACGGCGTATGGCATACGGCGTACGGCGTACCGCGTATAGCGTATGGCGTACGGCGTATGGTGTGTGGGTACTATGCGAGATCAATAAATCGCTGTGTTACACTCTGCTGCATGAAATTGAGCCCGAAGGGATTTTAATCTGTTTTTTTAATTTTTGACTTTCAATTAGCTTCCAAATAGAATAAAATAATTCATTTTCTAAGGACTTGAACTGATTGACTCGTGAGTCATGGATTAACGATCCTTTGTTGACCAGTGTCAATGATGCACACACACCCCTGGAGTTGAGTAGGCCGCTTGGCGCTTTATTAGTTCAAAAATGCTGCATTGGGCATTCGCTTTGATCAAAGGGCTCAGTTGAGCTCCCCATCGCCCATTGCCCATTGCCCATTTGAGGCCCCTGTTTTCGGTTTCGTTTGACTCACTCTTCTCCCAGGCGTCGACTCATTAGATAACCGCAAAGCGCACAATCTCTGCCAGAGTCATCGGAGTCAGTTGCCATATACGTCTCTGGATATCTAGCTTTGTGTGTGTGTGTGTTCGTGTGGCATTGCATTCGTTGCGGTTCGAGTGCCCAACCCATTGCAATTGAGCATTGCAGGCGACGCCTCAAAGTAGACTATGCTTATTAATGGACACACACATACACAACACACACATACATACTAATGTACACACACGCATGCACACTCCTACTCAGGCATGGGCAAGTGCAGACAGATAAGACAGGAAAATCTGTACACACTAATGGACACATTTGCTTATTTGGGCATTTGTCTGGGCCATGGGGAAGCGGTTGTGGGAGGGAGGAAGGGAGGGAACAAAAAGGATTTATTAAAGCCGCACCGGCAACTCGAAGCTGCCTCAAAATTCATTTACTGGAATCTACGAAATGCCTACCGACATAACATTTTATCTGAGCCAACAAAAGCACTGCCCTGGCAGGAGCATTCACAAAATTTCTGCATTGCGGAAACGGATATGCAGCAACAGTGCTTCATGTGGCATACTCCATGCTCCATACTGTATACTGTATGCTGCATACTGTATGCTGCATGCTGCCAGCTGCATACTGCATGTTGCGTACATGCATGCTGCAAGCAGCTGTCCACATCCTTCTGCTGCCTTGGCGCCGATAAGCAGCTTGACCAGCACACCGCATGTGTGAAACGCTGCAGACTCGTTACCAACTGCAATGATTTTCTAATTAAGCTGACGATGGGGCACAATCAAATTTGTAGCACAGCCACGCCCACATCTGTGTGCACACCACCCACTATTGCCTGTACCGGTACAACATTGTTGTGCTGCTTACTCCTTCTGCCTCTGCGCAAATTGACAACCTGCTCAAGGGACAAACGCAGGTAAAAGCAGCTTATTCGCACTTCAAAGGACTCGATTGTCGGTTGAAACTTTTGTGAATAAAGTCACAGAGCACAGAAAGAACGCTTTTAGGACGAAGGTATGACTTCGGCAGAGAAAGCTTGGTAGGATAATACCCTGTACAAGTCTGCAACAAAAAAAGGCTTTAATAAGTCCTTGTGGCCCTTGCGTTCTTTTAAATACAGGGACTGTCCAATTCCCCCACTTTCCAATAGCTAAAAAATATCCAACTGGATTTTTAATTGGAACTTAAGATTATAATTTAAAGCTTTATGTGACATAATATTATTTAAGTGATACCCAAGAAATACCCTGCAATTATGGAAGATATTTTAAGAATAAAAAAAACAGAAAAATTTATGATCTCACTTTGAATCTTTATATTATTATAATGATGCGTATTGGACTTATTAAATATATCCTTTCTTTTTCCCATTGATTCTCTTTCTGACGCACTACAAATTTTATATCAATAAAAAGTACCCTGAAATTAATTAATTTAACTGTATTTAATCCTTTCGATTTTGTTCCCTTTTTTATGCTTATATAAATTACCGAATTAATGCCTTGTTATAAATGCTGCTTTTTAGGATATCCTGTAAGCGATTATATAATATGCAGAGGAGGGTGAAGTAAAAAGAAGAGCTATATATAATTCAAAAAATAAAAAATTAAACCCTTATTAAAAAAAAATACCGACAAAGTTTCATAAAATAAAAACAAAAAATAATAATAAATAGTTATTTCAAATATTTTATTATTTTTATTTAACAGTGTTTATTTTATAAGAATCCTGAAATTATAAGAAAGCCCACAATCATTTTTTATACTAAATTTTTAATACTGAAAAAAAAATAAATAAAATATGAAATAATTTTAAAAGTAAATATGTATTCAACAATATAATAAACTAATTTTAAAATTCTAATTTGAATTAAATTTAAATTTTTTAATTGAGAATTTTATTTAAAATTTAATAAAGTCTTAAAAAGTTAATATTTCTTTAGTATCTTAATTATAGGTGCCAAAAAGTAACAAAACTTAAAATGACAAATAAAAAGGAGTTATTTTTACTTACCTAAGGATACCCTGTAAAATAAATGAAATAAATTAAATTAAGAAAGAGATTTATGAAAGCCAAAAACTACTTTAAAATTTATATAAATAAATTAATTTCCTGCTGCATCCACAGAGTCAAACTTAGAATCAATTTCCCTTCAAAGCAACAAGGACAAGGCTCCAGCTATTCAAGTGCCAGGCACTTCAGTCATTGAGATGTCAAATTTTTCGAAGAACAATTCGATTTGATCCTTCGATAATTTGACACATTTAAGTTAATTATGCATTTATTGGAAATGCCTGCCAGCACTTAAAAGTTATTGAATGCGAGGGCAAACAACGCGTGAATATCCTGCCAGTTAGCTCAAAGTTCTGATGGGTGTGTGTGCGGGGGCCTGTGTGCGTGTCTGTGTGTGTGTACTTATCAAACTGATGTGTCGCAGATACAAATATGTGTGCACGCATTGGGGCAGAGTCAAGCGGAAATAGCAAAGCACAAACAGAGACACTTATAGAGATGGCAAATAGACAGACACACACCAGCAACCAACAAAGCACACAGATACACATACTAACACACACACACACACACATGTGGGAGTGTCAATAAATTCTCATTTCGCGTGCTGCGTGAAGCATTTCACCTGCAAACAAAGTGTACGTTTTGGTGGAAAGGCAAGCAACGCAATAATAAATACAAATAAGAACATGACGCATAAAAATTGCACCCACAAGGTAAGATTGAAATGAAGGAATACCCAGCAATGGGTACAAGGACGCACAGGGAGACGCTACTCACAAGCTAAGACCCAGCCTCAGTCTCATACTCAGTCTCAGTCTCAGTCTCATACTCAGTCTCAGTCTCAGTCTCAGTCTTGGTCTCAGTCTCAGTTTCACTCTCAGTCCCAGCCTCAGCTTCCCCAGGCAATCTATATTAAGTATACGCACCGTTTGAACCATGCATTTTAATGATGCCGCCATTGCCTTTGGCACTCCATTCATTCATTCATTCCCCTCCCCCACCCCTCGTTCCTTCTCTTCCGCCACGTTTCTTGTATCCAGTTTCCAAGCTGATATCGTATTCCATATCTGGAAGCCCGGCAATCATTTATTTCAATTAGCATTGAACTCAACTGTCGCTTGGCTGGTGGCGGGAATAGATCAAGGCGCTTGCCGAGTGCCAGGAGGTTGAGTCAAGAGACGACGTGAGATTTTCTGTGGCTTTGTTTATTGGCAGCCAGGAAAATACAACTAATTTCGAATGAGATGCACTTGATGGCAATCCGGCCATGTATCCAAGTCAAAGGGAATCAAGGCGAACTCCACGTTAAAACTGAAACAACTTTAAATAAGTTTCAAAAAGGAATCACTTCTAAGAGCAATACATCAGGAGCCGCAGATAAAGCGATTCATTTATATATTAATGTATATGTGTATGTGTAAGTGTGTGTGTGTGTGTCTGGGTGTGTATGCAAATCTTGTCTTTGTGCGCTGTAAAGACGCAACCTGCGAACTTTGATTGAGTGCAAATAAAAAGCATTGGCAGCTGATGCCAATGAAAGTTGCATGAAGGATGCGTTTGATGCACGTCTTGTGGAAGTTTATGGAGGGGGAAGGTGGGAATGGAGATCGGATTGTAAGCGGGAATCTCATGGCGATGGCAATTGAGTAGTTTATGCGGTACCAACCATTGATAAGGCAGTAAACCTTTGAAGGCAGTTGCTTAGCAACTTTTAATGGCAAAAAGTAATGTACGCACTTTTCCTATTGCTTTGCAAATATATATTTTCATTTTTGCACTTAAACAGATTTTATGCCAGTGCGAGGCATTCACTTGACCTGAACAAAGCTGGAGAGGATGGGGGCTGGGATCTAAGCCAGACACAGGACGACGACTCGAGCTGAGAGTGGAATTGGTGGAGGGATTGGTAGGGGATAGGTAGAGGGATTGGTAGGGGGATAGGTAGAGGGATTGGGGGAAGGAATGCGTGAGCATATGGGTGGAGGAAGGGAAGGGAAGAGGCAAAAGAAATGCAAGTGGAAATGACTGAAGGATTGGGTGCGGGTGAGGATCTGCAGCTGACTGCCTGGCAACGTCCCTGGCACGTTGCTAATGTGCATGGCCATTAAGTCAGAGCTGCGTGTTTTGTTTACGCAACGCGCTTGCAATGCGCTTGCCCCACGTTCGGTTGCCCCAAAGGAAGTAAACACTTTTCCCACTTCGCTTTGCGCCGTTGCATGCAACAGCAGCAACAACAGTAACAACAGTAACAACAGTACCAACGGCAAATGCAGCTGACAGGTGGCAAAAGGGCAAAGCGAATGGCAAAATTATATTAAACAGAGTTGGTTGCTTAGCCGACAACAACAACAACAACAACAGCAGTTGCAGGAAGCAGCCAAGGCAACGGGCACCGTAACAACAACAATAACAACCACAATCAACAATAATAACAACAACAAAAACAATAAGAGAACGTGAAGCGTAGAGGAAGAACCGCAAAAGTGGATAAACTTCAGAGTCGGAAACTTTAAACAGAAAATCAAAGCAACGCTTGCGTTTTTTATAAAACGAAATGAAATGTTTTTCAAAAGACGTTGCTACAAATTGAGCAACGTTTACAACATTTCAAAGCGTTTGTGTTTGGCTTGCAACATTTGGCAGAAGACGCGGCCGCAGACGTTGTCCCAGGTAACACGAGGGGACTTGCAGACGGCAAGCGACCGGCAGTGAGTACGCACACACACACCATCCACACATACACACATACACACACATACACACACAAATATACATACACCCATATACATATATACACACATACACACACACACACTTACAAATCCAAGCGCGGAAACGAAGTGCGCAACAGAAATTGATTGAAGGAGCAGAAGCAACAATAGAAACGTGTGCGGAGGTATTCACTAGGTGGCAAACCTTTCAGCGTTTGATGTGCCGAAGTCTTGCAAAAGGAGCCATAAGGACAACAACGCAAGCAGCTAAAGAAAAAAATACAACACAACAAAAACAACAACAACAACAATATTAAAAAGAAAAAGAACAGAAACAACTGTAAGGACAGAAGCAAGGAAATAAGGAGTACCTCATTGACGTTCCCAAAGGAGACCCGAGGGAACGCATATTACAATGTCGACTACAACAGGATCATCATCTGACAAATTCAGTCATTCCTCGGACTATGACTTCCAGAGCGACACAGACGAGCCGCGCATCGTCTGGCTAAAGACTCTGATAGCCAATCAACTGGGCGTCTTTGAGCCTATGTACGTGAACGCCTTGATAGCCAAAAATATGGACGCGGTGAACAACTTCTTTAACAGACGGTATGAGCAACAGGCGCACTTGGATCGGGTGATCATGTATGCCTGGCGGACATTCTATGACAAGCTTGTCGAGGAGGAGATCACGGTGCTGGAGGAGGTGCCGCGTCCCTCGCTGCCAGACAAGAAGGACAAGAAGAAGAAGGGTGCCAAAGGCGCTGCCAAGGGCAAGGCACGCAAGAAGGGCGGACAGGACTCAGACTCCATTGCTGATGCAGAGCCGACAGAGAGCGAGGGTGTCGATCAGACATTCACAGACGGAGACCTCGAAGGCGAGTTCGATGGCGAGGGGGAGGAGGAGGCCACCAATCCCAGCAGTGGCAAGAGCTCTGCCCGACGAACACGTGAGTAGTTGGCTTCCCTTTGGTGGACCAAAAAACAAAAACTGATCATCCGTTTGACATCCCAAAACTAACACATTCTCTTTTGGTTGCGGCCAATCCTGCAGCCAGCTCAGATATGGAGAACGGTAAATATGAGACATCCTTTTTCTTAACTTCTCTTTGTTCACTGCGCCATTTTTAATTTGGAAACTTTTATCCCGCTGCACCCACCCACCCACCGATTCACCGACAATCGTCCTGCCATTCCCGCTCTGCCATCAAGGCAACGCATAAATTTGTAGCCCGTCCAACTTAGTATCAAACGCAAATCTTGGTCCTTCCTTTGATTCACGCTTCCCAAATCACAATCATAAATATTTAAGAGCCTCATTTCGGTTCTCGAGTCCAATATTCATTTCTTTTGCAACTTTTAATTTGAATTCGCACCACGGACACCCATCCCCTTCCCTTCTGCCCTCCTCATCATCGCCACGCCCCCTTCAGCTCAAAATGCAGCTCATTTGATTTGCTCTGCATTGCCGGGCACTAAGATAACACGAAAGTTTGTCTCTGTTCATTGCATTTAAATGGAAAAACCCAAAAGTTCTGGTGCAATGGCAATGCAAATAGCCAGGAGCTGCAGCTCCTTCCAGCACGTCAATCAACGACTTACAGTCACATTCATTTAGCTGCACTTACCTGCCACGCCCATTTCACAGTATTGTCCTTTCCATTCTTGTGTGCTAATCTCCTTCTGCTATTTCCACAGGAACTGGACGCAAGAGCAAAAAGCGACCAGCCTATGTACCCGTTTACGTTGAAGTGAAGGTAGGCACATGAATCCTGCCAAGGATTCAATCTATAGTCTTAATTCATATCCTTTTTATTAATTAATTATTCTTTTATAGAAAATTGTTCCCGCTTATGTGAAGACTCCACTGCTTCACTGTCACTTCGGAGAAAGAGATTCGAGTGACTTCGATCCGAATATCAAATATCTTTACATAATTCGAAGACATGGCCGAGAAATTCGTAAGTTTTTGAAAATTTAAATATTTTTTTTTTAATTTAAGTTTTTAGGGAAATTAATTAATTTTAATTTTAATTTAATATTTTATATGTGCATTTTAATTGACTTTACGGCTCCAAATCGAATCTACGGCTCCAAATGCTGGGCTAGTGGACTTCATTAAATAACTTCGACTTAACATTACATAGGCTTAACATTTCTTAACTTAACTCAACTCTGTTAACTATAGAATAATGTTATTTTCTAAGATGACTGAGTATTAGGAAAAAGTTACCCACTGACTGAAGCAATGATTGATTGATTGATCAACGCGTTTATGACTGTCAACTGATGGGTAAATTTGCCTGACAGATTGTATGATCGTGTCTGTTAGTCTGTCTGTCATACAGTCAGTTAGTCTATCTAGCTGTCAGTCAGTCTACCAGACTATCCGACGATTCTTCAACCTGCCTCCATTTTAATCTTTCAATCTATCCGTTTTTTATCTCTCAGTCAGTCTATATGTTAGTCTGCATCTCTGTAAGTCTGTCTGCTTATCTGAAAGTCCGTCTGTCAGACAGAATCTGCTATCAACCATTCTGCTCGTTTGGTTGTCAGTCTATTAAAACATCCGTCCAACTGTCTATTTATATATTTTCCAAGACATCTGCCATCTGTGTTTTTTGTGGCCTGCTCATCAGTTGATATGAAAAAGCTGCAAGCATAAAATTTGCTATGTGATTTTTTATGTGTGGTAATTGCAAGCACACAGAAAGGTCCTTCACTTTAAGGATGTCAAATTTTGCAGTTAAACTTTTGACATTCGGTCAACATCTACCTTAACTTCCGTCAAGCTCCTTTCATTCAGACGAGAAATAAAAACGGAATCTGTTGAGCAACAACTTTATATGAATAAAAAGGATAACAGCATTGCACACGTATGTGTATGTGTGTGTGTGCTTATTTATAAGATTGTGTATATATGTGTGACTATGTACATCCTTCATCAGCTTGAGTATTTCAACCTGCACCTTTTTCCAAGCCAAGTACTTCCCTTAAGCTTGACAAATGAAGGAACAAATTTTTCTTTATATTTTTAAGTACCCCTGATGTATCCTTGTGAAAGATCACTACTTAGGCTTTTTCAAATGTAATCCTATATCCTTCTGAGACCTCAAATTAATACGTTGGTTTTAATTACATAATATCTTAAACTAAGCAGTGTCTATCTGAAGCATCTACTGAGGCAGCTCAAAGCCACAGATAGACATCATGTGGTTAATCCTGTGGGCCAGGGGCTCGGGTACTACCCGGGAGGAACTTATGTAGGAGGCACATGGGGAATCGGTATAATCAAGGGAACGCACTCTAGTGAACAATATCTCATTAATTCCATTCATTGTTACAGCCTGGTTCAGGGAGATATCGAAGTGCTTTGCGGAGATGCCGCTGCTGTTCCTGTTGGGCTCCATACGCGGCTCCCTGATCGATTCGCTGCGCAACGACTTGAATGTGGTAAGTAAGCCGGGGCAGTAAGCTGGTCATTATAGGATGCCACTTAATGCCACAACATAACACAATCCGCAACCAGAATCACTCAAATTTGCGCCCTTTCGCTCATTTCACACCCCATAAAACGTTATTCAATCAATCAAAGGCATCGAACGAGGCAAAGGAGTCTGATGGAAGGAGTCTGCAGGAAGCCGTGGGGCTTGGGAGAGCGGTCAACGAGGAGGGGAGTCGCCATTGTTTTGTATGGTAAAGGACGTTACCAGCTATTCGGGCATCTGTCTGTTCATTCGCTTTGCGTGATTCGTCCTTTCTGCGGCGTCCTTTCGCTTCTCTGACCATACACTCAACCGCAAAACAAAATGTGACGAATTGTAATTAATTCCTAAAACAAGGCAGTCATCTATCAAAATGGACGCCATGGCGTAAGATTTTTGCGCTTCAGCGCACAACAACAGGCCCACGGTCTGAGGGTCGCTCGCTTCGATGTGGGATGTGGCTATGGTCTCACGCCTGCCACGCCCACTGTGCCTACCATGCCCGGCACGCCTTAAGCGGACAAACGCCAACACAAATTGCTTCATCATAGCCTCAAAATGTGCTGCGGTTTCCATTAGGATGACTGCCACCCAGCCCACCCCCTTCCTCACCTCAATCCACCCATATGCCCGCCTTCTCGTCAGCAAACCCCTTCCCCCCTGAAGTCTTCGGGCAGCTTGCAAATTTTGCGGTTTCTGGGGGAAGGCGCAACTCGAACTGCCATAATATTTGCCTCCTGCATGAAAATAAATTGAAAATTGTTGAAAATCGGTTTTTGGTAAATCAACGCGGCAAATCAATTAGATTTCCAATACTCACCAGACTATAAGCCAGAGGGTATACCCTCTGACCCAGGGACAGACAGATAGTCTCTAGTCTCTAGTCTCTAGTCTCTAGTCTCTAGTCTCTAGTCTCTAGTCTCTAGTCTCTAGTCTCTAGTCTCTAGTCTCTAGTCTCTAGTCTCTAGTCTCTAGTCTCTAGTCTCTAGTCTCTAGTCTCTAGTCTCTAGTCTCTAGTCTCTAGTCTCTAGTCTCTAGTCTCTAGTCTCTAGTCTCTAGTCTCTAGTCTCTAGTCTCTAGTCTCTAGTCTCTAGTCTCTAGTCTCTAGTCTCTAGTCTCTAGTCTCTAGTCTCTAGTCTCTAGTCTCTAGTCTCTAGTCTCTAGTCTCTAGTCTCTAGTCTCTAGTCTCTAGTCTCTAGTCTCTAGTCTCTAGTCTCTAGTCTCTAGTCTCTAGTCTCTAGTCTCTAGTCTCTAGTCTCTAGTCTCTAGTCTCTAGTCTCTAGTCTCTAGTCTCTAGTCTCTAGTCTCTAGTCTCTAGTCTCTAGTCTCTAGTCTCTAGTCTCTAGTCTCTAGTCTCTAGTCTCTAGTCTCTAGTCTCTAGTCTCTAGTCTCTAGTCTCTAGTCTCTAGTCTCTAGTCTCTAGTCTCTCTAGTCAGAGACTAGTCTCTGGTCACTCGTCTCTACTCAATTTTCAATTTCTATTTTCAGGTTTACAAAGCGGCGCTCCTGGCGCAATTTCGCGAGCCGGATACCACGGATACACAGCAAATGGACAGTAATGATGCACAGGGCGGTGCTGGCGATGGTGTTGGAGTGGGCAGCGGTGCTGGTGCTGCTGGTGGCGGCGAGGATGCTTTCAGCGAGGCTAAGGAATCGGGCCCGGGTCTATTGGAGCTATCCAAACCATCGGAATTTCGTTTGAAAGCGCTTAAACAACAAAAGTATTTAACTTTTAACAAAGGCAACGCGGTATTCGTAGCGGGGGGTACATTGCTTCGCGGGCATTGGGCATGGGGTACATGGAGCTTGGGGTTGGGGGTGGGGGTAGCTGAGGACTGGGTACTGGGTATTTGGGGCTTGGGGCTTGGGGTTCAACGCTTGTGCTGCTCCCGCGCTTTATTGGTTTTATGCTGACTGAAGTGCTCGCTGACTGCGCTCTGACTGTGAACGCTGGCTTTTTGTTTTCTCCATTTTTCTCCATTTTTGTTGGCTTTTTTTTTACTTTTTTTGGCTTTTTTTATTTTGTTTTTTTGCATTTTATTTATTTTTTTTCCGTTTTCTTTACTCATTCCCCCGCATTTTTTGTGTGCCCTTTGTTTTGCGTTTATCACTGGCTACCATCGACGCGGCTACAGTTTCGGCTCTTTTTTCTTCATCCTTTTCGGAGGATCCTGCATAACCCTTTTCGCACATAAATTACAGCGCATCCGATAAGAATTTTTATTTTTAATCGGATTTCATGCTGCCGTCAACGGCGCCAGCGTCGCCATCGCCATCGTCGACGTTGGCGTTGTTTTCCTTTCGTCCTTTCAATTGGTTTGGAAGCCAACATTTATGGCACATCCTGTCCGAGCCTCACTCACCCGTGCATTGGGCTTTCATTGCCGCCTCGATGCTGCCACTTGACCAACGAGCGCCGTTGTTCCTTTTTTCTTTCGCTTATAATTGTTGCTTTTATTGTTGTAATTGTTGTAATTTTTGTTTTTGTTGTTGTTGTGATTGTTGTTGTTATTGTTTTTGTTAGGCATGTACATTAAAAAATGCCTTCGTCACATGGCAAGCAGCGCAATCAGAGCCTGCCAGTGCAGTCCTTTTAGCCATCCTTTGTTGGCCTTGTTGGGTATTTGTTGCTCATTTCGCTTATCAGCGGCTTTTCATTACGCTTTGTGTTAATTTTACACGTCGAGGACCTTTAATTGTGTCCATTTGTTTATTTCTGCTTTGTCCTCATCCTTTTGCGTGGCAGGAAACTAAAGGCTTTGGAAGCAAAGGCAAAGAAGGACCGTGAGGCCAAAGCAGCCGCTGCAGCGGCAAAGCCCAAGACAGCTGAGGAAGATGACGAAGATGAAGGCGAACAGGCGAAGGCTGCAGTGGATGTAGGTTCATCCTCCGAGGAAGAGGGTAAGTTCGGAGATAGTAAGTTTAATGCCCGTCACGATAATAAAAATTTGTTCGATTTTCAGTGGAAGAAAAGCCAAAGAAACTGACCATATCTGAGCGCTGGGAAAAGTTGCTGAATGACACCAAAGCCAAAGTAGAAGCGGAACACGCAGCTGAGGAAGCAACGCCGCCAAAGATAAAGCCCATCCTTCGACGACTGCTCAAGGAGATTAAAGAATTTAACAATGAAATTGTCTGGACAATGGATCACATTGTGTGGGCCTTCAATCTGCCCACTTCCTATGTCCTGCCTGGCCAGGAGGAAACCGAGTTCGAGGAGGCGATCGTACGAGTGCCCCTCGATACGAAAAAGCTGAATCTTATCCCAACATATTCACAAGTACAATTGGAGGATGTCGTCGATGGATGGATGAAGTATATGAAAAAGACTATGAAGTCCCTTAAGGACACCAAGCTGGATGAGTTTACACCAATGGCCGAGTATCGTTACTGGCATCAAATGGAGATTGATCTCTATGGACTACTGGAACAGCTGAAGACCGAGTTTGTGATGACCGTTCTCCATCGTTTGGAGAGCGATGGTTCCAAAATTTTGACCGATTGGCATAAAGTGGTACAGAACACAGAAAATCGCTTCAAGCTGGCCAAGGAGAACTCCGACTATCTGGGCACTATTACGGACTACTTGGAGGTAAAATCCAAAGTAGCTGTAAGCCTGGATTAACCTAATCATATTCTCCCATAGAAAATACGTAGCTATGAAAGCTTCAAGATGTGCATGCACCAGATTCCAAATGTGATGGTCGGGCTTCGTCATATCTGGACCATGTCCAGCTACTACTGCCGCGATCCCGAGATGCAGGTGCTACTCTGTGAGATCTCGAACGTCTTTGTCCAGAAGGTTAAGAAAATCATCACCTTCGATAACATTTTTCGGTAGGTCGTGACTGGAAAAGGTCTTTAAGTCAAAGAGGAAAAACTGTTAATCCTTTCTTCCTTTCTTCCTCATTAGATACTCGGCTACCTATGCCTACGAGACTGCCAACAACTGTGCAAATCTGTTACGCTGCTGGAAGGAGGCCTACAAGCTGAGTCGCCAGCACATCGAGGAGTCGGGCGCGGGATCCCGATGGGAGTTCGATGGCATTGCGCTTTTCAATGAGGTGAATCACATCTATCGCGTTGCCGTGGACATCGCGTACATGGGGCGAGTGTTCATACAGTATGAGAATCTATTCGGACGGAATCTGAAGGCACTGATCACCGATCCGGCAATTGTCGATAATTTAATGCGGAAGATATACCGAATGCTGGACGATTTAATCCGGTCTGTGGACTATGACATGTTTCTGCCCAGTAACTGGGAGAACTGGGAATACTCGCTGGAACAGTTTAACAAGCATCTTAACATTTTGGAAAATGATGCCCAGATGGTAATCGATCAATGCATAAACTCACTCCGCTCTGCGGAAAAGGGAATCGCGCTGCTCACCAAAGCAGACAAAATCGATACAAGAATAGTTCTAAAGGAATTCGTGGGAAGCAAACATGACAATCTTTTGCGATATTTCATGAGTGAGATCAACGTAGTGGAAAACGTTTTTCAGGTAATATTTAGATATTTTTATACAATTATAATTTATTTGATAATTACTTATTTTTTCTCATAACAGAATAGTAAAAAATCCCCTCCCATGTCCAAGTTTCAGCCGGCAAGGATTGGGGCCGTCTGTTGGGTGCGATTGCTGCAGAAGAAGCTGAAGAACTCGGTTCTGGCCTTCAAGAGCCTTGAAAATGATCCTGCAATGAAAAACAGTTACTTGAAGCGTAGTGCTTTTAAGCACTACTTTGAGCTTATGACCTCCATGTTCCAGTTTGAAAAGGGAATCTTCGAGAAGTACATGCAAAGCGCCACGTTCTTAGTCAACAGCGCCAATCGCTCCCAGATCCTGTGTATTGAAATATGTAACCCGAATACACGTGAGTTCAGACATTGTGGATTAAGGATAAAACCTTTTTTTGAAACAATTAATTTTTAAATAAAATAGTTGCTTACATTTCGGATCTTGGACAGGCGAATAGAACCACAACTATGGGCACAGCTGGAACATCCGCCTCGCTTTACAAAGGGCCGAGTCTTATGGATACTGCATTAGATAGTATTTTTAGTGTAGAAAGCAACATGTTCAGGGATTCGGAGGATGCTGGGTCCGATGATGTAAACATGGGAACAACAACCGAAGGCTTCCTTTGTAGAATCAATAGGTTTACAGTTCTTTGCGCTCTGATAATGTGGATGGTTGGAAAGACGCGACATTCAAACAAACAACTAACCAGGGCGATTAAATTTTTGGCTGTCATAAAGGATAGGAAGCCAAAGGATATTACACCCCGTGACCGCGAGTGTGCACAGATTTGTGACTGTAAGTGAATTATATTAATTATCCTGCCAACACTCGTTTAACAGTCGTTTTAAATAATACACAAGATACACAATACGCAAGATACCCAACAAATCGATTAAGGGGAAAATCGATTATTTGCATAAAATTATCGATAATTAAAATTGAAGGGCAACTTTACGTTTTTTGCAAAACTTTAACTTTATTTTTTAATCTTTATTTAATTATTTATTCATTTTAAATATTCTTATATCTACTGGCATTTGTGGGAAAACTTTGATAAACTCACCTCACCACCATAGAATATTTCTTATTAATATTTATTAGCAATAATTTTTTTATTTACTATAAAAATAATTTAATTAACAGTTTAAGTTTCAAATAATTAAATTTTAAAAATTTCTTAAGAACTATACAAACTTTAGTATTAAATTGTATATTAATAATAATTAATAACTTGATAAACGTTTCATTTTGCACTCATGATTTTTTCCCCACACTCAGTGCTGGTTCGAGCCGAGTCACAAACCAATTTGCCAATTTGGCGGGAGTTGGTGGGCGATAAGGTGCTCATTGAATATGATATGAGATTTTCGGTGAACTTCGATCGTGATGTATTTGACACCCTATTCGAGGGTCAATTGTTAGAGCACTTGGGATTCCAGCTGCCTGTTGTCCTGCGCAGTACAATTATGAGAAAGGAGCTGCTCTTTACTGACTACGAGAAACTGACGGAGGCCATTGAACGCTACAACTCGATAATTAGCAATTTGTCACTGTCCGAGGTTGTGTTCCTGCGGGAGCACATCTATGAGACGGAACTGTACATACAGATGGGAGTGGGGCGATTCACTTGGATATCGTTCAACATTACGAAGTTTTGTGAGCACATCAACACGATGCTGAGGAAACTGACATCGATAGTATCGCAGATAAACTTCATTCGCTTGGATTTGCGCGATCGCATTGATCAGATTAAAAACTTTAATCTCTTTAACCTGGACGAGGAAGTAGCACCTAAAGAGGAAGACAAGGAGGAAGAGGAAAATCTTCATGATGAGGATGAAACAATGAATGCGTCGTCACGCACTTTTCAATCGAGTGCCGGCGGAAAGGTCACAATTTTAAAGATCGAAGAGCCCGCCAAATCGAGCAAGGATAAGGAAAAGATCTCCTGCGGAATTTCAGTATACAATTGCCAGGGTTACTTTGAGCTTCTGGAGGCCACGCGTAATCGCAAAACATCAAAGATGAAGAAGCTCTACGATTCCCTGGGACCAGTCCTTATTAAGCTGGAGAGCCTTGTCCTAGGCACATTTACGGGCAGATCAGAGAAGATGCGCAACTACTATGAGTATTGGGAGCAGGAGACATACAAGTGCATCTTGGAGTAAGGCCATTCATGAATATCCTCTTAAAAGCTACAATATTTACACTCATTTATTTGACAGCATGACATATAGGAATCTCAAGTGTTATATTTCGCGCCTTCTGTCATCTGAGCCAATGTTTGAGGTTAGTGCCGTGCTCCTGATGTCCGAGATTGTCCTGGAGCCGTCGGCAAGTGAGCTGCAAAGCGTTATGGTGACAGCTGCAAAGGACTATCTATCACGGTAAGCTAATCTATAGGATGTGAGATTGGTATCTCATCTTGACCGCCTTGCAGACTCAAGATCTTCACCCGATGGATGAGCGGAACTTGTCTAAACTGTCCACTTCTAGAAACGGGCACCACTTGGAAATACAATTACACATACTTTGAGGATATTGTCAGTATGAGGGATGTCGTTAGCCTAGTGGTCAATGTACATGAGTTGGCTGCAAAAGTTGTTAATGAAGCCAAGGCCTTTGTGGTGCAGTGAGTTTGATATTAATCATGCCTCTACCATCTCATCCTGCCCATCCATGTTAATAATGACACTCCTCAGATTTCGCAAGTACTTTAATCTGTGGGCCTATGAAAAGGATATGATATGCCAGAAGTTTGTCGAACAGCAAGTGACGCTTGTGGAAATCGATGAGAAATTTACATTCTACTCGTCCATCGTGGAGTCCATGCAACAAATGCGCAAACACCACAATGTCGGATGTGTGCGCATAAATTTGATGCCTTTGCTGGATAGCATTACACAGCACGCCAAGGAGTGGAGCGCCATACTGGGTGAGGAGCTGTTGCGGCATGTCAATGAGAGCATGAAGACAATGCGTAACGAAATCAAAGTGAGTAGCCGCAAAATCCATCCCAGCGCCAGACAGTCCTAACCGCCTAACTCACACGCTGCACACACAATCCACAAACCTCCTGACAGTTGCTCGGCCTGAACCTAAACAAGCCCACACGCGAGCTGGAGGACTTTAAGCTGGTCATGCAGACAATTGCTACCATACAGTCTACAACCCTGACAAGCGAGCAGAAGATACACGAGATGCAGGAGACATTCACAGTGTTAAGTGAGCATAAAATTATGGTAAGTTTTGCTTTCAAAAAGGATGCCTTTATTAATCCTTAATTCGGGAAGTTATTCAATTTCAACAAAAATTATTGATTGCCCGAGTTACTGACAGGGACACAGATACAGCATTTTTATTGGGGCACAACTTTAACTTTAGATTTATTAACTATCGATTAAGACTAGGAACTTCCTATAAAAATTGAAATTGCTTGTAAGGGTTTGCCATAAAAACTTAAATAATATATAATAAAATAATAATAATAAACAACATATAAATCGAGTTAAAGGTTCCATTGAAATTAAAGTACAAGTTAATCAGTTAATTTTTTAAAAATTTTAATAGAGTAAAATAAATAAGAATTTATTAAAATATTTTATAATTATTAATATTTTATTAAAATTTAAAATCTTTTTTGATTTTAGTTACTTAATACTTGTCAAAGCTCTACCTGTAATTAAAGGTTTTTTTTACATTAGTCTAAATAACTTAGATTCATATGAAGTCATATAAGATTATGGTTAAATTGATTAAATATAGAAAATAAATATATTTTCCAAAATTTATTTTTTTTTTAAATTAATATATTTTTTCAAAAATTTATATATTTTTTAAAATATATTTATTTTTTTTTACATTATATAATACTTATATTTACACCTTTAAAAATGTTCTGGAATTTATTGCGGACCTTTCCCAGGGTTTTGACTGAATTTCAAACTGAAAGTCCTTAACCTCCGTTTTCGGTTTTAAGAATTTATAAAATATGACCCACAGTTTCTTCAGTTAATTTCAAGAATCTAAAAGATGTGATTAAAATTGTGATGCATTAATTTACGGCTAATACATAAAATATATATTCAAATTAGAGGCAACTCCACATGATTCTCTCAACATATCAAAATATAAATGGGAATACATTAAGTCTCAGAGCTTTAACCCTTATGCAGGGTTTCAATGGAATTTATTACCGAAAGTTACTTAAGTTCGTTGTCCGATACGCTTATGTGGGTATTCAAATGAGCAGTTTTAGATAGAAATCCTGTAAAGCCATTTGCCGGTCGCAGCTCGGCGCTGTTTACATATGCATATTTGGTGGCCAAAGAGCGTCATTTGGAAATGGCTTTTCGTATTTGGCGAAACACACAAAGCGGTTACATAAATGCAGCAGCCATGGCTGGACAGAGTGGTGGGTGGACGGTCAGATGGTCGCACCAGTAGTCAGTCCAATACGAAGGGATACTCCCAGACACACACACACACACACATCCACCCACACACGATATGGGGTGGTGTGCTTGGCGCCTGGTGCAGGGTGCACACAATTTTGGTTCTTTCATTTATTGATGGCGTTTCGTTGCGGCTGCGGCGCTTAGCTCTGACCAGACAAAACGGAATTAACTTGCATTTTATATAAATTAATGAATGAATGAACGAACAAACACATACACATACACTCACACACAGAAGCATAAAGCAATTGCTGCAAAGGCTATACGAGAATTTATGCAATGGCGACCAATTGCGGCGGCGGCCCTGAAAGCTATGCTACATTTTTTTGCACTCTTTGGCTGACTGTTTGTTTCGCTCTGTGTGTGTGCACGGCTTTTGGCTGTTCGTTAGTGAAACTCGACACTATTCATGATTATTATTTGCACTCAGCAGTAATTGAAGGGCATTGCTTAACTTTCGCGTGCATTCGTTGAATTTTAAACATATTTTCTATATTTTCCATTGTTTCCTTTTGGTAGTTCAATTATGAGGAAATGCTGATGGCCCACCATCTGGAGAAGCGCTGGAAACGGCTGTTCCTGTCGGCGCTGTATCGCTCGGAGAAATTGCAACCAATTAAGCAAAAATTTGCGGATGTTACTTCCGTTGAAATCGATGGATTTTGCTCAGATGTAAGTTGACAAGACGTTGACGTTGCCGGCCTCCATAATTGCCGCAGGGGAAACACCGACGCGGGGAATGAGTGTCGGAATGGCGTTGTCCTGCCATCATTGTAGTACAGCAGCAGCAGCAGCAGCAGCAGTAGTTGGGACAGCAGGAATATGCCACCCATTCTGCATTTCCGCAATTTTGCGTTTTCTGCAATTCTGTTTTGTTTCCCTCTATTATTATTTCCTTTCAATGGCATTTTAATTGGATTTTTCCGCGCGCTCAACCATTATTGTCAATTGTTAGCGGCAATGGCGCCGTCAGCGTAAAATGAATTAACTTGAAGTGTTTATTATTTGAATTAAGGCGTGAGTGGAGGCGGAACCAGTAATGGGGCCATGCCTTCCACTGCCGGATGATGGCAATGGCTGGCATTTGTCAGCGGTTGGTGGCGGCTGATGGCGGTTGGTGGCGGCAGGAGTGCTGATGGTGGTGCAGGTTCCCCTGCACAAAGCGCAACAATCAAATGCTGCCACTTTGCCAAGTGCACTGCACTAATTTTATGTTGTTTGTCTCATCCTCGACAGTTGGACGACTTTATCAAAGACTGGGATGAGAATGGACCGGGCACGGTTGGGGCTGAGCTGGAACGAGGCGTCCGCCTGATGGATCCGTATGGCAAGAAAATCGAGGAGCACGAAGCTCATCGCCTGGAGCTGGCCAAAGCCGAGCGTCTGTTTGACATGCCAATGGTGGATTACCATGAGTTTGGACGAGTCCAGACAGAGTACGAGGGCCTGCAGCTGGTAAGGACACAACCAATCCCCAAAAGATGAGGAAGTTGTTAACGCAATTGCTTTTCAGATCTACCGACTGTACAGATCACAAAAGAATGGCCGCGAGATCTGGGGCAAGACCTTGTGGGTCGACTTGGATCCAACTTTCCTCACGGAGGGCGTTGAGAGTTATTTGAAGGAATTCCGTAAATTGCCAAAAGCGGTAAGTCGCGTCCCCGCCACTATTCCTGTATACAAAACTTCGTCTAATTGGGAAACTTTTCGGCCTGCTTGAGTTTTCATAAAAGTGCAGACCGGTCCCGTTAAGACAAGAGCAGGCAAATGTCTAAAAAGTCGTCGCAAGGACGAATCGTATACCCTGCCTTCGGCGCACAGTTCCCAAATGTCGGGTGGATGGGCAAAAAAAAAAAAAGAAAGTGAAATCTCAGAAATATTCGCACTCAATATGAGTTATTAGCTCGACGCGTGATGTGTGCACGTTCCATTTTGTGGAAAGTACTTTATAAGGTATATCCTATGGCCGGAAGTTTCATAACTTTGTCAATGTCCTTTGGTTGTATTTTTCTTTTTCCGTTTCTGTTTCTGATTCTGTTTCTGGCTCGCTACCCGCCAACAAGAGAAGTGAAATTTGGCCTAGCAGCGACGAAATTTTACACCTAAACTGATTATGACAAATTGATTTATTTACTTCACTAACAAGTTTTTGAGGAATTTCTCTGGCCCAGCCGAAAGTTTGTCGCGCCCCAAACTTTTTGGCCATAAAAATGAACATGAACCAAGAGTTGGTCCGGCCAAAAATAGGGACAGACAAAGCTGGGGAAAGCTGTGTAGGAAAAGGTGCGGATGGGCACCAATGGACTCCAATGGACTCCAATGGTACTCGTATCTATGGCTGGTGATTGCATGCATAGATTAGCCGGGAAACTATTTCATTAGTTTATCATTAATATAAATAGCTGCTGTGTGCTGGAAATTTGAAATTTGAATATAATCAGTCGACATGCACACATTTTAATGCAATTTTTATCATGCATAATAATTTTCGATGTCCTGCGCAGAGATGCGCAGAGCGGCGTAGCGGCAGAGCGGCGAGCAAACAGCCAAAAGCTGCTCCCCAAGTCCAGTCCAAAGCGCGTGCATAATCAGTGTCCCAAAATGCAAATCAATTTGTTCAATATTGAAAATAATTAAAATGCCAGCGGGTGCCGCCCCTATGGATGTGGACTGGCCGAAATCTGGATCTGGATCGGGTTTGGGGACTCCCCTTGCACCCTGGAGTAGTACTGAGGGGTGGCGGGTGGCAGAAGGCAGATGGTGGGTGGCGGGAGGCGGGGGTCTCGTGCTATTACTCGATTTGTTGACAAGTTGCCTCTGTTGGTATTTAATTTATGCCTGCACAGCGTCGCGCCTGCTATGCATTTTACATACGCAAACAATCAGAGAGGACAACGCGTGCAAATGCAAACAGACTGTGCTTTTTGGCCAACAACATTCCCACACACACACACACACGCACTCATACACACACACTCATACACACACATATACACAGGCACACATACATAACGGGAGCCACTGACGTTGATGGCGACCAAAACCCGACCAGAGATCCAAAACCACGGCAGCCGCAGGGCGGTGCATCCGTCATAATTCAATGTGACCAAATCCACAGCCAGCAGCGGGCATCAAGGTATGAGCAGCGGGGAGCAGGGAGCGGCCAGAGAAACCGCACTATTGTTTCAACTGATTTGACGCAGCTAACTAACCGTTTGCCCACTGCCATTGCCCTTTACCATTTACCATTTGGCATTTGGCATTTGCCATTTGCCATTCGCCTCTTAGCATTTATCCAGCTCGATTTACCATTCACCACTTGCCACTTAACTTGGTCCACAGGTGCGCCAATTACCCACTGGGCTGCAACTGGAGATCCACATGAAGCAGTTCAAGGGCACAGTCCCGCTGATGGTGAGTCTCAAGCACGAGGCGTTGCGGGAGCGCCATTGGCATCAGCTTATGGAGAAGACGGGTCAGTACTTTGACATGTCGCCGGCTCGATTCACGCTGGAGAACATGTTTGCCATGCAGCTGCACAGGTTCCAGGACATTGCCGAACAGATCCTGATCAATGCCATCAAGGAATTGCAAATCGAGCGCGGTGTCCGCGCCGTCGAAGAGACATGGGCGGCAATGAGCTTCAAAGTCCACAAGCACGTGAAGAATAATGAGGAGCGTGGCTGGATTTTGGGTCCTGTTGATGAAATAATGCAAATGCTGGAGGATAATGGCATGAATCTGCAGTCCATGGGCGCCAGTCAGTAAGTTGCAACATCCTGCCAATGCGCCAATCGATTCTCTGACTAACGAACAACTCTCCACTCTGTCCCACTCGATAGATTCATTGGTCCCTTTCTGGAGACCGTCAACAGATGGGAGCGAGCCCTGGCGCACATTTCCGAAATCATAGACGAGTGGCTGCTGGTGCAGCGCAAGTGGCTCTACTTGGAGGGCATCTTCATTGGGGGCGATATACGGACTCAGCTGCCGGAGGAGGCGCGCAAATTCGACGACATTGATAGGTCGTATCGGCGGGTAAGGACTCTCGTATTTGCTTATCCTGGTTGTTTACCCAATCACCACTGCCATGGCCAAGACACTTACATATGTACACCCAAATGTCTGTGTATGTGTGTGTGTGTGTGTGGGTGTGTGTTAGTGTGCCCAATATATTTGAGTTGATTTAATGTGCGCCGACAATATGGCGACGCCTTACTTAACGGTAAACATAATACGCATGCAAACGACCACTTTGCGTATACGTAATTGTGTTGCCTCACAAATGCGGCCACCGCAAGGACATCTATACATCACACATTACACATAACACATTACACATACGCACCGTCAGCCAGCTGAATGTTTACTGAAGCCAAACGCTTTCACCTTCACAGACTGCCAGTCTCACATGCGTATGTGTGTGTGTGTGTGTGTGTATAACTGTATTTGTGTTTGTGTTTGTGCCACTGGCGCTTAACTTCACTTAACCTTGTTCGCCACTTGCTTCGTTTGCTTTACGTTTCATTTGCAACATTTGCCGCCATATTTGATGCCATTTGAGAAATGATTTATTATTTTGATTTGCTCTCGACATTCTATTATGTGTGCATACCCTTCCGGGCGGCAAGGTCCTGATAGTGTGTAACAGCACTTTCCATCGCTCGCAATACACTCGTATCTCAGTTCTCCGATCTTGTTTGTCGGAAAAAGTTTCGCCTCTAAAATCCTTCTTATGTGGGGAACATTTAAATTCACAAAACTTCAAGCAAAATAAGGATAATAAATGCGAAATATTTATCTGATTAAAAATGACTTTCGCACTTGATCCTCAAGTAACTTGCTGCTCTGTTATCCTTTCGGGCAAACGTGTAGTACAGGGAAATCCAAAGTTACCATTCGGATAAGTCCTATCTGTGTCCTTCGAGTGTATTTCAACAATCAGCCAACAAATCAATTCCAGTTTATTTTTTCCTATTGTATTTAATGGCATTTTGTTATTGTTGTTATTGTTGTTGTTATTATTGTTGATATTATTGTAAATATTATTGTTGTTGTTGTTGTTGTTGCTCTCATAATAATTTACTGCTCTGACTGCCGCTTCCTTTTCCATTGCAGATCATGGTCGATTGTGCCAAGAATCCGTTAGTGGTGCCATTTTGTTCAGTGCCCGGACGCTTATTGGAAATCCAAAGTCTGGGGGTTGGCCTGGAAAATTGTCAGAAGTCGTTAAACGAATATTTGGACTCGAAGCGTCGCATTTTCCCGCGCTTCTATTTCATATCCACCGATGAGCTGCTCTCGATCCTGGGCAGCAGTGAGCCATCTGCAGTGCAGAACCACATCATTAAGGTGGGTTGAAGTTTTTGGCTAAAAGTGTGTGTGTGTGGGTTGATGGGAATGGGGCGTGTATATGGTGGTCGGCAGAGGTAGGTGTGTGCATGTGTGTGCATATGTGTGTGTGTGTGTGTGTGTATGGGTGTGTGACAACAACAGATTTGCTAAACTGCCAGCAACATTATTTTTATGTATGATTGGGCGTGTGTGTGAATTTGTATATCCAAGTGTGTGTTAGTGTATCTGAATGTCTGGATATCTGGATATCTGGTTGTGCGTGTATGTTTGTGTGTGTGTGAGTCTGGATGTAAGAGAATCTTGCCATAAAAGTTAATGTCACTGTTTATGCGTTCTGGCCAATGTCCAGGGCGGAAATTACGCCATTTTTGCAGCACATGCAACGAGCAGCTCACAGATTACATCCCACATTCCCCCACACCCCACACCCCCTCCTACCTTCTGATTTCCAACCACCACACCGCCACACCCTCATCACTCTTACTGCTGCCGAAGCTTGGTAAATTTTTATGAATTTATTTGGTATATAAATAATAATGTTTTTTGCGCATTGATTTCACAATTCCCCTCCCCCTTCCCGTTGCCCTTCCCCAGATGTACGACAACATCAAGTCGCTCCGCCTGGTCAAGGAGGGCAGCCAAACGAATGTTACCGCCATGATATCCAGCGAGGGTGAGGTTATGGAGTTTCGCTATTTCAGTAAGTACACCCAGCCATTCCCCTCTCTTACTCTTCACTCTTCACCCTTCACCCTTCTCCTTCCCCTTAACCTTCCCTTCCCTTCTCCTTCTCCTTCTCGCCCATCATTCCCGCTCCATTCCCATTGATAATCTTCAACAGTCCGCACCTTAGTACCATTACCTCTGCACCTCCATCCAACCAGCATCCAAGTCAGCAATCCCCACGCACTGATTGCCAATTTTAAAATTGAACTTTTTTATAGCCACTCCCTCCCGCCCCTTCCCTCTTCGTCCAGCTCCTCCGCTCGGCTGGCGGGCCAATTTCTTTTAATTAATTTGAAGCCAGTCGGCATTGCCGTTATCCCTGCTGGAGATGATTGCGCACTCTGCTCCTGTTTCTGTTTCTGTTCCTGTTTCTGTTTCTGTTGCCGTTCCGGATTCTGCTGGTCCTGCTCCTGCTCCTGTTGTCCTTGTCCGCTGCTGCTGTTCTTGCTGTACGCAGGGTACTTTGAGTTTTATTGTTTTTGTATACACTTATTGATATTGGCGACTGGGGTTTATTTATGTGGTTATTGTCATTGTCCTTGTTCTTGTTCTTGTTCTTGTTCACCTCCTTCCCCTTCCCCTTCGCCTGCCTCTTCTCTCACCCTTACATCTTCTTAATCCTCATTCCTCCCACTCCATCTTGCCGCTGGACAGCACGAGCGCAGGGCCGCGTGGAGAACTGGATGAACGATGTGCTGGATGAAATGCGTCGCTCGAATCGCTTCATAACCAAGACGTGCATCTATGACTTTGGCACCGATCTGGTGATTTCAAGGTAAGTGAACAACATAAAATATGCGTTTTATGTGTCCGCCAAGGCAATCGGATATGAGGTCAACCGCTGGATGGCTCTGGCCGCTGCCCCCGGCCCCCAGCCCGCACCGTACCACTGCCACACTCATCCGCTTTTATGGCCAACGATTTACATTGAGACACTGAGCCCGACGGCTGTATAATTTTCTCATTTGACGCGATTTATTATTTTATTTTGGATAAGCCTCGGCGCATGTCTCGGCATATTTATGGCCAATTGTATTAAATTGACAGTCATTGGGCACTTTCGATTTCCGCAGGCCTGACTGGTTAATGAACTACCAGGGCATGGTTGGGCTGGCGGCAAGCCAAGTCTGGTGGACGGCCGAGGTGGAGGAGGCATTCGATCAGGCGCAAAACCACGGAAACATGCGGGCCATGAAAGACTTCCTGATGAAGAGTAACTATCAAATCGAGGAGCTCGTCCTTACCGTGCGCTCCAACCTCTCCCGCAACGATCGACTCAAGTTCAAGGCCATTTGCACAATTGACGTCCATGCCCGAGACATCATTGACAACTTTGTGCGGGACAACATCCTGGATGCCAGCGAGTTCAGCTGGGAGAGTCAATTGCGCTTCTATTGGGTTAAGTTTTATGATAATCTTCATGTGATTCAATGCTCCGGGGACTTTGAGTACGGCTACGAGTACATGGGACTCAATGGACGCTTGGTCATCACTCCGCTCACGGATCGCATCTACTTGACAATCACCCAAGCGTTGCTCATGAATCTGGGCGGTGCTCCGGCTGGTCCAGCCGGCACGGGCAAAACCGAAACCGTCAAGGATCTGGCCAAGGCAATGGGTCTGCTCTGCGTTGTCACCAACTGCGGCGAAGGCATGGACTTCAGGGCTGTGGGCACCATCCTGTCCGGCTTGATTCAGTGCGGCGCCTGGGGCTGCTTCGATGAGTTCAATCGCATTGACATCTCGGTGCTCAGTGTAATCTCCACCCAGCTGCAGACCATACGCAATGGACTGATCCGGAAATTGAAGCGATTTATAGTACGTTATTTCCTTGAGAGCTCCCCATTTGACTTGAATCATCGCATAACTTTTCACCTTTCAGTTTGAAGGAGTTGAAATCAAATTGGATCCCAAAGTTGGAGTTTTTGTGACCATGAATCCGGGTTATGCCGGTCGTACGGAATTGCCCGAATCCGTTAAGGCCTTGTTCCGCCCGGTTACCTGCATCAAACCAGACTTGGAGTTAATTTGTCTCATCTCGCTTTTCTCTGACGGCTTCCTTACGGCCAAAGTACTTGCCAAGAAGATGACAGTACTGTATTCCTTGGCCCAGGAGCAGCTGTCAAAGCAATGCCATTACGATTGGGGCTTACGATCCCTGAACTCGGTGCTCCGGATGGCCGGAGTAATGAAGCGTCAGTCTGAGGACCTGCCAGAGGCTGTCGTCCTTATGCGTGTGCTGCGTGACATGAACTTCCCCAAGTTCATATTTGAGGATGTGCCACTCTTTTTGGGTCTTATTAAAGATCTGTTTCCTGGCATCGACTGCCCACGTATTGGCTATCCAGACTTCAATGCGGCCGTACGTCATGTCCTTGTCAACGATGGTTACATTTTGCTACCCGATCAGGTAAGCGTTTGGCTAGTGTTTCATCCCCCATCCTCTCGTCCTGTGCACAGTCATGACACTGCTGACAAGCAAAAACAAGCGTAAAAGCGCACAAGCGTCCAGGACAAAGTTAAAGTAGTTGTCCTGCTGTTGTCCTGCTGTCACAGTTGACACTTTGACATTTTGTAAATTGCGCTTTGTCGCATAATCGCAAATGGCGGAAATGTTACAAAGCATTTTACAGAACTTGTCCAGCCAACCACCCAACCACCCATCCACCCGAAACACCCGAAACACCCAAAACACCCAACCACTCAAAACACCCAATCATCTACTCACTGTCCCTGTTCCTGGTCCTGCTGCTGCCTGCACCTGCCTACATCTAATTTTAACTTTGCTTCCTTTTGTTGACAATTTTCACTAATACAATTTTCCATGCTTCGGCTCCATCTTTCCACTTTTGCCATCTATTTTTGTCATTTTCATCAAACAAAACGTTGCACAAATGACACAAATGTCACACACAATGTCAACTGCTGGCCAACTGATGTCATGGCGTCCGCCACCTTGTCCTGGTACACACTTCTGCCCTGACTGTGTCCGCCCACTGGCAACATCATTTATGACAACTGAAACCCAACAACGACAATGGCAACGGCAACGGCAACGGCAACGCCTTCACCTTTACCTTTCACAACTCGCACTCCGTCGCTGGGAGGACAGGAAGACAAAGTGGTGCAAATGTACGAAACCATGATGACCCGGCACTCGACCATGCTTGTGGGTCCAACAGGTGGTGGCAAAACTGTCGTCATAAATGCTCTGGTCAAAGCGCAAATCCACATGGGCCTGCCCACCAAATGCATTGTGCTTAACCCCAAGGTAAGTGGTCCGGCACTTTCTCTACTTTCCCCCACACAAACACACGCCCCACATGCCACACACTCAAGCACATACACAGACACACACACACACACACATCCACGCTCGCAGGCAAATATCCGTGTGTTACTTTGTGTTTTAGATACCCTGCCATGGGGTGTACTTCATGTGGCAAATACCCCGACTTATGGACAGAGTTTTCCTTTCCTTACACTTACATCATTTCTGCCATATATTAACCCACTTTGCTATAACTCTAGAACAACTATAATGCAGTTTAGATCAGCTATAATTCAGTAAAGATTAACTATAATGTAGTTTAGATCAACTGTAATGCAGTTAAGACCAACTAGAAAGGAGTATAGATCAACTATAATGCAGCTAACATCAACTATATTACAGTTTAGATCAACTATTATGCCGTTTAGATCAACTATAATGCTGTTCATATCAACTATAATGCAGCTTAGATCAATTATAACGCAGTTTAGTTCAACTATAATGCTGTTTAGACCAAGTATAATGCAGCTTAGATCAACTATAATTCAGTGTAGATCATCAATAATGCAGTTTAGATCAACTACAATGCAGCTTAGTCTAACTATAATTAGATTACTATAAAGCAGTTTTGATCAACTATAAAGCAGTTTACCAGAAAGTTATTTAGTTTCTTTAAACTCTTTTATTTTTTATATACTTTGCCAAGACTTTCTTCACCCCAAATCCTTTATCCTTTTATTTGGCATTTTTTTCTCTATTATTAAACCAATTTTTTTTATTAACACACTGATTTATGGTATATCTTAAAGTAATTTATGGGAAGCTCTTATATTTATATCCTGTAGATATTTTCTGTTAGCTTTAATTAACCAAATCCCTCATCTTGACTTACCTTGAATTGGTATGGATAAAAAAAAAATAATATCTTATTTCAGATTATAATTTTACAATTTATAAATATTTTATCTTCAGTTTTTTTTTCAAGCTTTGTAGGTAAACAATTTTATAGCTTTATAGCTGATATATAATTTTCATTATCTGAAGAGTAGACTTGAAAGTTAAGTTGATTCCCCTGCTTAATAAATATCCATAAACTGATCTAAAATATTTATAAATAAGTACATATAATTACATAAATTGAATATGACACTTTTAATATCTAAAAATATTTAAGTTGAAGAAATTACAGCTATAAAAATATCCTCTTTCATGTCTATTATAATTTAATATAAAGATTTTCTTCTCTATTTTTTAATAAAGAAATCTCAAAATTTTTTTTTTATCATCAGGAAATACTTCCTCATAATTTAATTTCCAATAAATTTTTCAATGAGAAGACATATTGATCCCACTTGTTATAATGCTTGACGTCCTTGGCAGTGGAAAGTCCTTAAAAGTCACTTCTTCCTCTTTATCCGGAAGTGTATTTCCATCTTCGCTCTGAGATCCTTTCCAGCTCATATGTACTTCATGCTTGTTTCAGCTCCCACACTGTTCGCCCACTGAGGCAATGGGAGGTCCTCTTAATTTCGTTTTCCTTTCATATCGTAGGTCCCTTTGTTGCTAGCATTTTCCTTTCACATGGCAGAGATTATAAGTGCATGGGAAATTGTTCAATCTCAATATAAAAACGTGCACGATAATAAGTAGTTATTAACTGGAGAGACAAAGAAAGCGCTCTCCAAGGATATTTTCAGCCTAATTACCCAACTTCATTCGAATCGTTTCTAAGCACAGACTCTGAAAGGGTTTCGTATAAAAGCTATTCAACATAATTCGACACACATAATAAAGGACACTTATGTCAGGGATACAATTCATGTGCAATTTTTATATAAATTTAATATGAAACTTCTCCGTGTTTGTATTAAAGGCCTGCTCAGTAATTGAATTGTATGGATATTTGGACATGGAGACGAGAGATTGGCTCGATGGATTATTTTCAAATATATTCCGTGAAATGAATAAACCCTTAGAGCGTGAGGTAAGTGAGGCAAACAGCTAAGCGGGACGAAATATTGTGACGAATCCTGTCATCCCCATCGTCCTATCCTATCCTACCGTGTCGTCGTCCTGTCGTCCTGTCGTCGTGGCTGCTATTGAGCTATTGCCAGGTCACATGTTGTGGTGCCATGTGGCGTCGCTGTTGCCACCGCCGCCATAGTAATCCCATTTGAATTGAAGTGCTACTGCGGCTAATCCCCACATCTACACATGTGTGGCACCTCACGTATACTACCTATACATACACTCAGATATATCCGCATACACACACACACACCCGCGCACACGCACACGTAGCGAAGCACCTACACAGATATAGACCCACAGAGCCGAGAAGGTAGTATATTCAGTGTCAATTCATGCGCTGCCAGAAAGTTACTGGTGTGACTTTCCAGGATGCGGTTATTGACGGCAGATGGAGAGTGTGCATCCTTGCATCATTCATGCGGAAATCGCACCATCCACTAATAAATCCCGTTGCACAACCTGCGACCCGCAGGAGAGCCCCATTGGCTAATCAAAATGTGTCGCCTGGCAACTCTTTCTGATACTCGTAGCCATTTGACTTTGCAAGCTAATCCCTTGCACTAGGCTTCAGCCACGGTGACAGCAATGACGACGACATGACCACAAACATAGCCTATCGGCAGCACCAGCCCATAGGTGCCCCTCCAAGGCATTGAATAACATACTCAGGCTAATGCAATCGAACACCGCCAAACACATCCTTCCCTATAAACAGGAGCGACGCTATGCCTGCTTTGACGGCGACGTGGATGCGCTGTGGATTGAGAACATGAACTCTGTTATGGATGACAACAAGCTGCTGACATTGGCGAACGGGGAGCGCATCCGATTGGAGAACTATTGTGCCCTGCTCTTTGAGGTCGGTAATTTGATTTATGCCTCGCCAGCGACCGTTTCCCGGGCCGGCATGGTCTACGTGGATCCAAAGAATCTGCGCTATAGTCCTTATTGGCAGCGATGGGTGCTGACCCGGCCGGAGGCACAACATGAGCTACTCAATGATTTCTTCGAGAAGGTTATTACACAAGCTATTGCCTTTATATTGGAGGGAGTGGATGGCACATCACAGGGCAATCCCCTGAAGATGGTCATCATGCAAACGGATCTCAATATGGTTACCCAGTTCTGTAATCTCTACGATGCGATGCTACCAACATATGGACCACCCGAAAGCAAGAACTCAGACGAGCCCGTCCTGAAGGTCTATAATACAGATACACTGGAATGCAGCTTCATACAGGCAATCTATGGATCGCTAGGCGCCTGTCTCTTGGAGAAACATCAACCTATATTCGATGAGTTCCTGAAACGAATTGCCGGATTTCCATTGGTAACAGACACTAAGGAGGCACCAGCTGGTGGGGGACAGATTCCGCAGAGCAAGCCGACGCTTTATGACTACTTCTGGGACCAGGCCGACAACTGCTGGAAGGCCTGGGAGTGGGTGGTTAAGCCCTACGTCCACAATCCCGAAGTGAAGTTCAGTGAAATCCTTGTGCCGACTGTGGACAATACACGTACCAATCGGCTGCTCGGCCTGATGAGTGATGTAAGTGCAAGGATTGAACAATCAAGTGTGTCCGTTCCACCAGGTTGGGTAGAGGAAGAAGGGGAAAGGGGAAAAGGAATGCAAAAAAGGGGGAAAGAAGAAAGGGGAACAGGGAAAGGGGAGGAGTGACTTCTTACGGACAATATTAATTTTGATTGACTTTTCAGATCAAACGACCGGTGCTGCTCGTCGGAGAGGCTGGCACATCAAAGACGGCAACCATCATGCAATATTTGCGGAATCTGAATCAAAATGTCAATGTAATTGAAAAACGTCCCAGACAAGCGTAGAGCAATGCACTAATATTGAAACCTCATGCCATTGGCAACATTTTCAGATCATACTCAATATTAATTTTTCATCGAGAACCTCGTCCCTGGATGTGCAGCGTACGCTGGAGGCGGCTGTGGAGAAACGCACCAAGGACACGTTTGGGCCACCGATGGGAAAGAAAATTGCCTGTTTTATTGATGACATGAACATGCCCCAGGTGGATGAGTGAGTATACACGCACACAGACACTCCTACACACCTATACACCTGTACACCTATACACCTATACACCTATACACTCACACAGACAGTCAGCGACATTTGATAGACTGTGACACTTCCCATCGCAAGCCCCATATGAAAACAAATCATTTTTCCCACAGTTATGGCACCCAGCAACCCATTGCCCTGCTGAAGCTCTTCTTTGAGCGTGGCGGCATGTATGACCGTGACAAGGATCTTAACTGGAAAAAGTTTAAGGATATGACATTCTATGCTGCAATGGGCACCGCTGGCGGCGGACGCAATGAGGTCGATCCGCGCTTCATCAGCATGTTCTCCACATATAACATTGTCTTCCCCAACGACGAGTCCCTCATTCAAATCTATTCATCCATCTTCCAAGGACACTTAACGGCCACAAATTTCCATAACCGATATATGAAGATTGCCGATATGATTGTCATGATGACACTCAAGCTGTTTAAGGTTTGTTACATTACATTATTTAGCATATACACACGTGCACTCACACTCACACACACACTCAGATGCACGCATACATATGAAAATACACATTATACACATTATGAAACTAACCACGCTCTAACATCGATCCACTCATAATATTATTCCAACATGATGAGCCACTCCTTTCAGAGTCAAAATTTATAGAAATTCTGTAAGAAATCTTGTGGAAAAAATCTATCGCACTCTGAGAAGAGCCTGAAAAAAATCTCTCAAAAATTTTATGAAATTCGATTTACATATGCAAATAACGGCAATTTTTCATAATCTGCTTTGCTGCCTCGCCGCCATACAATGGAAATTATTCAATGGTCTGTAATGCACCACGACAAGCGGCGTCCTCGACGTCCTCCATGTCCTCGTCCTCCCTCCACAATTGCTCCCGTCGTCTGTATCCTTCCTCTGCCCATACTTGTTGTAGTTGCTCCATTGGGCTTTCGAGTACAACTTAGTGCCGGTGCCGGTGCCGGTGCCAATACCAGAGCCCCGGTAGCTATGACTATAGCCATGGAATGGTGCCACTCCCACTGCCATTCCCCTACCCAATCCCAATCCATTTCCAGTTCCATTCCCATTGCCATTTGCTGCTTGGCCTTTTACACAATGGTCACCCGCTTCAACGGCTGCCTAGTTGACTTCGACTCTGCTTTTTGCCTCTGAGTGTGTGTGTGTGTCTGTACCGTTGCTCCGCCTATCTTTGCCGCCAGATCTCGGTCTGAGCAAAATTTGATTATGTTCAAGTATTGAACTGTAGATGGCTCATTCGCCTGCAATGGTTCGGTGCTTGGACAATGAACGTTAGGCAATGCTCAGCGACGGTCGACGGTCGATGGTCGATGGTCGTTGGTCTATGGTCTATGGTCTATGGTCGGCGGTTGGTGGGCGTGGCAAGAAAAGGCAAAAGCATTAGTTTATGGTGCTTTTAACAATTGTTGACACTAAAATATTATCGCATTTCATTGCGTGCAGATAAAAATGCATTTGTCGCCACAATTGCCACAAGCAGCACAGCTCCATGAGGCAGCAGCATCTCCTTCAGCAGCTGAGCGAGAAGAAAAAAAAAAAATTGATTTACTCACACCTGCCGCCTGGTGGCTGCTTTTCCTGTTGGTCCTGTGGTGCTGTGGTGCTGTGGATGGGGATGCTGGGGATGGGGATGCTCCAGACAGACTCTGACTAGTTCGTATGTCTTCTTTACACACTCGACGCGCCAGGCAAAAGATATTAATGTCCCACGAAATGGAATAAAATGAATTATTTGAATAGAATTGCCGTTACTCAGGGTCCTGGCTGGTGAGGCGGCTGCAGCTCGATAATGGCTGTAAATTCAGCAAGTCGGACGCCGCTCGAGTACTCAAAGAGGATGCTCAACATTTGAATGCATATTGCTAGGCGTCGACTCGAGTCGAGATAAAATTGATTTGTGTAGTGTCCTTGGGCAAACGTACCCCAGGCGTACCCTAGTCTCACCCCCCTCCCCAACAATGCACGGGCACGATGAGGCGTAGGGTGTGGCCTCCACCATTACCATCTGCCAGCTCTAATTACTGATGTTATCAATTATGTTTCCAGATAATCATAGTGGATCTGCCGCCGACTCCTTCCAAGTTCCATTACATCTTCAATCTGAAGGATCTGTCGCGCATCTTTGCGGGCATGCTATTGATGCAGCCGGAGAGCTTTAAGAATCTCCGGGAAATGATTCGAGGCTGGCGTAACGAATTCACCAGGATAATGTGCGATCGTCTTATATCGCAGACGGTATGTACAGGACATCCATTAGCTTAAACTAATTAATAATGTATTTGGAAATCACAGGACATAAATACGGTCAACAAATATCTTGCCACTGAGGTGGAGGAGAACTTCCCACCAGACTTCGAGGAATTGAATGGCTTCATTGATTTGGAGGCTGCAGCAGCGGAGGCACAAGCTCGCCTGCTGTATGAGGCTTATGCGGAGGACGCTGCTGCGGCAGCTGCCGAGGATGATGGTGGAGAGGAGGAGGAGGAAGGGGAAGGAGAAGGAGAGGGTCCTGCTGTCATATTGTCACTGGTGGACTATGTGCTACGCGATCCTTTGGCCTTTGGCGATTACCGCAACTTCACTAACGAATCTGAGCCGCGCTTGTACGAGGACCTCATCGACTACGATGCAGTCTTTAACCTGTTCACCGAAATCCTGGCCGAGTACTGTGAACGTAAGCAGAAGATGACGCTGGTATTGTTCGAGGATTGTGTGGAGCACTTGACACGAGTGCATCGCACGCTGCGCATGAATCGCGGTCATGTCCTGCTCATTGGTGTTGGTGGCTGCGGCAAGAAGTGTGTTACACGCCTTGCATCCTTCGCCGCCGAATGCGAAATATTCGAGATCACTATTTCCCGTGGCTACAATGAGACATTCTTCCGTGAGGACCTTAAAGTCCTGTATAACATTGCCGGAGTGAAACGCAAGAAGGTTGTCTTCCTGTTCACCGCTGCCCAGGTATGCATTAAGGACATGAAAAATACCCTTAGTTGGGACAAGATTTAACTTGTCTTGCAGGTAGCCGAAGAAGGTTTCCTGGAGTTGATCAACAACATTCTGACCGTCGGCCAGGTACCCGCCTTGTTTGCGGATGAGGACAAGGACAGTATTGTCAACCAAGTGCGCAAGTTTGCCGAGGAGGAGGGTCTGTCCGCCTCTAAGTGAGTGCCCAGAAAGTGATCTAGATTCCATAAGAGTCGAGTTCTTATTCCACTTCTTGCAGGGACTCCGTTTGGTCGTACTTCCTTCGTACATGTGCCGAAAATCTTCACGTGGTCCTGTGCATGTCTCCAGCTGGTGACGCCCTACGAAATCGTTGCAGGAGCTTCCCCGGTTTGATTGGCAGTACGTACATCGATTGGGTGTTCCCGTGGCCAAAGCAGGCGCTGTATTGTGTGGCCAGACTCTTCCTCACCGAGCATCAGCTGATACCTCCAACACATCGAGGCCAGATCATCGAACATGTGGTTCACGTGCACATGACCATCCAGGAGTACTCCAAGGAATATCTAACCAAGTTGAGGCGCTGCAACTTCGTCACTCCCAAACATTACTTGGACTACATCAACACATATCTTGGATTGTTGGGTAAGTGCAAATATCGCCATAATCCTTACCAGACACATAACCTTCATCACTTCAGAGGAGAAGAACAAACTCATCAACATGCAACGCGAACGTCTGGGCGAGGGTATCAAGAAAATCGAGGAGGCCTCCTTGCAAATTGATGAGCTGCGCATCATAGTGACGGAGCAGAAGAGAAATGTGGCCATCGCCTCGGAGGAGTGTGAGGCTATGCTGGTCACCATTGAGGCTTCCACGCAGAAGGCAAACACCAAGAAGGCTGAGGCGTCTGAGAAATCCGTTGAGGTTGAAATCAAAGGCAAACAAATTGCCGTCGAAAAGGAGGAAGCCGAAGAAATTTTGGCCGATGCCATGCCAGCGCTGGAGGAGGCGCGTCGAGCACTTTCCGAGCTAGACAAGGCACAGATTACTGAGATTCGTTCCTTTGCCACGCCCCCGGCTGCCGTGCAGGTCGTCTGCGAGTGTGTGGTCATATTGAAGGGCATCAAGGAAGTCAGCTGGAAGAGCGCCAAGGGAATGATGAGTGATGTTAACTTCCTCAGAAGCTTGATGGAAATGGACTGCGAGGCTTTAACGGCCAAACAAATAAGCTCCTGCCGCGCCCACATGAAGACCCAAAACTTGGATGACATGGGAAAGATCTCGATTGCCGGAGCCGGTCTGTTGAAATTTGTCAAGGCTGTGCTCGGCTTCTTCGACGTCTACCGAGAGGTGAAGCCTAAGAAGGAGCGCGTCGAGTTCCTTGTGGAAGAACAGGATGTGCAAATTAAGTTACTCAATCACTTGAACAATGAGATCCAGAAACTTGAAGAGAAACTAGACACTTTGAACCAGAACTATGCCGTCTCCATGAAGCAGATGAAGGCCCTGACAGAAATGATGCAGCAGGCGGAACGTCGACTCATCGCCTCCGATAAGCTCATAAGTGGTCTAAGTTCCGAGCTCATTCGCTGGAGCAACGAGATGGCCAGCTTGGGCCAACAGCTGATTGACAGCGTTGGGGTGTGCCTCATCAGCGCCTCGTTCCTGGCCTACACCGGGGCCTTCACCTGGGAGTTCCGCAAGGCGATGATCTTCGATGATTGGCTACAGGATATCATCACACGGGAAATACCCATGAAGCTGCCCTTTAAGATTGACGGCTACTTGACCACCGACGTCGAGATCTCCCAGTGGTCCAACGAGGGTCTGCCGCCGGATGAGCTCTCCCTTCAGAACGGCATCCTCACCATGCGCGCTTCTCGCTTCCCACTTTGCATAGATCCGCAGTTGCAGGCGCTTCAATGGATTCGAAAGAAGGAGGCACGCCATAACCTTAAAGTGTTATCCTTCAGCGATTCGGATTTCCTGAAACAACTGGAAATGGCGATAATGTACGGCCTGCCAGTGCTTTTCGAAGATGTGGATGACTACATTGATCCTGTCATTGATGACGTGCTGCAAAAGAATGTTCGCATTCAAGGTGGCCGCAAATTCATCATGCTGGGCGACAAGGAAGTCGACTGGGATCCCAAGTTCCGTCTTTACTTAACCACCAAGTTCTCTAATCCGAAGTTTGATCCCGCTGTCTATGCCAAGGCACTCGTAATCAATTACACAGTCACCCAGACTGGCTTGGAGGATCAACTGCTGAGCGTGGTTGTTGGCACCGAGCGTCCAGATCTGGAACAGCAGCGAGAGTCCTTAATATCACAGACGAGCGAAAACAAGCAGCTCCTGCAACAGCTTGAAGACTCGCTCCTGCGTGAGTTGGCCACCTCGACGGGCAACATGCTGGACAATGTCGAGCTGATCGAGACGCTGGAGAACACCAAATCAAAGGCCGGTCTAGTCATGGAGCAGCTGAAGCTGGCAAGTGATACTGCCGCAGACATCGATACTCTCCGCAATGGCTACCGCCCTGCGGCCAAGCGCGGCGCCGTCCTCTTCTTCGCCCTGGCGGACATGGCCACCGTCAACTCAATGTACCAATACGCACTGGCCGCCTACCTGGACGTGTTCGTTTATTCCCTGCGTAAGGCTGTGCCCGATACGGTGCTCTCCAAGCGTCTGAACAACATTCTGAAAACCCTCACCGAGAACGTCTATTGCTATGGCTGCACGGGCATCTTTGAGCGGCACAAGCTCCTCTTCTCCTTCCAAATAGCCACCAAGCTGGCACAGCGCAACTTAACCCTTTCCCAGCAGGAGATTGACTTCTTTATCAAGGGCAGCATCGCGTTGACCAAGAGCGAACGTACCAATCCCACCAAGTGGCTGCCGGAGAAGAGCTGGGAAGATGTCCTGAAGTTGTGCTTTGATTTCCCAGAAACCTTTGGCTTACTGGCGGATCACTTCGCTCGTAACGCCGATGAGTGGAAGCAGGTAAGATACTTGCGGAGGGTTAACTAAAAACTACTTAGTCATAGTTTAAAGGATAAGTTTTAAGTTTCAAAAAATAACTTCAATTGGAAGTCACTTAAAGCTATTCCCTTATGATATCCTTTGACGCACGTTTCGCCTCTTATGTTTGAGTTAAGTGAAGGACTCTCCTTGAAGGGGTCCGAGGCACTGTAACAGGCGTTATCTCTGCCCGCACGTTAATGGGTTAAGCGATGTTCATGCTTTCTATCTTTATTCTGTTTGCTTTTATTTTATTTTTCGTCGTTCTCCTTTTCGAATTTTTGGTGCAACATCTTCATGTCAACGTCAACGTCAACTTCAACTTCAACGTCGTTATCAAACTGCTGCCCCTGTGACAACGCCATAAAATGCATAACAACAATAAAAACAACAACAACAACAACAATTGCAACAACAATCGCAACAACAACAACAACCATTTGGACTGCGGATGGTCGCTGAAACTGTTCTTGACTGGCATGTGGCATTCACTGGCTTCCGTTGCTGATGCTCATTTTGTTTGCACTTATCGGCAAATGCCCATGGACGATGCCGCCACAGTGGTACGACTTGGAGAATCCCGAGGAGGTTCCATGCCCGGGCGACTTCAACATCAAGTGCAATGCATTCGAGGCAAGTGCCTCAGCCGAGGGCTGCTCCAATGACTCCATCTTCTCAGTCTCTCCACGTTTCTTCTCTGCCTCTTCTCATCCTGCTCCCGCTGGGGCTGCTGCTGCCACTGATGCCACCGCTGCCACCGTTGGTACTGCCGCTGCTAGTGCTGTGGACTTTCGCTTTGCATGCTTTCAGCTTTCAAGTGGCCTACGCTCCAAGTCCGAGTCCGAGTGGGGGTCCTTGCCAGGAGCTGCCGTTGCCATCGAGCGTTATTGGATTTCGTACTTTATGCTCGTTTCTAGTGGATTATTATGTACAAGCGATGCACACACCGACACACACACACACACCCACACACGCACAATCACATAGACTCGGTCTGGGCGTTTAGTTTTACTCGACTTTGCTACGTCCTGCAACTTTGGCGCACATTTTCTGCTCAAGTTATTAGCAGCCTGTTTTTGTCAGCCAGCATGCCAGTGTCTATGTGTGTGTGTGTGTACATATATATATATATGTGTTTAATATGTGTGTGTGTGAGTGTATTATATGTGTGTGCATTACCATATTTTATCAATTTTCCAAGCCATTAGATGAGCGGCAATTTACGCCCGCAGTCGCACTTGAAACCCAGCGAAAGCCCAAGCTAAGCGAGCCCAATTTGCACTTGAGTTGAGCTAAAAACCACAAGAACTCAGGCAACAGCAGCAACAGCAACAGCTACAGCAGCAACAGCAACGGCAGTAACAACAGCAACAGTGGCAACAACAACAATACAACTTGTGGCAAGGACAACCCACTGTGGAGCAGTGATGAGAGTCGAGAGTCGAGAACCCAAAGCCGATAGCTGAGAACTGGGAGCTGGGAGCCGGGTGCTGGGAGCTGGGAGCTGATTGCTCGGAGCTGTCAGCAGACTCGTTGTCATTGTGTTATTATAATATCCGAACGTCGAATCATTTCTCATGGTTTCATTATAGAAATTGATGTTCCTGCGCTGCTTCCGCGTGGATCGAATATTCCGATGCATAAATCAATATATTGTGGAGACGATGGATGAATTCTTTATAATGCCGCCCGTTGTGAGTTTCTCTGGCATCTTTGAGCAGACGACGGCATCGATACCCGTTTGCTTTATACTGAGCGCAGGATCGGATCCTACCAATGATTTGATAAAGCTCGCCGATCAGACATTCGGACATATGTCCAATTTCGCGCACATATCCCTGGGACAAGGTCAGGAGAAGGCGGCCATGAGTTTGCTGGACAATGCCCTGAGACAGGGTCAGTGGCTGCTGCTCCAGAATGGACATTTATTGGTCAAGTTTGTGCGAGAATTGGAAAAGTTTTTGGACAAAGTGGAAAGTCCTCATCCAGATTTCCGACTATGGATAACCACAGATCCCACGCCGACTTTCCCCATTGGCATTCTACAAAAGTCCTTAAAAGGTAATTAGTTTACTCAAATTAAGTAAAAGTTGTGGTGCCCAACTATTCAATCCTTTATTTAGTGGTCACCGAACCGCCGAACGGACTCAAGCTGAATCTGAGATCGACTTACTTCAAAGTGCGTCAGGATCGACTGGAGGCCTGTTCCCATCGTGCCTATCGAACATTGATTTATGTTCTAGCCTTTTTCCATGCCGTTGTCCAAGTAAGTACCAGTCCAAAGGATAACCCAAAACTGCATTCGAGGTCCTGGCACAGCTGCTCAATCAATGGACTTCCTTATTTATTAATTTGTTCATTTTTAGTCGTTTGTTAAAAGCATTTCGGACGCAACTGCACCAAAACTTTTCCCAACTGACGGAGCAGCCTTTGCACTTCCATCCACACTTTTTTCTTCGCACACCAAATTGTTATTGATAGTACAGTAACTGTACACTCAATTAATCTGTGCACCCAACCTCCTACCCACCCACCCACTCACCAACTTTCCCTTTCCCTTCTCTCTCTCTCACTCTCTTTCTCTCGTTTGCCTAGGAGCGCCGCAAGTACGACAAACTTGGCTGGAACATCGCGTACGACTTCAACGACTCGGACTTTGAGGTGTGCACAGAAATCCTTCGCACTTACTTATCCAAAGCACCCGAGGACAAATTACCCTGGAACAGTCTGAAGTATCTGATTGGCGAGGTCATGTACGGCGGTCGAGTTATCGATGATTTCGATAGACGCATCACCAACTGCTATATGAACGAGTACATGGGCGATTTTCTATTCGACGTGTTCCAAACCTTCCACTTCTATGAGGACGAAAACGTCGACTACTGCCTGCCCGAAGATGAGACCATCCTAAAGGAGGACTACATAGGTGAGTAAGCGGTGTGTGTGTGTGTGTGTGTGTCAGCTACAGTCATTTACATACGTAATGCATTGATTACAGCTCACATTGACAAACTGCCGCTGGTCAATAAGCCGGATGTATTTGGTTTGCATCCAAACGCGGAAATCGGTTATTACACAATGGCCGCCCGCAACATTTGGAACAGCCTCATTGAGTTGCAGCCACAGACTGGTGAGTGCCTGGCCAATGGCCGATTTAATGGGTACAATGGGGGTACTCTGGGTATGTTGAACTCACAGCTGGACACCAACGAGGCGACCCCCTCTAAGTCCTCCCATCACATGCACATAAATACATGTAATATACGTTAGATGTGTTTTTAGGGCACAGGGAGGGGATCGGGGGTAGCTTGTAGTGTAACTAACTTGAACCTAACTTTATGCATCGCAGTTCATTAAGTATTTAGTGCACTTTAAATTGTAGCCAAGAGTTCTCAGAGTATTAAGTATATAGAAAAAGGGTGTGTCAAGCACTCAGAATTTAATAATCACATATGCAAATTATTAGAAAGGACACCATTGGTTAAGTGTCCTTAGTTCCTCATATAAAATATACAAAATATCATAAATAGATATCTTACATTTTATACATAAATTACTAAGTAGAAACTCAATGAAAGATACATTCTATATTTTTATAATATTGAACGGAAATTGAAAAAACTTAAGATTAAACTATTTTTATTTTTGGTGTAGTGTAAAAACTTAAGCATATTATATTTATTTTAAATGTTGCTTGTAGAATTGACGAATTCTAAAAATTAAATATTGTTTCTATATTTATTTTATTTATTTTAATATATTTTAAAATTATTTAATATTTAATATTTTTTTTTAATTTATTATTTTGTATGAGTTTATATTATATATAATTTCATTTTGGAATATATTAATTATATTATATATATGAAATAGATATTATATTCAAGAATATTATTAGTCATATATCTTAAACTTAAATAATTAATTGCTACCTTTTATATATCAAATTTATACATATAAAATGCATTTATTGCATTTTACCATAAATCTTTTTATATTTATGAATTATTATAATTATTTTTAATTTAAATTTTCTTATATTATTTATAATAATATTTTGCATATTCTATTAATATATTATGTTAAGCTTAAGTGTTAATTTTAAGTTTTTAAATTTTTTATTTTTATTTAACTTTTTACGACCCATGACTTTAAATAATAAAAAATATTAAGTATACGTAATTGTGTTTGTACACAAAATGCTCATTAGAAATAAGAATAATTATTTTAATATATATAATAAACTTTTAATTTCTGTTACTATGCGACTTTTACATTATTATTTTACTAATTAAATTTTTATTTTTTATATATATATTTTTTATTTACTTTAGTCTTTTTTTATATATTCCGTGTAGCCTCTGGTTCTTATTTCATTCTTTAACTCTTGCTTATTTAATTAAAATTTTCACAAAAGTTGCTATTATTTAATTTAAAAATTTAGAAAGCTATAAAATTATATATTAATTTTCTTAATTTGTTTCACTTGAATTCCATAATCCTGTTTGTCAATTAACCGATTTTCTTAACTTATAAAACGCTTATTGAAGCCATAATGAAGTTTCCCATTAATCGGGCGATCGTGACAACCCTTTCAATTGATATCTCATTAATTTGTAGGACATAATCTTGATAAGTCTGAGGCTTTATATATGTATAGTAATGTAATATTCGCATACGTACGTAATTACACACACACACACACACACACACACATAGGTGTACAAACACACAGGGAGATGCAAATGTGTCCGATTAAGTGTTTGACAGTTCGGTCAAAACCGGAAGCCATTACAAGTAAATGGTTTAATTTACATCGAGCGTGTGCCAATTGTCAGTCGTTTATTACATTTTATCTTGTTGATTTTCATTGCCGTTGCATTTTTGGCATGTTAAATTTTTAATTTAATTTAATTAATTAGTTGCGGTTTTGCAATTAACTTTATTGCATGCGCCATTATTGCCGCTATACAAAAGCAGCGAATACATTAAAAATTAAAATAGATGCCAACACACAACCATACATATAGTTAGTCACACACACACACATACACTAGCACCTTTATAGCTACGCACAAGTAACACACACACACACATACATACACATAAATTGGTATATGCTTTTGCTCACTTTCACCCGCACACCGCAAATCGCTGTGTTTTCAGTTGAAACCTTACCACACTCACCGCATACGCACCATCCACATCCACATTCACATTCACATCCACATCCGCATCCATATTCACAATAATATCCGCATCCGCATCCACATCCACATCCGCATCCGCAGCAACACAAAACTGGCGAGAAACGTCACCCAAAAGTCGATAATTTTGCGTTACGAGCTTAAGCGTGTTAAAACCGCCATCAGAGAGCACTTTTACAGTCTCCACAGCCGCGCACTCATGTTCCCCATACCCCCCACACACACACACAAGCACTTACTCTCTCTTTCACACACACACTAATGCAATATCTTTGTTGGCCTGTCATTGCATGTCAGTGCATGTTGTGCAACAATTTTGTAACTCTTTTGTGAATCTGAATAACATTTCTCTCTCCCTTCCATTCCCATTCTCTACCTTTCTCTCTCTCTTTCTCCCTCTTTCTCTCATTTAATTATACCCACTCCCATTCTCTCTTTACCTCCCCACGATCACGTTTTGTTCCTCATTATGCATCACCTTCTTCAACATCAAGTGACGAAGTGGATGCCCAGCAATGACACAACCGGTAAAGTATTCCATATGGAGAGTCCTTCGGGCTCTCCCATTGTTGGGGATTAATGAATTTATATGCCCGAACCTGCAGCTCATTTGTACAATGAATATTTTCTCCAAATATTTATCGTGCACTGTCGAAATTTTTACAATTTTATTTCAATTAATGTCGATAAATGCGAATCAGCCTTCAGCTAGCAGAGAGCATGTCCGAATATGGGATGCCCTACAGTAGAGATAGGCTATAGTGGCCTGTATTTATTTATATTACAACCATTTTGCAGTATTTAAAGAATTTATAGTAGTTCTTCTCAGATAGCGTCGATTGTTGATTGCAATGCTTTTCCATAGACTCATTTGCATAATTTTATAGGGCCGCAAGTAACGGCTCTTGTGACTGTAGGGTACAAGTAGAGCATCTACAACTACGCTGGGCAATATGGAGGATTTGCCAGCAGATTTGTTTAGAGCTCAAATGGAGCTCTAATTAACAGTGTTTATGTTTTATTTATACAAATTTAAACTTTTGCCTTCAATTTCGAATTTTTTTTATTTAATTAATCTCCGTGCGGACTCCAAGCGGCTTATCGGGTTCTTTACATTTTTAATTATTATTTTCACTATACAAATTAATCGTTTATTAAAAAAAAAAAAACTAAAAGAAATGATGTATAAATTTTAATTTAATATTAATATTTATTTTTATTAATTAAACTTATTAAAATTTCAAATGAAAGATTCGTTGCTTAAATAAATCCCAATGTTCCGTCCTACTGATTAATATGAAATATTTTAAATCACAAAACAAAGTTGAAAAAATTTCAAAATTTAATCAATTTTTAATTTTTGATAAATCTAATATTTAATTTTAGTTCAAATAAAATTTAAAAATTATAAAATTAAAATTGTAAAATTAAAGATTTCTAACCAAGATGCTTACCCTTTTTCGCGTAGCGCCTTTTGAAGCTCCCAAAATCTATTTCTAATAATTTCTTTTAAATAGATCCTATTTTTGTATAATATCTTTATTAATATTTCACTGCTATAACTTTTCTCTTCAAAGCCAATATGCCCCACATATTATGTGTAGCGCATTTCAATAACTTTAAATTGAACTTTAACTCAAAAAGGACTCTTCATAATTTTATTGTAATTCAAACTCTGATTTTTTATATACGAAGAATTTAAATTCTTTACTTTACATTCAATCCTTCTTCAAAAGGAATATGCCCCAACTTTCGTGTGTAGCGCCCTGAACAATGTAAATTTGCATATTCATGAGCTTCGGTATTTGCTAATTGACAATTAAAAAAATAAAATAAAATAAAAAGGACGCAGGGAGCACAATTGTAACTGAAAGAGTTTAAGGAAGATAAAAACGGAAATTAATAAAAATTGCTATTTACCAATAAGGAGGGGCCAATAAAATGGGGAAGGGCCTTGATAAAAAAAAAAAAAGAAAAGTAATATTAAAAGGAGGACAGGACACAAAACAAACAACGAACGAAGCAGCGGAGAGTCGACAACCACGACGTTGCATACATTACTGCGGTTTCCACTGTGCCAATGCCAATCCTGACTTATTTTCTTAATTCCATTTAGGTGGAGGCACCGGTGGCATCAGCAGGGACGACTTCATTGACCAGGTGGCTGCGGGAATACTGAAGAAGCTGCCACCTGCCTTCGAGACGTGGCGCATACGCAAGCAAATCCAGATGAGTCTCTCGCCGACTGGGGTGGTCCTGCTCCAGGAGTTGGATCGCTTTAATCTTCTGGTGGTGCGCATCAAGAAGACGCTGGAGCTGCTCCGGAAGGTAACTAAAAGATTGCCCTGGCTTTGCCATCGCCTGTCAATAAGCAGCTCACATAAATCCTTCAGCTTTGTTTTGCATTTTGTTTATGCATTTGCCAACTTGGCCGGTGACCAAACCTCGTGGTTCCCTTCCTCCTCCTCAAAGCGCCTTTTATATCCACTCCTCATCCTCTCCCATCGTCGTCCCCCACAGACAAATTTGAACGCAATCCTTATTTCGGATGCATTTTTGTTGCCAAAATAAATTTACAAATGCAAATGAACTCGGCCGCTGGTCGTCGTCCGTTGTCATTGCCGTCGGCATTGTCTTGGCATAGATGCTGTCACGCCCACACAAATTGTCATTGTAACTCCGCCCCCACTCACCGAGTCACCCACCCAGTCATCCGCCCAGTGATCCACTCAGGCACTCGTCGGATGCATATGTGATGTAGCAATTGTGCCTTTTAATTTAATTGCATACTCTCCACAGGCCATAGCCGGCGAAATCGGCATGGACAATGTCCTGGACAACATTGCCAACTCGTTATTTAATGGCCTGCTGCCAGGATCATGGAGCAAACTGGCGCCGGCCACATGCAAACAGCTGGCCAGTTGGTTGGAGCATTTGAAGGTAAGTTGTTCGGTCCACCGGACTCGCAGCTCATTAATCAGACCGGCAGCGAAAAATCAGTCAGTCAACCCACACCACCCACACCACCCACCTGCCACACCCCATTTACCCACATTAATGAGCCTTTCGCTTTTACCCAACAATCCAGAATCGAGCCGTGCAGTACAAGTATTGGTCTATCTCGGGTGAGCCGTTGGTCATGTGGCTGTCCGGACTGCACATCCCGCAGAGCTACCTCACGGCTCTGGTCCAGGTAAAAGACAGAGAGAGTTGACATTCCCAGTTGACACACCCAAACATGTTCCTCTTACCTCCTCCCCCTGCTCTTGCAGATTGCCTGTCGCAGGAATGCTTGGCCATTGGATCGCTCGACGCTTTTCACCTATGTGACCAAATTCTCGGAGCCCGATGACGTTGAGGAGCGTCCACCCACCGTAAGTCCTGTGTGTTCGCCGCACTCTAAATGCAAAAACTATGACTCAATCCCTCCCTCCTGCCCACCACTGTGAATGGATGCCTGTGGCAACTTCCGACCAGCCACTAATTTTGTAATTAAGAATTCTGTTTGCATTTTAATCGTTCAACTTTTTGCAGGGCTGCTTCATCCATGGCCTGTACATTGAGGGAGCCCGCTTTGACATGGAGACCAATCAGCTGATGCGATCCAGGCCGAAAATTCTGGTCGAGGAGCTGCCCATTCTGGCCGTGGTGCCCATTGAAGCGCACAGGCTCAAGCTACAGGTTCGTATACCCCTGTACACAGCCGGGGGACTGGTCCCTGGGATGTCCTTTGTCCGTTGTCCGTTGTCCGCCCGACGGAGTCCCTCCGTTTGGTGGGTACGACGCCGCCTGCAAATGACAAGTACTAATGTCTGTTGTATCTCCTTCATATGGATATGCACAATGGGTTGGTGTGCCTCGAGGGGGCGTGGCCCTCGCTGATATTTGTTTAAATGCCGTGCACTAAATTACCAACAGCTTCCGCCCACCCCGCGAAGGCCGGGGCTAATGGGGCAGCTGCTGTGCTAATTGTTTCTGATTTTAAATGCGGGTCTCTGTACTTTCTGGCTGAGATGAAGGACGCACTGCAGCCCCCCGGGCTCCACCAGAAGCCGGCAGAGATTCTAAAGACTTTCAAAATTATTATGATAATTAAATTGTAGTTCCACGTTGAAAACAGTCGACGGCTTCACCCCCCAACTACCAACTTCCAACTACCAACTGTCATTTACTCCTTTCAAAACACATCCCTAATCCACATTCGGTTTCCTTGCAGAACACATTCCTGTCACCAGTATACACCACATCCTTGCGCCGTAACGCCATGGGCGTGGGCCTCGTATTCGAGGCCAACCTGGCCACCTCCGAGGATCTGAGCCACTGGATCCTGCAGGGCGTGTGCCTCACCCTGAACACGGACAATTAAAGACTGCGATATTTTCTCATAAGATTTACTTTTTCAGTTATTAATTTCATGCAAATAAATTAATGTTTTCAGATCCTTCTGAATTGGCAATCATAATCTATGTTTTTGTTTTTTTTTTTTTTGTATATTTTGTGTCTATAAATGGATTTCTAGTGCTTTTCAATAACGTGGAGTCTCCTCTCTGCTGTCTGCCCTCTGCTGCCTTCCCTCTGGAGTTCGGCGGCGTACACCGCGTGAGATCTTTGGGTTCGTCCTGGACTGTCATTACCTTCGCCGCCAGCAGCCGAAGCAGCTCTTCAACTTATCCAAAATGTTTGTTTTCATGGAGGGCAAGAGAAGTTCCAGATTCTGTGTGCCGCCACTGTCATCGGACTCCAGATCCGACTCAATGGTCATCTCCTGTATGCTAAAAGTATCAGTTAATTCGTGGTTCTGTTGACGACGCTTGGCGCGCTTCAGCTGTGCAGGAAAGAAGGATATCTCCTCCGCCTCATCGCTGCTCTCAGACTTATAATCGACCAGCGGCTTCTGTTCCGGCTCGCCCGGTATGGGTAACCGATTTATCGGTATAAGTGTGGCCGCTTGTGTCTTGGTGGCCTGAAATAGACAACTGCATAAACTCAAGGCCACAAAGCAAAGCCCCATCCCACCCCCTCCCCCTCCAGCAAAACTACCCACCTGCTCCTCCTGGTACTGTGTATAGTTGCGCCTGGCACGCTCGACCTTCAATTCCAGTTTTCGTTGCAGTATGCGGCAGGTGTTTGGCGGCTCGCCCCGCTCCGTCCCCCGGGCCGTTCTGTCGTCATCGATTTCAATGGTTGTGGGCGCGTACACCTTGCTGGCCCCTCTGAACGCCACCTCAAACTCCAGGTCGGACATATGTTTGGGCGCTCCACTGGCAGTCTTCTGCATTGGGCCTGGCCATGAGCAATGGTTTGGCATTGAAGACTCTTGACCACTTACCAGCAAACCCGCTGCTCCATCCTCGTATATGTTCGATTGTCTGTCCTCGCTGTCGATGCCGCTGTCCTCCATGCTGTGACTAACGTGTTCGCCTCTGCCTATAGATGTGTATATAATTTTATGTATATATTTTATATATATATATATATCTTTTTAATATATATATTTTTCTCCCAATATTATTATAAAAAACTACACGCGATGACAACACAAACAAATTTTAACATCACACTTTGCACCACTCCGAACTCCAATCTACCCCGAGGCCGCATGGCGCAGACTCCGGTAAACAGCTGCGCGTGGCGTTCGGTTGGAAAAATCAATAACCCCTTTGATGGGCAGAGTTGCCAGATATTTGGAAGATTCAAAAATATATGAAATTTAAAAATATGGAATGAAGTCTGTTTATACATTTGCATTCTTTATTATATAAATTTTTAATTTATTTACAAATATTTTTTTATACTTAAACTGCATTAATCGTTGCACAAATATCGTCGAAATGACACTAAGAAGTATTTATTTAAATGAAAAATAAGTAAGTAAGTTTTTTCAGCCACTTTCTTCTATGGATTGAATTTAAATCAAGAATAAATAGGAACAAAACATAAAATACTAATACTATTTTCATTTGTGCTGGAAGAAATCATCGTATCGTATCGTATTATAATTATTATTATAATTATTACTGTCATTGTAACTGTTAATTTTTTTTTTACTGTTATTGCTTGTAATTGTAATTGTTATTTTAATTGTAATTGTTATAAATAATTTTGATCTGTGGGCTATGGAATTGAGTTTTGTTTCGGATATTCGGAAATGCGGTTTCGTCTTGTTTTCTGGTTTAAACTCAATTCAATGCAGAAGTCGGAACAAAGATGGTTGGAAGCTTCATAGGGTATTCCCCAGTATTAAATTAGACCAAATTGGGATGGAAGTCCTCCAGTTGGCCGGCCAGTGTGCAGGATCTACAGCAGAACTGGGCGTAGTACTTGTTGGCGCAGTATCTGCCCTGAACGATCAGCTTGCAGTTGGCAAAGTAACGATTGTCAATGCACTCGGGAGACACCACAATGGCAGCTAAGAGTGCAGGATATATCAGTAAAAGGATATGCCAAGAAAGATTTATTTACTGAGCTACTCACATTGTATGTTAACCTTCTCCTCGCTTGTGCTGTAGCTGAAGGCGTTACGTGCCGTGCAGCCGTACATGCCTGTATCATCGGCAGTTACGTTGCTGATCACCAGTCGGTAAGGATTATCTGAAGGATGAGGCAGTGGATGTGCACAGAGATAAGTATGAAGTAATGATCATTGAGGGGATTAACTTACTCGTGATTTGCACACGATGGCTGTTATAGATTGGCATTTTGTCCTTGATCCAGATCACTTCCGGCTGTGGAGAGCCCTGCACGGAGCAACCGATCGCAATCGTGGAGCCGGGCGAGTAGCTGTTGCGCGGGTCAAGGCTGATCACCGCTTGAGCATCGACTGTGGAACAAGGGCAAATACAATCAATTAATTATTTTAATCAATCAATAAGTTACAACTATCAACTATCAAAAAACACATAACAAACCATTCCAAAAACAGGAGATGCAATTGAATACTTACTCTGAGGGACCTGCACCACAGGAGGTGGCACATAAACGGGTCGTTTTGGCGCATAGGGATAGGTCGGTCTTTGGGTAATCGGCGCTGTTGCCGGCTCTAGAACATACTTCAAGTATTCGGCCTCCTCATTGTTCTGGGCACGTGCTGGACCCACCGCCTTAAGTATAACATGCAGCGAGACGGGACGTCCCACATTGTTGTACACATCGCAGGTGTACAGTCCCAGATCCGTCAACCCGATTGTGCGGAAGAAGAGCGAGTAGTCGCGTATCATTTCACCATGATCCGTATTGGAACCCATGCCAAATAGGTGATTGTCACGCCACCAGCTAACATGGGGCTCGGGATAGCCACCGGCCGGGCAACGAACAACTGCCGGCTGATTCAGCTGGACTATTTGAGTAACGTTCCTATCACCGAAAATATAAGCAGGTTGCTCCTGGGGCTCTAACGTCACCAAATGTAACCCAACAGAAACCCAACATGCAAAAGGTTAGGAACAAGAACAAGCAACATGCAGAAGTTCATTTAAAGCAGTTAGTTAAAAGCCCATCACAAGAAACAAAAAGCAAATAAAGAAGTCCTTTTTGGATACGCACCTGTTACCCTCAGTGCAACCTCGCGACGCACTGGCTCGCCGAGGCCGTTGCTGGCCACGCAGACGTAGGTTCCATCATCTGTCTGACGCACTTGGACGATGGTCAAATCTCCATTGGAGGTAAGCACGTAGCGGCCTTGGGAGGTGTCAATCTGTCACAGATGTCACAGGTGAATTGACGTAGTTGTATGTACGTAGAAGTATCTAAGATCACTTACCGTTACATCTCGTCGGGACCAGGTAATATTTGGTGGCGGGTTGCCTGTTGCAAAGCAGCGCAGCACCGCAATACCACCCTGGGAAGCCTGAATATCGAGCTCTTCCTGTTCCTTTGGCTCTAGGCCGACCTTCTCATCGCCGGGATAGAAAACAGGGGGTGCCGGGGTGTTGGGTCGACGCGTGGGCTGTGCTGGACGTACACACACAGAGCCACAGTCATCGCTGCAGCACTTGTGTTCGCCTCGACAGTCGGCATCGGTGTAGCATTCGCGGCCACAATCGCTGACATTGGCCCTCAGTTCGGGACAAGCACCCGGCTTGTTCACGTCCCGGCAGACGGCCACAAACTGGCTGTTACTGCGATCGTTATTGGCCACGTCAACGGCGCATTGCTGGTGTTCGGGGCAGAAGTGATTTTCGCAGGGATTCTCACAGACGCATTGCTGGCACTCGGGCTGTCGTTCGGGGACCTCACGACGGATTCCATAGGGGCAACGAAGATTGCGGCACTCGCTCTCGAATTCCTCGCAGCCGCTGGAACTGACCTCATTCTCCACCTGTTTGTCTGAGAAAGATGTAGATCCCGAGTAAGTTATTCGCTCCATTCACTGTAATGCAATTTCCCCCCCAACCAAGTTTCGTGCAAACTTAAATCTAGTGAAAGTGCAAAAAGTTCTACGGAATCTAAAATTTCCAACACTACGACTAATCAAACTAAAAATTGAAAGGGTTCTCAAGGTGCAAGGATTAAATGCAGAAAATTGGGTGCTGTGTGGATATTTGAGTGCTCTGGTGCTTTGGTGCTTTGGTGCTTCGGTGCTTTGGTGCTTTGGTGATCTTGTGATCTGGTGTCGTCTTTGTGGCAACCTTACTTGCACATTGGTTTTGGCATGCTTCAAAGGAACGGAAATTGTTCAGGTTGCCCGAGCAACCGCTGTAGACAAAGCTCACACAGGAGCCACTATTACTGTCATAATAAAAGCGACGCTCGTTGTTTCCTGGACCGCTGCATCGACCGACAACTGCCGGAAGAAGGCAAATATCTACTTACGCCAACAGAAGATCAAAATAATTGACATTATAGAAACAAACTCTTCAGTTAAATTCGCAGCAATTGTTACCTTTTGATGTCGACTTTGGCTCGCGACCTGCAATACAAACTGCTTCACACTCGTAGCGATCATTGAAACGGTTGCCGGTACCATCGCAGCCACCAAAGGTGAAGGGCTGACATGTGTGGCTATCTTTATGATAGAAGTAGCGGGTCTGCCAATTGGTGCAAGGACCCGTTGTAACCGGCTCATTGCATACGTCTAACACAACACGTTAACACATATTCTGAAACACTAAATGAATTATTCAAATAAAAACTTACCCACTCCCTTGAACTCTCCGCATTGGCGCTCGCACTGGTCACGAGTCTCGAAACGATTTCCATTGCCACCACATCCTGTGTAGGTGAAGGCTGTGCAAGCCATTTGGTCACTGTCGTAGTACCAGGCGGTGGTCCGGTTGTCGCACTCTCCACTCTCAGGGGACAGTGTGCATACCGAGAAGGTCTACAATAGGACAGGGTCATTCAACAGGATAGTGGATAGTAGTAGATAGATTGATATGCTTACAGGTTCTGGCTCTGATGGCGGCATCGGTTCCACGATTCGATCATGACAATATTTCATGCATGCATCGTTGGACATAAAGTTATTACGATTGCCGCGACATCCTGTGAACTCAAACTCATAGCATCCATCGGAGTTTTTATCGTAGTACCAACGTTGATGGCGCTCATTGCAGCGACCGCCCACTGGAGGTAGAACGCAGGTATCCTGAGCGGGGAAACAGTCATTCTGACACTCCTCCTCGGTTGCGAAGTTATTATCATTGCCCCCACAACCTGAGTAAGAGAACTCGTCACAGAGTCCATTCTCACTATTGTAGTACCAGCGCGTATCATTCCTTTCACAGTTTCCAGACTCTGCAGGATAGTGGCACTTTCTCGTGTCGGGCTCAGGGCGTGACTCTTCTTCATGAGGAATGCAGCGTGACGAACAATCCTGCTCAGTCTCAAAGCGATTGTCATTGCCACCACAGCCGCCATAATAAAACTGTTGGCAGGTTCCCGCAGTCGCGTTATAGTTCCACTTAATGACATAATCATCACAGTCGCCAATTGAAGGAGGTTGCCCACAGAGATCTGTTGGCTGAGATGGTCTTTGGTGTTCCGGCTCTGGCTGCCTAGGCTCTTCAGGCTGTCTACAAGTTCGCTCACAGTCGACTTCGTCTTCGAATCGATTACCATTACCTCCACATCCTCCATAGTAAAACTGCTGACATATTCCCTTCGATTTATCGTAGGACCATTTGATGCTATAATCATCGCATTCCCCACGTTCTTCAGGCTCGTCACAAACACTGGCAGATGGTCTTGAATGCTCCGGTGCTGGTTCTGGTGCGGGTTCTGGCTCTGGCTCTGGCTCTGGTTTCGGTTCTGGCTTCTTCTCACAACGCGCCATACAAGCCTCTTCTGTTCGGAAACGGTTCTCATTACCGCCACATCCGCCGTAGTAGAACTGACGGCAAGCAACGTCTTTGGTATCATAGTACCAGAACAGCTCATAGTTGGAGCACTCACCAACGTCGGATGGTATGTCACATATGTCCTTGGCTAAGATAATATGGAGTGTCAATATGGCATGTACTTGGATAGATCCTTGCGCACATTAAAAGCAGTCGCAACAACATTTAAAGCTTACCAACTTGCCGAGGACAATGAGTCTCGCATGATTCCAATGAGGGGAAATTGTTCTTGTTGCCACCACAACCCGTGTAGTAGAAGGGCAAGCAACGCTTCTCGGACTCGGAGAAATGCCATCTGGCATGCTTCTCGCTGCAATCACCGGTTTGCTTAGGCAATGAGCATTGCTCTGGCAGTGTAACACAGATAGGGGTGTGCGGGTATTGAGGATGCAAGTGAAGCAAGCGTAGGGTATAGCAAAGAGCATTTATCATGCACATACAACACAAAAAAAGGCAGGCAAGTGATAGGAAAGGAAAGTGGGAAGAGTTAAAACGTTAACCAGGATAAAGAATTAAAGTTCATGCTTATATATAAACTAAGCCCAGCCCAATTATTATCAAGTTATTACACCCATCAACCATGCCAAGGGACCCCAATATAAACCAAACTTCAAACCTTTGAGCACTCCTGGCTGGCGGCAGCTGTAGGTGCAGGCATGTTCCGTCGGGTGGTTGTTCTTGTTGCCCTTGCAACCTCCGTAGGTGAAGGGTCGACATACGTCGGTCTGGTTGTCGTAGTACCAACGCTCAAAGTTTCCATTGCACGGTCCACTTTCCTCAGGTTGTTCGCAGGGTGCTGTGTAGTGCAGAGAAGATTTTAGATTGGCATAGTTTATTTATATATATATTTGATCGCTTACGTATAGATTCGCTGATGGCACAGGTGCTCTGACATTGATCCCGGGTATCGAAGCGGTTATTGGTGCCATAGCAACCTCCATATTCGAACTCCTCACAGCGGTTGCTATCCGAATTGAAGTACCATTTGGTGCTGTATGTTTGACAGGGTCCAGCACTCTTCGGCAGCTGGCAGACATTCTTTCCAGTATACTCCTGGCACGTATCCCTGCACTCAGCCTCAGACTCAAACCGATTGTCATTACCCTCGCAGCCACCATACCAGAAGCGGGCGCAGCCACCGTACGCGGTATCAAAGTAGTATTTGACACTGTAGTTACCGCAACTTCCTTGCTCTTTGGCAAAGCCACAAGCCTTCTGTGGAGATTCTTGAACATTTTCACAGCCCTTAAATTTATCGTCCAGAGCTTTGGTAACACCATCAGGACAACAGCCATACTTGGATTCCACACAGGTGCAACCTTCTTTGTTAGATCCCTTAGCCGCCGTCTTGTCATCTTCACAACAACCAAACTCGCTTTGAGAGCAGTGACATCCTTGGTTATGTGCTCCCTTGGCAAAGGAAAGGCCATCTGGGCAGCAGCCGAACTGCATCGTTTCACAAGGACAGCCTTCGAACTTGGGCCCGCGTGCACTTGAGACCTTGTCGGGACAGCAACCAAATCGAGTAGTTTCACAAGGACAACCCTCCTCCTGTGGTCCTCGAGCCGATGTTTTCTTGTCCGCACAACAGCCATATTCAGAAGATTGACATTCGCATCCCATGAAGTTTGGTCCATAAGCTGCGCGAATATTGTCAGGACAGCAACCATTAGCTGAATTACTGCAGCACCCTTCGCCGTGTGTTCCATGGGCGGGAGTCTCATTGTCGGGGCAACAACCATAAGGTTCTCGCATGCAGGCTGCGCATCCTTGTTCTTCTGGGCCGGAAGCAGGTGTACGGCCATCTGGACAGCATCCATGTGGAGATGATTCACAACCCTTTTGGTCTTCCGTTTGGGGACAGCCAGCAAAGTTTTCACCCTTGGCGGCAGTCTTTCCATCAGGACAACATTTAAACTCGGCAAATGCACAGGACTTGACTGGGGTATCAACTTCAGCTGGTGTATCTCCCGAACCAGATCCATCGAAATCTGTAGTTGTAGATTCCTCGGTAGTAGTTGTTGGCGGTTGTGTCGTTGGAATAGGACATCCTTCGTTGTCTTCACCGTCAGCTGGCGTGTATTTATCTGGACAACAACCAAAGAGTGTCTCCGCACATTCTGACTTCGGACATCCTTGGTTCTTTTTACCCTGAGCTGGAGATACTCCGTCCGAACAACAGCCAAATTCGGTTTCAGCGCAAGTTTTGGGAATAGGACAACCTTCGTCGAATGGTCCCTTGGCAGTCGACTTTCCATCAGGACAACAGCCAAACTCGGAAACCTTGCAGCTCTTTTTCTTGGACTTACATTTCTGAAGCTTTTTAGGTGTAAGCGTGGTTTCCCAGGTGTTCGCTGAGCTAGAATCAGAGGTGCTCCAAATATTACTTGTAGTACCTTCCTCAGTAGAAAGTGAGCTACCCGACGAATCAGTTGAGCTCTCCATTGTTGAATCGGTTGATCCACTTTCAGTGGTGTCCGAAGACGAGACGGTGGACGATTCATCGGCAATAGACGAAGTAATGTCACTGGAGGAGACCTGTGTTGAATCTGTAGTGTCAGATGATTCAGTTGATAGAGAGGACTCGTTAACTTCTGTTGTCGACTTAAAGCTGCCTTCAGTTGTCGAGTCGCCCGATGATGTGGTATCACTAGAACCAGTTGGCTCGGTGGAACCAGAAAGTGTTGAGCTTTCTGATGTTTTGGATACAGATCCTTCAGTTGTAACATCGGACGTTTGATCAGATGAACCTGATTCAGAGGACATACCAGTAGAGTCGGCCGTTGATCCACTAACGGGAACATCAGTGGTAGCGGTTGAATCAAGTGTTGTTTTATCACTGCTATCACTGCTTCCCTCGGTTGCCGATTCTGTAGAGCCAGCAGGCAAGCTGCTGTCGGATTCGGAGGAAGCATCAGAGGTCATATCAGAAGAGGAAACAGTTGATCCACTGACTAGTGCATCAGTGGTAGCAACGGTTGTTTCATCACTGTTTGTATCGGTTGCACCAAGTGTTGTTCCATCACTGCTGCTAGAAACTGTAGATTCACTGGCTCCCTTGGTTGTCGACTCTGTGAAGGAAGCATCGGAGGTCGTATCAGAAGAGAGAACAGTTGATTCACTGATGAGTGCATCAGTGGTAGCATCGGTTGTTTCATCAGAGCTCGTAACAGTTGAGTCAAGTGTTGTTTCATCACTGCTGCTAGAAACTGTAGATTCAGTGGTAAACTCGGTTGTCGACTCTGTAGAATCATCGGGCGAGCTGTTGGCGGACACGGAGGAAGCATCAGAGGTCATATCAGAAGAGTCAACAGTTGATTCACTGGTTACATCAGAGCTAGCCACGGTTGTTACATCACTGTTTGTATCGGTTGAACCAAGTGTTGTTTCATCACTGCTGCTAGAAACTGTAGACTGGGATTCCTCAGGCTTGGCTGAAGTTGTGGGCACGTCTGAAGAATCGTCGGAAGTATTCGTTTCTGAAATTGTCGAACCTGTTGAATCGGATCCATCTGTTGCTGATTCGCTTGTTATTGTTGAGCCCGTTATATCCAATGTAGTTTGAACGTTAATTTCTGTGGAACTTTCAACTGGGGTACTATTGTCGGTAGAAAGTGAAGAAGGTGATTTAGATGAATCTGTTGACTCAGAAGGATTTGCTGTAGTGACATCATCGGTAGAGCCTGAAACCTTGGTTGTGTCTGAGTCCTTAGTGGATGCTGATGAATCGGACGTTTCCAATGTATCACTGGAAGTTGAGGCTGGAATTTCGGTAGAGCCACTTGTTGTAGTGTCAGAAGACTCTTTGGAAGATGAATCTGAGCTTGATGAAAACTCAGCGGATGTTGATGCATCAGATATTGAAGCACTAGATTCCGTAGATAAACTAGCATCAGTTGAAACGCCAGTCGATGACTTAGGCACATCCGTGCTTAATGTAGTTTCATCCTCATCATCACCACTACCCTCTGATCCTGAGCCTTCGACTGTACTATCGGTAGATCCAGATGTATCAAATGTGCTAGAGTAAGGACTATCACTCAACATCAAATCGTCGCTTGCCAATGTTGACATTGTTTCCTTTTCGAAATCAACGACTTCGGAAGTCTTTTTGTCATCCGTAATGTCACCTGAGACCAAATCAAAGTCTTCTTCAACGCAGTCCTCCTCCTCATCCTCAATTGGCTTTTCACTGCTACTGACAGGTAATACCTGATCCTTAGTACAAGCCTGGGTATTACACTTTTCGGAAATCGATTCAAGCTTCGATGCATCGCAGTTGAGGGACTTTGTGCCATTGGACAAGCATAGAACCTCGCGTGTTCGTTCGCCACCTCCACAAGTCTTGCTACAATGCCCGAATGGACCAGTAAACCATTGGCCAGGACATTCCTTCTCCTCGCCTTCGCATTCCTGAGAAGACTCCGGCTTTGTAGCTGCATTGCATTTCTTCTCATCGGCTATGCTAACACTCTTGCCATCGAAGACTCCACAGAAAACAATTCGGGACTGAACACCCTTTCCACATGCTGCCGAGCACTTGCTCCAGTCTGAAGTAAACCATTGCACTTCACATTTCGATGAAGTGCAGGGCCGAGTCAGAGCTGGCTTTTCTGTGCCGCAAAACTTCTCCGGGTACACCTTTCCATTCTTGGAACCACAAATGGCTGTGCGGGTCTCAGTATCCTGTCCACAAGCGGTGCACTGAAAGACCTCAACAAATTAGCCTGTGATCTAAATAAAAGCATAGTTTAACTTACTCCACTCCATTGCGATACAATCCAGTCCACGCCTTCACAGGGTGCCAATAAGCAGGGTCTTTCTACCTCAGGCTTGTCCTCCACACATTCCTCGTCGGGCAGCACACGCTTGCGTCCGTTTTCCTCAATGAAGCAAGTTACCTTGCGGGTCTCCTTACCCTCGCCACACAGCTTGTCGCATGGCTTCCAAGGACCCAAATGATACTTTGGACAGTTCTTGACGTCACGGTTGCATTCCTGAGTCGTCGCCGGCTTGTTTCCAACCTTATTCAGACAGACTGAGTCGTCTACCGCAGTGTGCACGCTGCAAATCAAGTATCCTTTATCCTGAGCTTGGGTACTTTCAACTACTGTACTCACCCATCGGACGAAATTCGTTCGCAGCTCACGGTACGATTCTGGAAACCATCCGATCCACAACCCTTGGAGCACTTTGACCAGTCACCTTCCACCCAGTGTGGGGCACATGGCTCTTCGCCACAGACCTGGATCTCAGCTGGCTTTGAGTTGATATCACAAAGGGAATCATCGACCTCTTGCAGGTTGATGCGATTGTGGCACGTCACTTGACGCGACTGCGTGCCACCGCCGCAGGTTACGCTGCAGGATCCGAACTCGCGATGCGTCCACGTGTGTGACTCCGGCTGGTTATGGGTGAGCGTCTCTGGAATGCTGTATTCATAGTCCACGCTCACATTCTTGTCCTGCACCAACATAACAATGTAGATGCTCTCGGTTGTAGGCCCGTTGCTGGTCAACTGATCGGGGGCAGCAAAGCCCATGGGCTTCCGTTGATAGTTCCACCACGATCCTGCATAGAACATTGGACGCGGGAAGTCAATGCGCCAGTTGCCATTCAAGTAGTAATGACCAGACTGGTTGCGGCAGGCGAGGTAATTGTTCGAAGGTGACGTTTCCTGAATGCGAATGTTGGTGGCACCCGTAGGAACGAGCAGAAGATCGTTGTAACCCGATGCCAAGTCACCGGAGCTGTAGTTGTACTTGAAGGTCTTGCAGGTGCTACCATCACCGCCACACTTGCGGCAGTTGTCCTCCTTGGCATCGCTGCCCAACATCATGTCACAGCCGACAGGCATGCACTGGCCATCCACACAGACATCCAGATCCTTGTCGTTGCACCTTGTGCCATCCACAACCTTCTCCCTTTGGCGGTAGTAGAACCGCTCTCCCTTGGGCATGCAGTTCAACTCGCAGGGATTAGCCGCGCTCGTATATGGCACCCATTCATAGAGCACGCCATCGAACTTTTTGCTATCATACCGGGAACATTGCAACGCCCTGAAGTCTGGCTCCTCCTCGGGACAGTCTTGGGTGTTACACGAATAGTAACGTCGATCACCGCCGTTACACAAGAAATCGCCGTTGTGACTAATAAAAGGCAATGATTTGAATGAAAAATGTAAAGGATGTCTACAGATGACCTTAACTCACTCTACGCGACGGCACTCGCGGGTCTGATAGGAGACGCCGCCTCCACAGGAGCGCGAGCACTCCGAGGGGGAGCTCCAGTCCGTCCATTCGCTGGGATCGTTACCCTCACCGCCAGGCGTTATGTAGCTGGCTGGCAGATACAAGTTGGCGCCATATTGTCTTTTAGCACGTAGTCCGGGCTATATCAGGGAACATCAGCTATATAGATCAGGTATATATATCTAAGTAATCGAGGTACTTACGAATCTACTCTGTGAGCTCTGTACGCCGATGAGTACAATGAATGCTACCAAGGCAGTTGAGCTGCAATCATAAAGAGTGAATTGCATATTAATTAAATGCTGCACATTCCACGCCCACGCCCCGCACCACACACACAGCTTACACACAGCTCACACACAGCTCACACACAGCTCACACACAACTCACACACAGTTCACACGCCTATTCATTAAAGGCATGAGGCACAACGTCACGTGTTGACTTGTTGCAAATATTTGTTTACTTTGCCGCTTGTTTGTTTGGACGCATAAGCTCATTACGTTTCTCAAAGGTCAACGGGGGAGGGGGACAAAGGCAAAGGAAAGAAAGATGAAACAGGGAAAACGAAGGAGGCAATAAAGAAGACGCAGTGAGGCACTTGTCAACGACTTTCTCAAAGAGGCTTGCCACGTCCAGTTAAGGTGTATGAAGAGATTTTGTAGGGCTTCCACGACAATAAAAGCTCAAAGAAGCCAATAACAAAGGAAACAATAACAACAACAAAAAGAAGAAGAAGAAGAGCAACAACAACAACAACAACAATCGCATTGTGAACTTGTTTTTGCTCAGTGGACAGAGCAAACAAACATTGAACTTGTTTTTTTGCATTGTTCATCGAAGTGCGGGACCCGAGGAATGAATGAGGGTGGAGCAAGGGACTGGGTTAGGATGGAGGGTGGAGGATGGAGGGTGGAGGATGGTGGGTGGGGGAGTGGGGAGAGGGGAGAGGGGGTGCGTGAAACGCTCAGTGGAAGTTGGTCAAGTCAAAATTCTGCAATTTCTTTTGGTAACAATTTTTTATTGTGCTCCGCACTGGCCATAAATATGCAATGCCACATAAACAAGACATAATTTAGAAGCGCTTCCTGCCGATTTGCCAAAAGGAAAAGGACAAGCAAATAATAAGTACCCGCCAGCAGAGGATATATGATTATGCCGCAGACAAGTCGACGCCGCCGTCGCAATCGCAGTCGCAGTCACAGCCGCAGTCACAGTCACAGTCACAGTCACATTCGCAGTCGCAGTCGCAGTCGCAGTCGCAGTCGCAGTCGCAGTCGCAGTTGTGAAACGCACCCGAGGACAACTTCTGCGAATATGTCAAAAGCGTTCAATGTTGCATGCCCCTTCCTGGTGCAACACCCCTGCAACTCCTTCACCCGCTGACCGTGCGGCTCACTGCTGGTGGCTTGCCAATTTAATTTTTGACGCTGCGTGCAAGGATCCTGCGTTTTGTTACACTTGGACGCCTCCGACCAACTCCAGCTACGTCTCCGACCGTCTCAGACATCTCAGAGTTAAGGACACAGCAGGAGTGCTGCTTATGACAGAGCTCGGGCCTTGGGAGGCGTCGAAGTCACGCCAAGTGTGTGGCCATAATTTTTATGCTTCTGTGTTGGCATTTTAATGCAATTTGAGCGCATTTCCCTTTTGAAACCAATGCCAGGACACCTATTGCTTTGGCAGCTCTGCTATGACAATGCCAAAACACGAACAACAGCAACAAAAACAAAAATAACAACAACAGCAACAGAGGCAACGCCGCGGCACACATTTCACAGTCCATTGAGCCGAGGCTGGCACAAGCTTGAGGCGGCGTCGCTTAGACGCCTCCTCCCTGCCACTGCGTCACACAGCAAAGGAACAGGAACAGAAAAAGTAACAGAAACAGGAGGAGAAAGAGGAGGAGGGGGAGAAAGAGGAACAGGAACAGGAACAGGATACACTATCGGGAGCATGTTCCAGCCTTGGTTCAAGTCATTAATTGGGTAATTCGGGCAAAAACGCTGAGAGTGCAGACTCGACGCACAGTTCGAGATTTTCATTAAATTTGCGGCTGCTGCTGATTACGCAACATTTGCCTGCCACGTGAAGCGATGACCGAGTGTATGCACACAGACACGTACGCCACACCGAACACCACAGCTCTTGTTGTTGCCACATGTGGCGGATGCCACGTGACACAAAACGTAAACAGTTGCCGCAATCGTCATACACTACATCCCATGGCAACCACTGACATCCAACCGCAGCCAACACCCCAGCCCCAGCCACCGCCACCGTCACCGCCACCGTCTCCACCTCCTCCTGCGCCACAAGAATGTCAAACAAACAAACGGAAACGCCAAAATTCCGTCGGAGTCCCTGCGACAATAACAAATCAGATCAAATCGGATCGTAACCCAAAAGTCAAAGTTAATACGAGTTTTCATCGCGCCAAACCATTGACCTCAATCTGTTTATGGCCAAGATCAGGGCAGCCACTGGCAACTGGCAACTGGCAACAACTGACGCCAGCTTTCCACACGTGGTCCAGGTCAATTATCGGGCCCAGTTAAGCCCCAAAGAAAGGATTCCATTGAGGTGGCCAAACAATGGAGTGCATTGTTCTCCGTTTCCCAAACAAAGGAATCGCTTAGGATTCCCATCGTAGCTGGAATATTTTCATATGTATGGGTATATATATATATGTATATATATATAATATATGATATTCATGGAGGTAAATAAATATCGGAACTACCCAAAAAGCACAGATCCCCCAATGGGAGGGAGGCTCCTCTGTCCACACTTGCAGCTCACGAGCTGCTGGGAATGTGGGTCGCACTCGAAGGAGCTGCCATGAGGCAAGCAACAAGTGCAACAATTGTGAACCAACATGTTGCAATCATCGTCATAAACAAGGCGTCTGCTAATGAACAACAACAACAACAACAAGAATAATAAAAGCAGCAACAACAACAACAACAACAACGACAGCAAAAACAACAATGAAAGGCAAACACTTATCCTCGAAGTGCGTGGCACTTAGCCATGAATCTCAAGAACAACAACAAATTAGCCACTTAAATTGTAGGCTAAACAAAAATGTAAACTAACAAAATCTGTGGCAAGTTTGTGGAAATTTTAAACAAAACAGAGCCTCGGGCGGCACAAATAAATTGAAGGCAGCATCCACACCTGGAGATCCGCATGGAACGTTGCTCAGTGTTTGATTTGTGTGCGTCGGGGGATGACTCATCGACGAAAGTGGAACGCCCCCACTTAGGGGTGGGGGATGGGCGGGGAGGAAGATCAGAGGAGGGGTTCTGTGAGTGGTAGGGGCAACTCTTAGCGCACTTTCCCATGCCACTTGATTAACTCGAAGAAGTAGTTGTGGAGTTGTGGCAGTTGCATGCGGCAGGGGAAAGAGCAGCAGCTGAGGAGGGGTAAGTGCGGTAAGTGCGGCAAGTGCGGCAAGTGCTGCAAGAGCAGCAGTGCGTTCTATTTAAAAAGTATAAGAATTCACTGAAAGCGTGGGGCATGCAACGCTGCAGATGCCACAGCAGCCTGGCACAACGGCCACGGCTTGAGGCTCCGCAGCCTTTGATGAAGATGGAATGCCAGCGCACCCGCCCGCGACCCCGCCCCCATTTCATGCTCCCACACACACCCATGCCCCCGTCAACTCCTGACAGCTGCAATCATTTGACTTTTGCTGCCCCCGCGCTTTTAATGTTGATTGGAAAAAATGTTGGCATCCCTTTTATTTGCCTCGATGGCGATGCCAACAGATTTCATTGCAACAAATTAAAACGCATTCAATAAACAAATTGACGCAGTTCAAGCGAAAGACCCTTAAGCTGCTTTTGCGCCCATTCCACTCGATTGCATTGCATTGCGTTGCATTGGACGTTCTGTTAATGCGTCAAAGTGACATTTTGTTGGCCAGTGTGTAAGCTGTTAATCAGCCTCGATAGCGAGTGTTCCCTGCACTCAAAGGATCCCACTTTGTCTTGGCCCCAGAGCATCAGCTAGCAATTATGTGCAGCCTCAGCCTCATTAGTCGAAAGGATATCATTTCAAGTGTCACACCCACGCACGCACCCATCAACCTACACACTCCCGCACACACACATACATATATAGTTGTGCAAATACAATTACATAGACATACAATTATCCCAAGACAAATACAGACTAATGCGAAACGCCAAATTGTGGCTGAGGTGCGGCCAGGTAAATGCCGAATCGCTCCTCCTTCTAGTTTTGCCTGCTGATGAAGCTGCCACTGCTGCTACTAATGATGATGATGATGGTGTTCATAATGATGGTGACGATGATGACTACGGCGATGTCTCTATGAGGATGCTGGCAATGTCGTCGACGCGTCGACATTTGTTGCAACGGAAGTAAATGTTTGCATTGTTGAAATTTTAATTGCATTTGCATAAAGCGACGCACACACACTCACACACACACACGCACACTCGCACTCACATGCACAAACATTTTCACATTTCCATCCAACCAAACGACGACGACGACGACGACGTCGACGTCGACGCCAGCGACGCCATAGCTGAGATTTGGCTTTCGTTTTGACTCCTTCTGGCCAAGTATTTGTTGCCATTTTAAGGCTAGCACAGCGTGTCCAATGCAATTATCAATTTCAAAATTAATTAAACTTAATTGAGTGGTGAAAATAATAAACACTAAAACACACACACACGCACACACACACGCACATCCAGGCACTGCAAATGCGCAACCCGCTGCTTCAATTGTTTACAGAAGACATCATCTAAGGGGCAATATTATGCAACAGTCACTGAGGCTGTGTGTGTGTGGGTGTGGGTGTGTCTGTGCTACCAACTGAATTGCAACTTTTCGGTACTCAAAGGTGCTCCACCCGCAGCAGTGGCAGCAGTGGCAGCCGCGGCAACAACAACGAATTTTACGCAAATGCCTAATGAAATATTTGTCACGCGTTTGGACAAACGAGTGGGGCAAATGAGCAAACAAAATGCACAGTTAAACAGTAGTTGGGGGTGGGGGAGGGGAAGGGGACTAACACATATAAATGAGCGGAGGGGAAATGGGAGGGAGAGTGGGAGATGAAGAAACTGCTGCATTTCACTTTGCTGCGCGTTGCAACAACTAACTGACCCATAAATTTCACAGTCTGACAGCAGCTCAAAAGCAAGCCAAATGTTTGACTTTACAGCAACAACTACGATAATAACAACAACAGCAGCAATAACAACAACATCAGCAGCAGCAGCAACAACAACAAACACTTGTAAACAAATTTTTATGGCAAATTGTTGCCTTGGCCGAACGTCCACTCCAAAACGCAATGTGCGCTCCTCAGACGCATCAACATTTACAAAACTAAACAGAAACAGCATCGAAAGCAGCAACAACAACAGCAACAGCAACAGCAACAACAACTCCTACTACAACAACAGCAACAACAACTCCTACTACAACAACTGCTACAACAATTGCAAAGACAGAAGATGCCATGCAGCTAATTAGAGGCATCTTAATGCCATCTTAACGCCCCTCACCCACCCCAAAAGCACAAGTCTCCCCCCTCGCCCAGCACCCACCTACCCGCCCAGCCGCCCATCTCCCCCCGCTGCCCTAAAGCCACACGCAAACATTGGCAATTTTCTATTTGACGAACTCATTTGGGACGAGATTGCAACAAGCGGCGGCTGCCATGAAGTGGCCTGGAGTTGTTCGAATATGAATATGAATATGAAGATGACTATGAATATGAGTATTAGTATGAGTGTGAGTGTGAGTGTGAGTGTGTGTATGTACCGCCTTTGAGTACTTATAACTAATAGCACAGCGAACAAAATCACGAGCTGTTGGCTCTCAAACTTTGTTCCCGGAGATGCTCGAGATTTGCGTAAACAGTTGGCGGTTCCCAAAATAGACCCACAGGATGCTCCATGCTCTCTGCATGGCATATATCAGCACATAATTAGCTTAGGAATTTTTATAGATATGTACATAAGCATAAAGTCAATAAATTAGACCTTTAAGGTAAATTAGAGAGCAAAAAGTCGAGCGAACATATAAAATACCCCATAAAATAAATGCAGTAAAAACTGTGCAGCATTTTCCAAGCTGTGAGTTTTCTGCGTCATTTGTAAAGTTCCAAAAGTTCAGAAGTTAAATAATTTTCATTTTTAGATGCTAATTGAAGGGGAAAAGTATCTTCATAGTTGAGATACATTTTACACTCCATTGAGAAAGTTACTTCCTAGAGTTTTTAAAAAGTGAACTCAGCTCAAAACTATTTTTCGACTACACAAATTTTGCTGACAATAAATTAACTGAAATTAAACTTAAAAAAAAATCACAAATTTATCTTTAAATTTAAAATTAAATTATATACAAAGAACATGAAATAAAAAGTATTTAATAAAAATAAATATATTTTTAAATGCAATCAAATAAAAATCCATCCGTTGAATGCAATTAAGATTTTAAACTAATAGCTTGTAAAGTTCAATTTAAGTAAGCAATGAGAAAGTATAATTTAAAATTTAAATTATAAAAATAATGAAAATAATTTTAAGAACTAACTATAAAAAAAAAAAAATTATTTTACACTGTAATGCAAATTTATTCAGGAAAGAAATAAAATTATAAATTAGATAATTGAACGCACATAAGAAATTGCCAAAAATAAAAAGCAAATACTAATACAAATTAATTTAAAAAAAAAAAATAATTACGTCATATATTAATAATAATAAAAGTATATTAATTGAAAAATTATGGGTATTATTGAACTAATTTAACTTATTTATATAAACCCTAATTAAATCAATTTAAAAAATATATTCATTTTAAATAAAAAATATGACAAATTTAACAAGATATTATATTAAAAAATTACTAAATATGAATTGAAAACAAACTTATTTTTAGATATTTTTTTTATTACTTAAAATCGATGAGTTTATTAAAAATGTTGTTCAAAGCTGAACTGAGGTCTTAGTTATAAAAACTAGAAACTTGGAAAAGACCCATGGCAATAAAATACAATTTAAAGATTAACTAAAACGATTTATATCTCAGTAATAAAATATTAATGACTTGACTATTAAAGTCAGACCCGCAGCATAGAGCAACATTTAGAAATTTATCTAATTTATTTATAATAAATTAATCAAAGATCATTTTTAATTTAAACTCAAAGTAGTTTAAGCGTCCAGAGAATTGAATTAAAACGTTTTTATATCTCGTGTAGTACTACATTAAGAAGATAATAAAAACATATTTATTTATATACTAAATAATTTTAAATATATTTATTTTTATATATAAATTAATATAAATATATTTAAATATACATAAAAATAAATAAAAATAAAAATATATTATTAATTTTAAATATTATATATATTATTATATATATTTATATACATCATTCAAATTCCCTAGATATCCATTCGCAGCTATAAATAATTATGGGAGATATTTCCTAAAATATTCCTCGCACTTTTCTTCCTTAAAAAAGTATATCTATTTTTTAATTAACAGTTCAAAATAGTTTCATTCCTCTCAGCTCTTTAATTATGTGCCACATCATCGCTGACTTTGAACAATTTATGTTGTTCCCAATAATCTGCTCCTCAGACACACCTCCCAGAGGCACACCTCTCAACTGGCAACTGGCAACTGGCAACTCACCACTCGCCACTCACCACTCGCAGTTCGCAGTTCGCAACTCGCGAATTTCAAACTAAGGAAATGACAGCCAAAATGTAGAACGGACATTGATTTATTGGGCAATTGTTGGGTGGAATTGTTATTCAGGGCAGGGGGCGATGGCAGTAAGAATTTCTGGTAGAATTCGCTATTAACTGATGGCTGCTGTTGTCAGGTACGTGTTGAAGATACAGTTAAAAGCCCCCATTGATGCAACAAGCTGCAGTTGCAAAGTGTCGTAAAGTTCTTGTCCTTTTATCGGGTCTGAGTTTGATTTCAATTTGAGCTTCACTTCTGCTGCCTTTGTGTCATTGGTATGTGAGTCACGTCTGCAGCATCTACCAGGCGGCAACAGCAACAACCTTAATAGCAGCTACAGCATTTACTACAGCAGCAACAACAACAGCAGCAACACCAGCAACACCAGCAGCAGCAGCAGCAGAAGCAGCAATCAGTTTTGCGTCTTTTAGCCGGCAGTCAAAATATTTTTATGGGTTTTTGGCTTTGTCTCTTCTTCGTTTCACTTGTTGCTGTTTGTAGTTGTTGTTGTTGTTGTTGTTCTTGTTGTTGTTGTTGCTGATGTTGCTGATGTTGCTGTTGCTGTTCTTGTTGCTGTGGCTGCTACTGCTGCCCATTTTGTTGTAACTTGTGCTCAGCTTTTTAGGCACATTTTGTGTTGCATGTGACGCATCGCGTGGACCCGCCCTTGCCTCCTCCCCGCCTCCACCTCCCTCTTCTTGTTTGTCTTTTAGAAATTTTGGATATTTTTGCCATCATGTGCAGTTCTTTTTTCGTTAGCCTCCTCCTTTTTTTTTTTTGTGTTCTCTTTCTTCTTTTCTTTTTTGTTGTGTTTTGCGGCTTCGCTCAGCCTCTGCAATTTTGCGACGGAATATTTTGTTTTTGGGGGCATCCTTTTTATCTTCCGCGTTGCAGGGTCCGTCGACCCCATGAAAATGCTCGCTCTCCTAAGACACAGCCTCTGGCTGGCTATCGATTTAATTATGTACATGTGTGTATATCCCAAATATATGTGTGTGAGAGTGTGTGTGTGTGTGTGTGTGTGTGTGTGTGTGTGTGTGTGTGTGTGTGAGTGTCTGCATATGTGCCGCTATTTGGCGAAAAATTAACATATTTGCAAGTGCGGGGGGATCATTTTGATTCAACGCAAAGCCAAGGAATAATTAAAGCCGACAAGATCTCGTCGGCAACCCTTTGTTAATTGGGCATAATGTATATAGTCATGGGAACGGGAGGAAGACCGTTGTTTATTATGATGATGACGATGATCGTTGGCAATGGCATTGAGTGGGGTCGTCGTCAGTCTCAGCTTCAGTTGGAAGACGGACATTAGACTGAGGACTGAGGACTGCCGACTGAGGACTGAGGACTGAGGACTGCGGACTGAGGACTGCAGACTGAGGACTGCGGACTGAGGACTGTGGACTGCGGGCTGTGGGCACACATGCTGCAAATGCAGCATGCAACATTTGCCTCCCCTGAACTTGAGGCATGGCATGGCAGGACCCCAAGTGGCAGGCAGCAATAAGGCGATTCGTTTGTCTAAGCCATCGCTCGGGTTGCATTTAATTTGCTGCTCATTTGCCGCATCATTCGATATTCCCATTAATTTCCACTGCAAGCGTAAAATCCAATTTCAGCCACATTTCCGGCGTATTTTTTCGCACTTTACGCAGCGGCCGCAGCAGCGGAAAGGAAGAGGAGTGAAAAATGTGGAAAATGGAAACCCCCTCCTGGGAAATGTACCTAGAGCATTGCTACATTAGATCAGCTTTAATTTAAACGATTTATTTATAGTGATTAAGGCTCAATTATGCAAGCAACAAAAATTTTGTGTGCCTCACGTTGCATGAGCAATGTGGCAACTACACTGTGCACACTGTGGTTGTGCGTGTGTCCGTATCATTTTCAAAGCATCAGTTTTTGGGAATTTATTGTTTACACTTAAAGCATACAAACACACTTAATAAACAATTTAACCTCCCCAAGCAACTAAACATATTCTTCCCCTCGTCTTCTTGTTGTTGTTGGTTGTGTGTGTGTGTGAGGGAATGGGTGTGGCTGTGGTTAGTTGTGGTTGTTGCCTGGAATTTAGTGCTTTCGGCGAAAAATTATAGTTTAAACATAACAAACAGTGAGCAGTGGGAAACTCAATTAAATTTGTCTGTCCATATGAAGATTTATATATAGTATATGTGTATATGTATATGTATATGTATATATATAGAAGGATGATCTGATTCGGAGGTTTAGTCATAGATCAACATGCTCCACATACATACGTAATAATTGGTGAGTTATTGGGAATAACAAATCTTTTGTTTATATTCCAAAGTTCATATTAACCATATTTCTGCTCACGCATTTTCCAACACTGTTCCGCGGCCCAAGCAGCGAATCGAGTCAAGTTCAAAGACGTTACGAGCCACAAAGCTTTGCTGTGTGTCTCTTGGCCATTTAATGGCCCAGCACACAGTCGAGTGCCTTAAAATGTTTACTTTGTATCATTAAAACTCTAAAGGTAATTGGTAAGAGACTGTCTGTTGACCCGGCCGAGAGTCGGCGTTGGCAGCAGGGCAGAAGAGTTGACCACCCGGACACACGGATCCCCTACGAGCGTTCACATGGCTCCTACTTCAAACTGAGTACCCAAGAGCTAACTAATCATACTTATAGAAAATTAAATACTTTTTAAATTATAAATTTTAATAATTAAAATAATATTTAATTTTTAAATTAATTCTGATTATGGAAATGTTTAAAGGCTGCAAGCGATCCCAAGCTCATAACTAGTTCACTGTCTGTCCGAGTCTGTACATTTAATAACTATTTCAATTAAATGTACAAACTGGAAAAATTATAAGTTTATTAATAAAAATTATTATTTTATTTTTAAAAGTAATGCTAATTATAATTATAACCTTAAAAGCATAGCAATTAATTTCGCTTCAGTTCGAACATCAATTTCATTGGTAACAAGATTAAAAAATTTACTCTTAATTTAAAAATAATGCATTTACAATTTAAAAAATAGTTTTATAACCAGAAAAGTGTTTTCTAATTTTGAATTTAATTTTTGGCAAAAATGATATTCAAAAATAAAGAAATCTTTTAAGTAAAGCCACATAACCTTTTAATTATTGCTTAAGTTAATTTGGTGGAACGTGAAGAAATCTTAATTTAAAAAATATAAATAATAATTAAATTTAAATATAAGAAAACAAATAATTATTGATTGCAAACTAAAATATAGAATTTCTTTAAAATTAAAAAATTATCAAAAATAAAATTTAAAAATATATAACTAAGAATTTACACCAAGTAAAAGTTACTTAACTCTCAAGGTGCATTTCCTGCATTTAATGGGAAACCCCTTAAAAAGCCATAAACTAAATTGAAATGGGGTATGACTTAAATGGTAAATAAATAATTAAATTTTGAATTGAATAATTTATATGCGTCAGAAAATTTATTGCTGTGCAATTCATCAGATTTACAGATCAATTGAAAAATTCGCAGAACAAAACGTGGCATCTTTGCCTTCAGCCAAGTCTCTGCCCAGCGAGTCATGTGTTGGCCACATTCTGAGGCGATTCGGCCAAAAAGAATTCAAATCAAAATGAACATAATCTACAACAACAACAACAAAAACAAGAAACACATTTGAATACCGAGGCCGTTGTCAACATAAGGCATTTTCTTTATTTTCTTTTTTTCATTATTTCTCAAGTGGCAAGCGTAAAGTTTTTCGCGAAAAACTTTAAAATACTTGACGAATGAACGCGCTAACTGCCAGTCGGCAGTCAACGGACAGGGGAGAGGGGACAGGGGACAGGGGACAGGGGACAGAGGACAGTGGATAGCGGATAGCAAACGACGGACAGTGGATGGCAGACAGCGGTCGGTGGGCATCCACTGGCAGTGGGGCAGCAACAAGTTTCTGGGGGGGCATTTACAAAATTCGCCGGCCGCATTGAGCGGCAGACAGTGGGGAACTTTATGACTTTTGGCCAAAAATAAAACGCTGTCAGTGCTGCGGTCAACTGCCAACTGCCAACTGGCAACTGCCAGCGCTTCAGATCATATGATAGATATAAACAGAGTCGTGTGCGTGCCGGGCAGTCGCTTCAGCTTCATTGAGATCCATCAAGATCCACCGCTTGGGAGCAGCAACGACGACGACGGCGACATCAGCGGTGGCTGCGGCGTCCGCGGTGGCTGCTGAGTCGCCGTCAACTTTGAACTGGCGATGAACACAATTTTTGACTGTCTGCTACACTTCAACTCAAAAAAGATTTCCATACAGTTTTCCCAGCAGTGTTCCCTCCTCAGTACAAAGCACTTCAAAGCGCACGCACTCCACCCACGCTGCCCCCCTTCCCCCCTTTACAGCTTGGGGGCGACCCTCGGACCTAAATATTTACATTTCAATACGAAATCTTGATTTGATTTCGATGTTCGATGTTCGCACACAAATTTCAAAAGCCAACAAAAGGCAGCGGCAGAGGCAGTGGCAGAGGCAGAGCCAGTGGCCGAGGCTGAGGCAGAGGAAAACAAAACACCTGACGCTTCAGGTAACAGGCGATCCATCGGATCCACGGCCAGTAGACATTTGGCCAGTGCCTCGGATTGGTCTTTGATTAGAATTTTTAACCGGAAATTTCAATGCGGGAAATTTATTAATGTGGGACACACACACACGCACACACACGCACACTTGAAAATTGGGAAAATTCAAACGAATTGAAGATTTTCAATTTTAAACATCCTCTTGACGCATTTTCCTCGATATTTTCCGTTAATTTGATATTGAAATTGAATTAATTTTGAAAATTGTTTGCCTCGAGGGAAAAAGTCCCCGATCTGCCACATTTACTTAATGGATAACTAATTTCAGATGGGGAAAAGTCGTGATGGGGGGCGGGTCGATGACAAAGGATGCTTGGGAAACTGTTCGGAAAATGTTGCAATTTTCATTAACAAACTTCAATTAAGTGGGCAATGTAATTTGGCATGCAAACAAAATGCTGGCCAGGATAATGGCAGTCGCGCAGTGTCAATAACGAAGTGCCTGTTGCGCTGTCAGCATGTGCCCAGGACTCACTCACACACGCACACGCACACGCATACAGAGGCAAACACAGTGCGCAGTGGGGATGACACTCCAATACACACTCAGAAGCATACCCCATGCATGCACACACACACAGCACACACACACGCACATGTGAGCAGGACAATCAGACAAACAGACAACAAGTGAGTAACCAACGAAGCAACCAACCAACCAACCAACCAGCCAGGCAGGAGCCAGAAGCCAGTAGCCAGGAGTCAGGATGCAGGAGTCGAGATACAGGAGTCTGGGAACAGGGGAAAGGGGAAAGGAGGCAGGATGCAGGAGCCGAGAGCCGAGAGCCGGGAACCAAGTCAAGTGTTTGCACATGTAGTTCAAATGAAATTAAAACTCGCATTGACACTGTAATTTGTGGGCAACACAAAAGGAATCAATTTCATGCCAAACACTGACTCACTGGCTCACTGCTCGCCTTGCGCCACGTCCTTCGAATGCCAATTGTGCCTGAAGGATACATATTTGTCAGATGCTTACCGCAACCGCCTCGATAAATCCATTTCGCTGCTGCTGTTAATCGGCAGCAATTGATGCTCCACTCCGCGAGATTTTTTTCTCTATGTATTGTATATATATAAATATATATATGTGTGTGTATGTGTGTGTAAATTGTATCTTTATTTATTTTCAGAGTCTACTTTTTGTTTGCACTTGAAGTTCGGGTTTTTTTTTTATATTTTTCCTTTTTCTCCACTTGAGTTTTAATCAAATTTTCGCAATTTTTGTCACTTGAACTGTGGATTGCACTTCGCGCTTGCGCATTGCCATCAAAAAAAGGACTCGGACTTGTTTGTTGAATAATTCAAGCAGTCCTTGGAATCGTCCTCGATAACACGATCTCGATTCACACCACACCCGCAGGGTTAGAGCGCACGCCGCCAACTGATCGAAACGATCGCTCTAATTCAGTTCTGTTCCAGCAGCAGCACCGCCAAAGCAGCAAAGCACCAAAGCACCAGCCACAAGACGTCGTCACACGCTGCGGCTGCGTCTGCGTCGCTGTCAACGTCTGCGTTAGCGTCAGCGTCAGCTTCAGCATCGACAGCAATGCTGCTGCCCGCGTCGTTGTGGCCAGAGCTAGAGTGGTGATAGCGCCAGCGATCAGCGTGTTTGGGCTTCCGTTGCTGCAGTTGTTGTTGTTGTTGTTGTTGTTCTTAGTATTGTTGTTGTTGTTTGTATTATTATTGTTGTTGTTGTTGTTGTCTCTAATCAGCTCCCCAAATGGATAAAAAGTGAATGAGTTTCGGGAGTTGCTGTGCGCCGCCTTAGAGCATTGAATCCGCCTGCAAGCGCACTGGGAATGAGTTGGCTGCGCGCTGCACTGCACTCGATTGCAACCCGATGATCCTTTTTAAACCGGCTTCTCACGGCCCCCACAAGCGACTGAGACTTCAAAGTGATTTTGTTAGCCTGCAGTCGGACGAGCGTCTGGCTCTCCATCTCCACCAACTGGTTCTCCCTCTCTCCTTCGCTCTCTTTCCATCTCTCTACCTCCTCTCTTTCTCTTTTCTCTTTTTCTGCAACTTTGCAACTGATCGTCATGCCCTGCACGTGTATGGGAACGCGATCGCTGCTGCGTTTGTGCGTGATTTGTGTCTTCGCATGTGTATGTGAATATCATACATGCGTGTGTGTGTGTGTGTGTGTGTGTGCTGAAAGTACCCGCCGGTCTGTGATTTACTGTCTGAAGTTGAAGTCGGAAGATGCACTGAAGATCGTTTGACGCCCCTAATAAGCGATGTGGCGGAACACATGTTGACAGCATTAAGCGACCGAGGGTCCTTTGCGTGGCAACGATCCTTGCCATCGCCTAGAATATTATATTGCCCACAGTCCCTGCCGTCATTAAGGCTTAATTACTGCCAACACATGTGCAATGTTTACTTTGATTCTCATTTCACTTTTCAGTATTTTTTTTCCTCCCTTTTTTTTTTATTTTTATTTTTTTTTTCTGAACGAAAGTCAAATATAGAAATATGGACTACGCCGGATACATGATCTGCTTTCTGCACTGGGATGATGAGTTGGGATGTGGGGGCGGTCCATGAAGTCTGGCGAATTCATAGACAGCATTGTCCGGACGTATTGAGTGTCCGGTGCATTCGATACCAAACAATTAAATGTGCGAATTCATTCACAAATAACGAACACTTTTCAAATTCGGTACTCGACTTTTGTATCCGCATTCCAATTTTTTTTTCTTTTTTTTTTTCCTCCCAACTTCCGTATCCAATCTCGACCGCCAAAACCTCCTAATCTCAATGCCCAGCTTCCGCTTGCTTCCAGTTTTTGGACTCTGCGCTTATCACAGCTACCACAAACTTGGCATTCCTCCCAAGAAGAATGGCTCCCAAAACTGAAACCTATTTTATTCTCGAAGTTTCTAGAACTTTTTTATATACGCGATTTTTCGAGACTGCACAGTATTATAATTTAGTATTTTAGTATTTAATTATTTCTATTTTTTTTTTTATTTATATATTTATTTTTTTTTTAAATTAATATCTTTTTTAATATTTGGATAGATCATCATGAAAAATAAGAATACCATTTTTAAAATGCAAAATATTTATTTAATTAATTTTTATATATTATTCAATTTTTTTATTAAGAAAAACCTATAAATAAATAAAAAAAATTAATAAATAAAAAACATATAAAAAATATCTGCCTTTCTTAAGACGTCGATAATCCCTCTGTTCTTTGGTACTCTATTTTTTATAAGAGTATGTTATGTTAAAATCTAAAATTAAAAATCAAAAACAAAAATATTGAAATAATACTTATTTTTAAAATAAAAATCAAAATCTTAACATCTTTTAATAAATGATAAAATATTTAGTTATTATTTATTTATTTCCTTTCCTTTAATATTTCTTAATCGAAAAAAAACCAAAATCTAAAAAATTGCAAACCTTTATAGAAGTATTTTTAATGACGCAGCTTAGATACAGAAAAATAAAAATAATATAAAAAATAATAATAATAATAAATAAAATTATAAAAAAAACTATTAGATGAGCTTGAAAAAAACCTAATTTTTTAATTTTTTATCTACGTTGTTTCGGAATTTTTTAGAAAAGATATAAATAAATAAACATAAAACTAAAATATAGATCTTGCTTTTATTTTTTTTTTAATATTTATTAAAATTATTTAAATTTTTCAAAACAAAAATCTCGAATTAATCTTTAAAAAAACTAAAAAGAGAAATATCTAAATTCCTATGAATTTTTTCATGTGCAATCCGAGAAATTTCCATCAAGATTTTTTACAAGAATTTCGACAAATATAAATAAAAAAAAAAAAATATATATAAAATAACTATAAAAAATAAAAATATAAAATAATAATAAATCCTAATAAAAACCATCATAATAAAAAATTATGATAAAAAATATTATATTTTATTCAAACTCTCCCATTTTTCAATATTTTCAAATGATAAAAAATCGAATTTCGAGTTCCAATTTTTTTTTTATTATTCAAACTGCTTATCCCTTGAGATCGAACTGAATTTTGGATTACTCGTATTTTGGGGAACTCTGCCATTTTGTGATTTAATCTTTCAAATGGAATTTAAAAACTATTAAATAGTTAATTCAGTTTCTAAGAATAGAAGGCGGCTTATCAGGACGCAAGTTGGGGGAAAGTCACCAGCGGTTAGCTAATAATTTGCGCCTTGCGGCGAAACAATCGCGAATTTCAAGGCAAACCTTTTTTTTTTTAGTTATTATCTAAGCAAAGAATTAAATATAAATATATAATGCGATTTCATTTAGTACAGAGAGTCCATTCATTCATAAACGCATGAATGTGTGAATATGTGTGTGTGTGTGTGTGTGTGTGTGTGTGTGTGAATGTAGAACTAAGCGCTAATTGGCTATCCTAAACGGAAATCGCTTATCACAAAGGCAAGAAGAAGAACAGCGCAGCGGAGGCCCAAGATTGGGGATTGGGGCTATGCCTCTGTCTGCCTTAGTGTGCGTGAACTCCAATTAGCATTGCTTTGACCCATTTAGGCAGCTTCCGTCATGGCGTGCACATGGACATGAATAGCCAGGGGCGCACGCAGTCGCAGTCGCAGTTGCAGCCGCTGCCGCAGTCACAGTCACAGTTGCTGCCTCAAACGTTTACACTTATCAGTGGAAGTTCCGTTGCAAGCGGCAAGCAGCGAGCGGCATGTAGCAAGTGCCAAGCAGCAGGCAGCAAGCGGCAAGCGGCATGTGGCGAGCGACGAGCGACGAGCAGCGAGCGGCATTAAAACGTTATCCTAAACGCCTGTCATGTGGGTGAAGGGTGGTAATGACTGGGCATAGCCGCACTAAGATCAACAGGAAGTCGGATAGTGGATTTGTTTTATATACACAATATATAATACAAAGTTATAGATATACGTAGGGGCGATAACAGAGCAGCAGCTGCCAGGGAAGGGCAGCTCCCGGGCATTGGTTCACTAGAACCCTGGATCCCAATCCGTTTGCTGTGATTCCGTGTGCGTGGTATAGCATTGAATCGTATCCCCCGCCTGGGGCAGCACTTTGGCATCCTTGAAGCGCAGACCGCATTCCACGTCCTTCTTAATTGTGTCCACCTCGTTCTTCAAATGACGCATAGACTCCAAGACACCATCGTAGATGACCTCCCCATCTCTGAGCAGTCGAAACTTCTGGGACTTCTTAAGTGCGCCCTTGGTGCAGCGGCAGCCAGCCACTGGAATCTCTTTGCGGCCTTCATTGATGAAGAAGCTCTGCAACACATTCGCCTCGCCCACTTGATCCTCCACCTCCACGGGGGGCAGCTTGCTGCTTAGCTCGATTTTGAGATCATCGATCAGGCGGTAGATCACATTACAGGTCCGCACATTCACGTCCTTGGCATTTGGCGAATTTAGCGCCTCAACGGAGAAGGCATAGATGATGGCATTAAAGGCTTTGGCCAGCTCCAGATCACCTTCCGTCACATTGCCCACGCCGTAGTGCACGATGTCCAGACGGCAGCGGTCGTTGCTATCGTAGGTCTCCAGCACATCCAGAATGGCCTCCACGGAGCCGTGTACATCGCCTTTGATGATGACGCTGACCCGTGGATGGCCTTCGTTCTCATCCACTTGCTTCACCCGCTGACCACGCCGCATCCTAAAGCGACCGGCCAGGCGACGAGCCTCACGCTCTGCACGGTATTTTGCTTGGTGCTCCTCCTCCTTCTTGCGGATTTCCTCTCCGCTCGATTCCACCTTCTCCAGCTGTGCCTGTTGTTCCCGGTATTTTAAGACCGCGTTAGCTTTTTTCTGCAAGGATTTTTGGAATTTACTTCACGAGTCTAAGAGTACACTTTCCGCTGTTTACCTCTGACTCCACCTCCAGTATTAAGTCGCCAGCCAGTGGCAACTCCCGCCAACCCAATATTTCAACGGGCGTGCCAGGCTTTGCCTCCGTCAAGAGTTGCCCATTGTGATCGAACAGCCCACGAACCTTGGCGTGGGAAAGGCCACTCACCAGGACGGATCCCTTGCGTAGCGTGCCGCGGGAGACGATAGCTGTGGAAAGCTTGCCACGACGTGGATCCGTCTTGGACTCCACCACAATGCCCTCCACCAGTCCCGTTGGATCGCTCTTGAGACCCATCAATGTTGCCTGCGTACTAACGGCCTCGGCAAGCAGCTCCAAATTGGTGCCCTTCAGCGCTGAGATGGGTATAACCTGTACATCTCCGCCGTGCTCCTCCAGCGCCAGTCCCATTTGCGCCAGTTCACGTTTGCTCTTTTCCTAAATATTGAAAGGAACGCTTGAGTGTCTATGTGGTCACCTGCAACTGGACTTTACTCACAATATTAGCCTCCGGCTTATCGATCTTGTTCAGCGCCACGATGATGGGCACCTGAGTCTCTTTGGCCAGTTGAATGACCTCTCGGGTCTGGGCCATAACTCCATCTTCGGCAGCCACAACAAGGACAATGATGTCGGTCGCAACGGCTCCTCGTGCGCGCATGGCACTGAACGCCGCATGACCTGGCGTGTCCAGAAAGGTGACTGTTTCGCCGGTTTCCAAAGTGACTGTGAAGGCGCCAATGTGTTGAGTGATGCCACCCGCTTCACCGGCAGCTACATCTGCGCCTCGTAACGAGTCTAGCAACGTCGTCTTGCCATGATCTACATGGCCCATTACAGTTACCACAGGCGGTCGTTCCTTAAGTAGCTCTGGAGGCGCAGGTGGTCGTGGCACCACATCCCGTTCTTTTTGCTCCTCCTCAGCGGATGTTTCAGGTGCAGCCACGACACGAGTTTTTAACCCCAATTTCTTGGCAATTTCCTGGATTATTTTAAGGTCCTCCAACTTAGATCCTGCCTCGATATTGTCTGCTCCTGGAACGTACAGCATTGCCTCCTGCACATCATCTGTAAAAATATTCGTATTATAAAGGGATTTCCTCTATTCCAGCGATTGAATTACCCAAGGGTCTTTCCAGTTTGCTTGCCAGCTGCGCGACGCTCATGTGCCGCCAAATGTCGACTGCACTGGAGGCGCCTCCATTACTCGGTTGAAGCTTCTTGGGTGAATACTCTATAATTCTAGGAGATTTCTAAATCATTAGTCAGCGTGATTCTCAAATGTTTGATAATCATGCAAAATTCAACTACAAGGTCATACAGCATTACATGCAACAGTTGATATGCAGATCGCGCGTAACCTTGTGCATTTTATTTCACATGATTGAACTCACCTTTTCCTCTGCAGTTTTTCGCCGCTTGAAGCTTACGATGCCGGTATGGAGTGTCCGCTGCCGCAATGTGCTGCCCACTCGAAATATTGTGCTAGCGTTGAGCATTGCGACTTACCTAGTTTATCCGTTATTAGTTATATAAATTATGTTTTACATTTATTTCATTTAAATTATCACAGATATTGTGTAATTTCAAAGAAGTGTTTTCCTCATGGAAGGTGTTGCGATCAGTGTGACCAAAAGTAATCAGCCGAATTGCAACAAAATACAACAAGGTGGCAGCACTGGTCACTGGCAACATATGTTCAGTTCTCAAACAACTGTTTTATATGAGATATCTATGCGCTCGTTAATAAGATCTATTGGTCTCTAAAATTATTATTGAAGCATTTATTTATGTACATTTATATATTTTTTACTTTTATAATTATAGTAATATGTTATTATAAGTTATAATAAAAGTTCAATATATAACAGCTGATAAGAATTTTCTTGTGGTGGCAGTACGATATGCTATCGATATTTCCTTAATTCCAAACGGTAATGCACATAGCGGATTTCACATCCATAACCGATTTAGCAGTGTCACACACCATCTGCGTATATCTGTCTGTGGACTTGGCTATGAAAGTTTAAGCTGATGATTTGTAAAGCTTTTATTTTTTATTGGGTTTAAAAAAAATTGAATAGTACAAAAAATTAAAAAAAAAAACGGAATATAGAAAAGACATATTTAATAATTAATTTATTATTTATAAAATACTGTCTGGTTATGCGTTTGTGTAGCTTTTGACTTTAAAATCTTCAAAATTTTATGGTATTGGATATTAAAGTTTGTAATTGTCCCGTTACATAGCTGCGTGTGCGTCAATCATTGGCAATCGGGGAGCTCGTGCTGCAAGTGCTGTCAGTTTTAGGTAGCTTGGGGCCAGTTCGAACACGGTCGGGCTCTTCCTCCTGCCCGACAGTGAATGCCACTTAATTCGGTTTTGAAGCGAGTTGCATGTCAAAATGATTGCTCTTCTACAAACAGCGCATCTGTGTTTGAATTATGATGGAGCGCGCAAATATTCCAGATGCAAATATTTGCGCAAAACTACACACATACACACGCACACACACACACGCACACATAGGCACATAGACACAGGCACACACACACAAAGACACACACGCACGCCAACTTGAAGTGCAACTCATAGCGCCAGCATTGCTGCTGGCCAGGAACAGGACGCCCACTAACTCCCACTTCCCACTTCCCACTTCCCATTCCACACATTTCCACTTCCCACTTCCCATTCCTTGGCGCCATTCCCCTGCCCCCTACCACTCCGCTCCACTCATGACGGCGACTAATGGCAGTGAGCTGTAGCGCCAAGCACTTTTGAAAATGTGTAACCGGCACTGACTGACTTTCTACTCGTATCTGCCAGAGGACGCCCCGGACTAGGAGCCGAGACGGGACGCGAGCGGGTGCTCGACGGGGAGGGGGCGGCGGGCAAGGTCTGACTGTAGCTCGTTTGGCCGGAGCCAACATTTGTGCCACTGCTACTGCTGCAGACATCCGTTGCCGGAAATACGCTTACAAACGCTGCACGTACGACGTGGCAATATATACAGGGTGCTCTGCCAGGGATAAGGCAGACGCACTCACAGCAAGGAGGAAGGATATGAGCAACCCCCCTGGCCGCCTCTGGCCCGGCTGTGCGTTTGTTTGCTTAGCAGCGCTGAAGACGAAGACAACGACGATGATGACGGCAACGACGACGACGACGACGACGGCGGCAATGCAAGGAACTCAAACAAAATATAACTGAAGGAAGAATCTGCTGCTACTGCCGCCGCTGCCTCTGCCGTCGCTGGCTCTGCCGTTGCTGCCTCTGCCGCTGCTGTAACGGCAGAAACGGCAGCAACGCGCAAAGAAAAAGTTTACAATTTATCTAGTAAAATGTAATTAGGATCCTGGTGCAGGCTCCTCAAACCTCTTCTACCCTAAGGATTCTTCTGCTAGACAGCAACCCAAGCTACAGGACACCAGAGACAGCCAGAGAGAGAGAGAGAGAGAGAGAGGGACTAGGACTGGCGCTGAGACTGAGAGAGATGGAGACTTCTCTTTGCTTTAAGTTGCAGCTGCTTTGATTAAAGTTGGTCAAACGAGGAGATGACACAATCTTATTGCCTCCTCACAAGATCCTTGAGGAGTTTATAGTTTAGATATATTAAATATTAATTAAGGAAAGAAGTTGAATGAATTAAGCAAGAACTGAGCAAATCAAATAGTTTTATTCAACAAGAAAATTGGCGCAGTTTTGTCTTCTTTATATTTTTATTTTAAATACAAACAAATAAATCAAAAAAAAAAAAAATAAATAAAATCATAGATTTATTAAAATAAATTAAAATCTATAAAAGTTGTAAACCAAAATAAATATATTTTTAAAATATAAATCAATTATCACCTTTGCATTCAAACGTCTTGATATCTGACAAATTTTGAAATATTTTATTTATCATAAATTATTATTATTATAATTCCCGTTATCTGAATTCAGTGCAAGTCTGAAATTTAGCCAAAAGTCGCATCACCTTGTGTCTGTTTATAGTGGCAGAAATTGATTTTCCTTCATTTAGTCACTGCGAAAATGGCGTTTCACGAGGGTCGCTCAAGAAGCTGGCCGACGCACAGGCAAACACCCTACGGTCGGCAAGGGCAAATCATTCAGGCAGCCGTCGCAGAAGACATGCGCAAGAGCGACTTCGGATGCGCCTGAGACACATACAGACAAACATTCGTACGTAGAAATGCACAGGCACGCACACATGCACACGAACAGAGATAGATGCGGGCACAGACACCGCAGCCGCTCACTCACACGCACACACACACACACTCGCGTAAGCAAGTATTGGCACAGATGCTTGTACAGCCACAGGCACACGTATACGCATACGCGCGCACACACACACGCACACATTCACTATCGCTGGCAGAGACACAGCCTAACGCATACTGTGAAACCGACGAGGCGGAGCTAAGTAAACAAACATGGCCGAAAATGTTTGTGGCTCATAATCTGATACAAATGCAAATGCGTACGCATACATACACTTACGTGCGTATACGTATATACAGCTATAGAAATTGAGAGACGACTTAAAAATTCTCTCAAAGTTTCTCACTTGAGCGCTTCTTTTGCTAATTTCTTGGCAGCTGCAATCCACATCTAATCTGAGCGCCTTTCACATTCGCATTCGCATTGACAGTGGCATTCGCAAGGTGTTAATCGCCGAAGCCACGTAACCAATTTGAGTAATTTATCTCCTTGGCTGCTTCCCTCGCCAGGCATGCGATTTGTGATTAGCAATAAACTAAGAAATTTCTTTACTGCTTGCCACTTGATTAACTGTCATTATGAGCCCTGAAGTTGGCATAAGTCCTTGTGATTTTAGTTTATCTTAATGCGCATTTAATGAGCTAAAAATCGTAAAGATAAATTAAAATTAACTACTCAATGCTTATGGCATTAGAAACTTCAGCTTAATCGATTAAAAGTTTTAATTTAATTAATAAAAATTTTATATATAATACGCATATTTAAAATGTTTAATAAATAAACTCAATTTTAGGAAATCAGGCGAAAGCTTAGGATTTATTATTTTGATTGTTTAATACAATAAATTTAATAGAATTTGTAACTTAAATCTTTAAAATAAAGAAATAGTATTCTTTAAATATATAAATAATTTAAATAATTTAATAAGCAACTTTTAAATTATTAAAAACTTTCCTTAATGCTTCTACTGAAAACTAGAAAATGTATTTTAGTCCAACTTTTTATAATTTAAATATTATTATTATTTGAATTTAAAATTTAGAGCATAGATTGAACAAAATTTTTGTTTGAAATAAATATAAAAAATTTTATTATTGCAAAAATCAGTAAATATTTATTTCTTATACTAAACATAAAAATACTCAGATTCTTAAATATTTAATTCATAATTAAGCTACATTTTCGAGTTATCTATTAATTATTTTTTTTGTACTATTCAGTTTAAAATGCAAAGTTAATATTTAAATTAATATTAATAAATTAAATAAATATTAATAAATTAAATAAATATTTATAAATTAAATTAATATTAATAAATTAAATTACTATTAATAAATTAAATTAATATTAATAATTTAAATTAATATTAATAACTTAAATAAATATTCAACTTTAATTTATTATCGTTTGCAAAATAAGCTAAATATAAAATTCATCAATATTTAATTTATTTTTAAAACAAACATCTTCATTTATTTTATTAAATTAATATATTTATAATTTTCCAACATTTTATATTTTTTTAACTTATATTAATTTATTTGTAGTCTAGAAGTAAAAATTTATTTTTACTTTTTTTTTTTTAATTTGATATTATTTAATTTATTATTTATATTTATCGCTACATGTGTAATTTATTGTTTACTCAACATTATATTAAATAACTTATTATTTATATTTATACCTTTATTTATGTAAGTCTTTTTTGATTTAACATAAGTTTTTTTTTTTTTTAATTTAAGTCATTAATAGTTTTTTCACATATTCCACTTAAAAAGTTGGCCATAGCGAGACCCCAACTCGACCTCAGAGACGAGAGTTGAGAGTTGAAAGTTGAAGTGACTGTCGCTCGTGGGCTGAGGTCAACTTCAGGACTTCAGGACCTAAGTAACTAATTTTGGGGACTAGTTTTTAATTAGCTGTTAATTAGGCGACAAATGTCTCGATGATGGAAATGTCGCCACATACGAGGGGCACTTCGACGTGTTCCCAAATCAGAAAAGTTTGAGTGTCGCTGCACTTCAAAGCTGCTTTTCCGGGGGGTGAGTGGCGGGAAAATTGTCTCCCAGAGTTGGCACTTGAGTGGACCCACCGCAGCGCTGGCCCAGAGCTCGACTCGATGTGTTCGATGTTTTCGATTTGGTGGTTTTGGCATGGCACAGGTAATGGGAGTCGTCATTGTGAGGGCCGGACTTCAACCATAAGCAAAATATTGACAGAGCGGCAAGTCTAAGGCAAAGGGCACCGACTATTTCGGGGCACAGTCGCACAGCCGCACAGTCGCACAGCCGCACCAATACATATGCATATTTGATATGACTTTGCCGATTCGCTGGTCAGTTTGCGGCACAGGCAGTCCGTCGCAGGTACAGGTAAATCACTGGCCATTGGATCCGTTCCAATCCGAAATCAATTGAACCGGGAACGGACCAAGTCGAGGCCTGAGTCGATCCGTCGATCCGTCGGTCGATCCGGCGATCCGTCGCTCCGCTGTTTACATACGACTGAGCCGACATCCGTTCAATGTCGTGTTGGCCGTCTTCGAATGTCGCATTCAAATGTTGTTTTTAGCCATCGAAGTGGTAAATTTCACCTGTGCACGTTGAGTGGCGGTGGCGGTGGTGGTGGCACAGGCTGAGGCTGAGGCTGGGGTAGGGGCTGAGGCTAAAGCAGCGGCGATGGCCTCACCATAGACACGGCCACTTACAACAAATGCATTTTGGCGGCGGCTTCACTCTTTGATAGTGGACCACACACACTCACACGCACACACTCACACACACACACCCATGTATACAGTCATACGCATTCAAACAGCTCTGACACTTGAGTTGATTGATTCGGAGATGCAGCAGCCGCGAGATGCAAAAAAGGAAAAAAAATTAAGAGGAAAAAATCAACGCTGGTGGTCGTCATCGCCATCGCCATTGCCGTTGCCGTTGCCGTTGCCATCATCATCGACATCCTCGTCGTCGTCGTCGTCGTCATCGCCATGGCCATCATCATTGTCGTTTTGGTCGCCGTCGCCGTCGTCGTCGTCGTTGCCGTTGCCGTCGTGTCCGTCGTTAATTTGCTGCAGGAAGTTTCCATTTAGCACTTGGGCAAACAGTTTTTGCAGTTGTCACCAACAGCGGTCCACGATCTCTAGTGGGCACTACATCAAGTCGATGCCCATGCCCATGCCCAAGCCCATGCCCATGCCCAAGTCCAAGTCTGAGCCCTCGGTCCGGGGATGGGGGCAACTTTGCCATAAATACAAAATATCAAAAAATATTATTGCGGTTAGGGTGCGCTTTGTCCGTGGCTGAATTGAGGGAGGAGGCTGTGGAGTGGGCGGGGGTGGGCGGTGTGCGGTGGGGTGGCGGGATAGTGGTTGTGGGTTTTTATTGTTGCGGCTCTTGGTGCCTCAAGTGCCATTCAACTAAATTGTTTGTATGTCAATCAAAGATGAAAACGCGCAACGGAAAATGCGAAAATTAAACAGAGGGCGGCATGGGGCAAGTATCGTTTTTAGGGGGTGTAACGTTTGGGCCATGCCACTTACCGTTCATTGAGGTGACGCGTGGTGCAACAACAACAACAGCAACAACAATTGCCACTAGAAAGAAATTGCTTTGCTACATGAAAATGTCAAAGTGCGCGACTTGAAAGGATCGCAGGGCTGGTAATAAGCATGGGCAACAATACCGTTATTCCAGAAACAAGCGGCAGGAGCGGCAGCAACAATAACAGCCACCAACAAGCACAACAGCAACAACTACAACAACAACAACTGCCACAACATCAGCTACAATAACAATAACAACCACAACAGTGGCACTTAATCAAGGCGGAGGTCCTTGAAAAGCTTTTTACAAATTTACTCAATGGGCAAGGATAATGAACACATATTTTTTTTAAATTCCTTTTTATAGCTTTAATTTAATGTAACTTGAAGTGTTCATTTTTCCAACTAACGGCAAATTATAAATTTATAATTTTTGTTCAATTTTCCCTTACCCAAAATAAATCTGAATTTTAAATTGAAAATTCGGCGAGTTGTGGGAAATTTTAATTTTTAATAAACGAATTTCTTTTATTATTTTTTTTTATTTTATTTTTTATTTTAAAAATAATTGATATTTATTTTTCGGTCTCTTTTTATCATTTAAATAGAAAATAATGGCATTTAAGTCCTTAAATATTTATTCCTTGTGCAATTTGTGCCATTAACTGAGTCCTTTGTGGCTCCTCTTTGACTGCTGGAAATAATTTATTTTTATCGTTAGAAATATTTGCACAAAATTTAGAAAAATATAAAAAAAATATAATTCAATTTTTAAAATATGTTTGGGAAATTTATATTTAGTCCAATGAAGGATTCGGCTTAAATAATTATAATATAATATATAATATATTATATTATAATAATAATTCGATCCAAAGTCAAACAGTTTTAGAAAGTTAAATAATAATAGAAAGTTTTAAAATTAGCCTTTAAATTGCAGTGCAGCAAAATCAAAAATCTTTGGGTAAATACATCATAATGTAAATTAAAAAAAAAAAAATTATTTTTATTATTATTTAAAATATTTAATTTAAGTTATTTAAAAATAAATAAAACTGGAGAAAAGGAAACGAACTTTCGGCTCAATGAGCCCCTACCTATTTCTTTTTATTTACTTTTTAATTAATTATTATTATTATTATTATTATTATTATTATTATTAATATTATTATTATTATTATTATTATTATATTGTAATATAAATTAACTTCTTCTTTTTATTATATTTGTTTTAATTACATTCATTCGATATATTTAGTTTTTGTGTTTCTTGAAAGGCATCCTTAGAATGTCAGTAATATTCTACATTAATCCTTAGCCTTTTTAAATAGTTTGTGTGTAATTAATAATTTTTTTCTATAAAATAATAAAAGAAGGAAATAACCGTAAATAATTAAAAATATTTATTAATTTTAATTATATGAAGTTCAGCTGCGAAATACTCCTTTTCTAGGATCCCTACTCAAACTCGCTTTGGCCTTTACCCCGAAGGGGTACCTTAGGACTCAAGGCTTTAAGTAGTAGTAGTTGAATGTTGCAGTTTTCAAATTAAATTATTTTATTTATTGTCTTAATCAACCCAACTTAGAGTAAGATCTTTGTAATTTATTTTAATTTCTTACAATTTTAAAAATATTAGAAATTTCTTCCTTTATTCCGAATGAAGTTATTAACTTAAACTTTAAAGTCTCCTTCAATCGCACAGATCCTTTTAAATTCGCTTTTTTTTAAACACATTTTATTAATATTTAATTTATTATTTTTCTTTTAATTTTTTACATCAATTTATATAAATATTTACAACCTATAATTGGACCCTCCTTATATCATTTTCTAGTCACAATTTAAAATTAAGTTCTCGCCTCTTAAAATAGAAAGTAAAATTCACAGGGCGCACCTTTCACTACTCCGACGATTTCTCTGAAGGATTGGCTGTGGACACATGTCAATCCCGTACACTACTGAATTTCCATATTGGCCTCAGCCATCGACAGTTTTTGGGCCAATCTCTTGCCTACCTCTTCGACGCCTTTCGGATACCCGGATGAACCCCTCCCCCCTCCCCACCGCCATCCCCCGCATTCGCTTTGTTGTCGCTTAAATTTACATTGAAATGCGAGACTCGAAGTAATTCGAAAGTTTGATTTTAATTTGTTTTCATTTCGCATTAGGTTAGCTCTTGAGCAGAGCTGAGCACCGTTCCCTTTCACTATCCTTGCCCCAGTGCCGCCGTCCCTAATTCACCTCCTCCCTGTCATCATCGTCTCCACTTCCATCTCCATCTCCGTCTCCATCTCTACTTCCATTTCCTTCTCCATCTCCATCTCCATCTGCTCTGCATCTCACACATACGACTAGTCGACAGCTTTGGGTCCATGTCTCTGCGTCTGTTTGCACGCCCAGTTTACATCACAATCTGCGAGGTGGAGCTCCGGAGCTGCTGGAGCTGCTCCATTTGCGCGTCTCGCAGTGGCCCCTCTCTCTCTCTCTCTGCCTCTCTGCCACTCTCTGTCTCTTTCTCTCTGACTGGGTCTATCTGTCGCTGGGTGTTGGTAAACTTTTGCCTGATTTTGTGTGCTTTTAACAGTTTTAATCAAATAATTGCACATGTGCTAAATGTAAACATATTTGTTCGATTCCACTAACCAGACACGCCCCAAAACAGCAACAGAAACAGCTTCGACCTTAGTGCCGCCTCAGCCGCTGCAAATTGTGCAAAAATTGTTGGCCAACAACAACAACAGCAGCAGCAGCAAGAGAAGGAGGAGAAGGAGAAGGGCTGGGATGGGGCGGGAAGGTTGAAGAAGAAGAAGAAGTAGTAGTGCAAAAAGAGCCAGTGCCAAGTCGAAGCTCCAGTTGCCAGGAATATTTGCAAATGCAAACGAAACAGGAGAAAGTCCAAACATACAAACAAATGAGCGTGCAAACAGCACAAAAGACATGGGGCACCGGCAGGGATAGAGGCAGGAGTGGGGACAGAAGCAGGGGGGCGGGGGGGAAAGGCCATTGGTAGAGGCAGGTGCGGTGGCAGGAGGCAGCGGCGAGAGTAGCACTGGCAGTGGCAGTGGCAGCGACTGTGGCACCGGCAGATTCAGTGGCAGAGGCAGTGGCAGTGGCAGTGGCTGCCACGTCCACCCAACCAAAGCAATCCAAACATCCACCCACTCACCCACTTAGACGCTCACCCACTCACCCACTTAACCATGCAGACTGACTCAATCCTCGGCTGCAACTGGAGGCGTGTTGCGCGTGTCTGATTCTTTGTTGTTTTTATGCGATGCAACAAAAAGCGTTATTTTTTTAATTTCGTATTAGGTTTTCGGTAGTTGCCGCATCGCCCATGTCCTGGCACATCCCTGGCTAGGATAATGAGTGCGCAGGCGGCGCATAAAAAACTTCAGCGCGTGCTGCTGTTTACACAACTCACGTGGCTGAACGTTCGGCCAGGACTAGGGACTGGAGTGGGATTGGGAGGGGCGGGGGGCGGGGCTGGGGCCGGGGATTAAATGCAACTTGAAAATATTAAAACATTTTGCGACAAGTTGGCAAATGAAAGCCCGCCCAATCATGTCAACAGCAAAGTGCCGACAACGATGCCAGCAACAACATCAATAGCGGCAACAGCAGCAGCAGCAACAGCAACAACAACAAGAACAACAACAGCAACAACTGGCAGCAGCAGCAACAAAAACAACAACTGACAGCAGCAGCAAGAGGAAGAGCAAGAGGAACGGCAAGTGGAGAGTGGCAAGTGGCAAGTGGCAAGGAGCCAAGCGGAGGGACAGGCACGACACCAACAACAGGAAGGAATGATTTCTTGTGCCAATATTTTTCCAGAGCACACAATTTCGATTTGTCGAGTGCAACTTTGGCGCTCATCGTACTCATGATGGCGATGGATGGAGCTGCCGCTTTTGGCTACGGCTCCTGCCACGTCCTTGACACCCAACAGCAACCGACAGTTGACAGTCGCAGTCGCAGTCACAGTCACAGTCAGAGTCACACTCGCACTCACACACTCACACACTCGCACTCACACTTACATTCGCCCTTACACTCACAGTCTCTGCCGCAGTCTCTGTCGCAGTCGCAGTCACAGTCACAGTCAGAGTCGCAGTCACAGTCGCAGTCACAGTCGCAGTTTGTGTCTGTGTGTTTGGCCAATGTTAAAAAATACGTTGGATAAAACATGCACACAAAAACACACACACAAACACACACACACACATACCACACACACACACACTCGCACTTACAGTCTCGATAAGTAAGTAAATGTAAAGGAGAGAAAGAGGGAGAGAGGGTGGGAAAGGGAGAGGGAGAGGAAGAGGGCAAGCAAGAGCGAGGACTCGCACAGCCAGGACTCGACTCGACTGAACTCGACTCGGTCTCGCCTCTCACTGGGCTGAGGCTCTGCCGCCCTTGGTACTCGCTTGCAAATCAAGTGAAATGTTTGCAAATAGAATTTGTCTGTGCTTGCTCGAGTGTTTGACTGAAATCTATATACACACACACACACACACGCATACATGTGGATGGCCTATGTGTGTGTGTGTACATTATGATCAGTACAAATGTGAACATAACTGCACAAATATGTACACAGCAAGTCGCTCGCTCAGCGCCCACCCAACCGGGAGCCCAGTCAAAGGTTGAGGCTGTTGTGGCAGCCAAGCGAATCATCATGTCGTCAGCTTTTACATTCCCATCGCCATCGCCAGCCTGGCGGGCGGGTATGCAGAAATCGAACAGGATGCAGGATTGCGGCTTGATTTGTGGCAGTAGCGAATTTGACGACTTTATCAACCTTCAATTAAAATATATTTCATATATTTATTTTTTTTATTTATATTTTTATTATAAATAAAATAATTAAATAATTTAAATTAATTATACTTGCTTTTAATATTTTTTAAGTATACCTATTATTTCTTTTTTTTTAAGATAATTATTATTTTTTTATTTTAATTATTTTTTTTATATTATTTTTTATTTTTTATTAATTTTTTTATTTTTTCCTTCTGACCTTCCACCCATTTGTCCTCTCATATTAGGGCATCTGATATTCCATCATTTTGTGCACTTGTTCTTTTTATATTTGTGCATATTTGACTCCATTGCCATTTAGTATACCTCATTGCCTCCCTGCCCCGCACCACCCCTCACCCCATCCAGCACCCGCTCACCCACGTCCTCCCACTCACTCCCTTTGAGCAATCGCGCTGTTCGTGTGTTTGTTTTTCCCGGCGTAAGGATTAATTAGCGTGCAAGTGTCGCAAAAACAACAACAACAAAAAAAAGAAAATACAAAAAAATAGAAAAAAAACATAAAATGAAAACAAACAAAAAAATCACGAAATGATTAAGAAAAATGAGAAAAACAAAAATCCGAACAATAAAATTGCATCATTTGCCCAATGGAACTCGATTATCAGTCAACGTGTTGGCAGAAGGTTCTTAACCCTTTTACCTGTGCAAGTGGAGATTAAGCACTCGACGCATTGCTGGAGGAGGGGGGAATTGGATGAATCAGATATTGATGGTATTTCGTATTATCACTCTTCAGATTTTAGATAAACAGAGACCAATGCAATTCCTCGATTGATTACCCAAGCAATTTTCGACTCCTTTTGGGGACTGTCAAGGGAACTGCTCGAACTCCTCTTGGAGTTCACTCCATGATTAGCACTTCTCATATATTTAATATATGTATTATTTATTTGTATTCTTATATTTATATATTTATACACATATTTTAATATATAGATGTATGTGTGGCTGTACAATGGACTCCCCTTTTCTATATTAAACATCAAGTGGAAAAATTCTTTAAAATCGAAGTTCCCCCTGACAGTCCGCTGATTACTCCAACGATAAGGAAGATTCTCGGAACTTATAAATTAATCTACCTTTTATTATCATTCTACTTACTTACTGTATCATTTTATTAACCACTTACATTATCTGACTCTTAATTGAGGGTAAAGAACTTCCCTTCAAGAATGAAAGACTTCACGATTCACGATTTTCAATTTCACACACAAAATTAAAACATCTTCTCAAGGCGTGTAAATTATAAATTAAATATTTATTTTTTTAATTGCAATAATTAGTTTAAGAGATGGTTAAATTAACTTAATAATGAGTTACTTATGACTTAGACAATCATTTATGATATCTTGGAACACTCCTTAAAGATTTATTAAGCTTAAAAATAAATAAAATTTTAAATTATAAAATAATATTTTATATTAAAATAAAATAATATTTTATATTAAAATTTATTTTATTAAATATTAATTAAATTAAATAAAAATAATAAATTCATTTTAAATCGTTTAAGCTTAAAGAAAAGCGTTGACCTTTCACACTGCGAATAAACAGCTTAAAGGTCAACTTGAACAAATATTTCTTATATTAATATATAATATATATTATAATAGATCCAATGATTTTTTTTTTAAAAATTATATTATTTATTTAACATATTCTTTATATAATCAAAATTTCTTTAATTAATCACTATAAACCCAGCGTAATTACTGGGTAATTACTTTGATTATTAATTAATTACTTAAATCTTCAAATAAGAACCTAATTATATTTATCCAAGATTCAATATATTCATATTATATATTCAGATATTAGGTCCTTAAATGGATTAGAATTATTATTATGAGATTATCTTTTTTATTTTAGGATTAACCCAAAATCTTGGGACTGCAAGTTTTAGTCATAGTTTAATTATTTAATTCTTTTAATGTACTTATAATTACTGACACTTCATCTTAGGTGTCTGCTTCATATGAGTCCTTTGAGTCCTTTACTTTCTTATTCCGTTTAGGAAGGAACGAGAAGGCTTTAATTACTGTGCGCTTGACATTCCGTGTGAAGTACAGCTGCCCCTTAAATTTTGTAGTCATTTGGCCCGAATCGAGCCTCGGCCCTGCCCCCTCCCCCAACTGCCCATCCCATTATAACAGCAAATTATAATTTTTTGTCATCATCAGTGTTGACGGTGGAACTGCTGCCTCTTCTGCTGCCGATGACGATGCCTTTGCTGCTTTTGTTGTTGCTGCTGTCGTCGTCGCTGCTGCTGTTGCCGTCGCTGTCGCCGTCGTCGTCGCCGTCGTCGTCGCCGTTGCTGCTGCTGATGTTGGTTAATTGTGCCTGACAATCTTGCAAAATATGCAAACGCTTGAATTTGACATGCACACACGAAACGGTTGGTAAATAGCAGTAACAGCAACTGCCAGCATCCACACACACACACTCACACACACACATATACACACACACATACGTACGTACTCTGTGAGTTACCGCCACTGTCACTGGCGAATGCAAATTGATGCAACGCGGCATCGAGGCAGCGAGGCAAGTGCACCTGCATGCAACAGCAAACAGAACGCAGCCTGTGCCAGTCGACATTTGGCTGTATGCCCGCCACTCCTCCCGCACGCCACTCCCCTCTGGCCGACGTCATCCTCTCCGTTCTCTCGGGCGCTCACTCTCTTCGTCTCTTTCACTTACTAGGTCGCCGGGAGTGGGGAGGGGGATGGTGCATGCGAGAGGCAACTGCAGCTTCTCGGCGGCCTCAAGATGCTGCCAGGCGAATGACTTTGAAGTGGCTGCCGCACGGGCAGCGGAACAGAGGGAGGCAGTAACAGAGGCAGCGACAGAGGGAGACGCAGAGACAGAGGCAGGAACAGAGACAGAGGCAGAGACAGAGGCAAGCGGCAAGCGGCAAGCGGCAGCGGGTCCGCAGTCGAACGCATGTAGGGCAGAAGATCCTTAAAAATTCATTTCATTGTCCTACATTGTCTGACGGGGCGCGGCAAAGGTGCGGGCAAACACAGCTTTCTGCAGCGGCCGCTGTGCAGCCGCCATCGTTTCCGTTTAGAGCTGACAGCGTCCTGCAAAAAGATGCAAAGACAGCTAAGCAAACATCATCAGCACAAAGATGGCAGGCGGCAGGAGTGGTTCGCTGGGCGGGGTGCGGGGAGAGGCAGAAGATGATGGTGATGGTGACGGTGACGGTGACTGTGACGGTGACTATGACAGTGACTGTTACGTTGGCAGGACGCAGCTTCTACTCTGTTTGCACAACGTACGACGGATATTGTGCTGCTGTTTAGCAGCCAGAAGGAAGGAAGGATACTACCCAAAGAGATAGACACTGAGAGCAAAAAAGACAGAGAGAGAGAGAAGGAGAGAGAAAAAGAGAGAGAGAGAGACTGCGATTGAGGAACTGCAGCAGGAGCAGCGGGCACAAAAGCGACAGTCAAGCATTTGGACAAACAGCGAGAAGCGCCAGCAAAAGAACGCTGCCCGCGGCCATAATAAGCGTGACCAGCATCAGGACATTTAAAAAGGACCAGGAACAGACATCGCCAGCGGTACCGCTGCCGCTGCCGCTGCCAGTGAATGTACAAGGACTTGCATCAGGTTATAGCGCCTGCAGCAGGGCCTAACCCTAACGCAATTTGAGGCAGCCCTAAGACCGCGAGCGGCCAAGTACGGAGCAGCCAAGTGCAGCAGCAAACAGCCGCAGGATTAAAAGGAGCAAGAGACGAGGACAAATAACACGGAACTGCATCTGCTGCCCAAATCACGCCAAAAATATCTGTCACAGGACACGCAAGAAAAGGAAGAATCAAAAGAAGAAAAAGTAGGAAGAGGAAAAGAAAGAAGGAAAGGAAGAAGGTGATGGAGAGGGAGAGGGAGAGAAAAACTGAACAATTTATAAATATTTAGCCAGCAGTGAAAAGGGAAGAAAGGAGCAGGGGCAATGATGTGCCAAAGGACATAAAAACCAAAACGAATTTGTCATTGTTGCGCCTTTTATGGTCCATAAATTCATTTTGGCAAAGCCCCCGCACCCACTTTCCCCCCTCCCCTTCACAGGCCCTTCCCTACCCCTGTCTTTTTCCCTTTCTCCTGCTGCTGCTGATGTCCTTTGCCCCCTTGTTCCCCGCCCTAATGAGCCGTGCAATGTATCTTTATGTAATACACAGCCTCCTGCCAGGATCTCCTGCTGTGCCATACAAATCGCATTACACGACTTTTCGACTCTAATTACCCGGTAGTTGATTGTTGCCTCCTGCCCGGACTGTGTGTCCTTTGCTCCTTTTGTTTGTGGCTGCAACAGAGGCAGCAGCAACAACAACAACAACAACAGAAGCTGCATCAGCAGGACCCTAACGAGCGGGGCGTTATCTGTTTGTTGTCCTGTGCCTGGCCTGGTCTGGCCTGGTCTGGTCTGGTCTGGGCTGGGCTGTCCTGTCGTGTCGTGTCCTTTCGGCCAGCATCATTGTATAGTTAGTTGCCAATTTGTCTGCACTTTCATGGTGGATTTCTGGGCACAAAAGATCAACCTGGGCTAAAACTTTCACACGCAGAGGGCGCAAAGATGAAGTCGAAGGTCATTTGGGGTCGTTGCTGTTGTTGCTGTCGCTTATCTCATTTCTCCTGCAGCTCCTCGCCCCGTCGCAGCATTTAATTAATAACAATAACAAAGCCGTTAGCCGCATTATAGATAAGGTTCAAATTGAATCTATTGTTCCCCGAAACAACTGTGCGACTTGTTCAAATATTGAACTGAAAGAATTTTAATGTTAAATGTTAAATGCCGAATGCCGAGTACCGAGTGCCGAGTGCTGAACGCTGAACGCTGAACGCTGAATGGAAATATGTGTGCTTCAGCTAAGCAAACAGCCCGCCCCACAGTCCATAGACCAAGAACACCTTCGGCGATGGGGATGCGTCTCCAGGTCGCACCTCGGATGCTCTGCATCTGAAGATCAGCCCAAGGAGTGGGGATGATGGCGACAGGTGACAGGATTTCATTTCCAGACTGTGGAAGATGGGCCTTCCTTGGGTGGGGCTGGAATAAGAGAAAGCTAAAGATCGATTGAAGGAGGTGAAGCATTGATATAGATGGGAGGTCTCAGGAGGATAACAGCCTGTGGATTTCTTAGAATCAGAAACTTTAATTTAATTTCGGATATCGATGCGACTGACGATCTATTCCGATCGATGAGGACTCCAATGTAATTAATTTAAGTGATGTAAATATTTTCTCTAAATTTTAAAATATAATTTTGATAGTCAACTCAAATGTCCCAGTTTTTTAAATCATTAAATTATCCTTTTAATTTGGTCTATCTCTGATTTAATTTTCCATCAACTGATTGGCTCCTTAACAGACATTAACTTGTCTTTATTCTGTTCTATTTTTTAAGTAATAAAAATAAATTGATTTTCTAGTACTCAATAAATATTTTATTAATTTCTCAAAATAACTATTAATAAAAGATTTTAAATAAATTATTTTGCAATGGTTTTAAATTTTCAAGAAATTTAGTATCTGTTTAAGTCTTTAAGAATAGAGAAAAGAAATCTCTGTCGGAAATCATAAAAAATAATATTTTTTATTATTAAAAATATAAAAATATTATAAATAAATAAATAAATAAATATTCAAAATATTATAAATATTAAATATATAATTAATATTATTTATATATAATAATTAATTGGGCCTTTATTTACTTTGTCCTTAACATCGTGAACAAATGAAGCACTAAACTATTTCTATAAAAATCAAATATAATATAAATTTAATATATAATATAATATATAATATAATATAATATGATATAATATATAATATAATATAATATAAGTATGAAAAATTCTTTCATACATTTCTATGAACGGTTGGCATTCACTTCAGAAAAGGATAAGTCTTTCGTATTCGTAGTATGATAGTTCGAAGGATATAGGATACTTAAAAATCTATCCACCTATACATCTAGTACTCCATTTATCATTATATTTATCTATCTTTCTATCGATATATCTGTCTATCTATCTATTATCCTTTTAATTTCTTAATCTATCAACGATCTATCTATCCGGAGGATAATTTGACATTTCATTAAGAGAAGTAGTGGGGGACATTTAGAGGGTTCATTGAGTAGATCATTAAATTATTCCTTCAACTAAAAGCTGGTTAAGTCATGTGCTATGACTTAGTCGCCCTTCCCATAGAGTATCTATTGTCTAAAGTACTTCAAACAGATCTTGCACTCTGCTCTCTGTTCGGTACAGACAATGACTACACTTCCATCATGTTTCTAACTTTCCCAACAGCTTTTGATGTTGTTGTTATTGTGGTTGTTGTTGTTGTTGTTTGAATTGTTGTTGTTGCTGATGTCGCCTGCTATTTGCACAGATGTTGCATTGTTGTGATGGAGCTGTATTCCAAATAAGTGGAAATAAATGGGAAAAATAATAGCAGAGAGACGAATGAAAACAGAAAACAACAGAAGACAACAGAAGACAACAGAAAAGACAAGGAGAAATAAGAAATAAGAAATAAAAATATCGCATTAGGTAAACATGATCTGGCATTCGTTCCAATTTCTCGTCTATCTGTTCGGTATAAAAGGCAACTTCAATTGTGTTTACATAGGCCAAGTATCAAGTACAATTAGTATGGATCTTGGGCACCTACACCCCCTCCGCATCCCCGCATCCCCGCATCCATATCCATATGTAACCAGAATTCCCCTGTTTGGCTCTAAATTACTTGACTCGCGTCAAAACACACGTCAAATGTTTGCACACCCGTCCCGCCCGCTCACAATGCCAAAAGAATAAAGAAACCTGAAGAAAACTAAAGAAAACTGAAATACTGAAAACTGAAAACCTGAAAAACTGAAAACCTTAAATTGTAAACTGTAAACTGAAAATGATAAATGAAAAATATAATAAAAGGAAGAGCCCAAAAGGCCAGCATGAAAACAAGAAAATTTTCTTAAATAAAACTGCCGCTGCTTCCGCACATCTCGCAACTCACAGCTCACAGCTCACAGCTCACAGCTCACATCCCACATCCCACATTCAACATGCCACATACAACATCTCGCATATCCCAATGCTGACAATGGACTTTCTTGGCCCTTGGGCAACAAGAGCAATACCTGTCACCCAAAAAGACACACGATGGGCACGACATTGTCATGGCACAGACACAAAACACATCCGGCCCAGTGACAAATATCGGCAGCTACACGCCTCGGGCTCCTTATGAGTTTTGTGCCGACGACAATGGGACACAAATTCCCCCAATTTGTTGCTCATTATTACGAAATACATTGGCGATATTATTATTACTTGGCCATACGATGTTTCCGTTCCCGCGTCCAGCGATCAATGGACTCACGTTCCATCCAAAACAGTAGCGGATGCTGTATGCAAATTTTCCATTGTGCGTCCAAGTGCCGCCAAAGCGGCGTCCTCGTCTCCATCCTCCCCTTCCCGTCTCTATCTTTGACTTTGTCTCAGTCTCCGTCTCGGTCTCCGTCTCAGTCTCCGTCTCGGTCTCCGTCTCAGTCACCGTCTCAGTCTCCGTCTCAGTTATTTCCCGAGTCTGGAGTCGCCTCTTTGGCATGCAGCGCAAGCGGGCGTCTTGGCCAAGTGCTTCTCGGCATGGCTAATGAGACACCGTTACCGCCAGCCACGCCGCCAGCGATGCCGTCAACGGCATCCATTAAGTTGGTCAGCTAATTGGGGCCAAGTGGCAAGAGACCAAGGCGTTGGAGTCTGATGATTGAATAACAAACACTTCCAAGTGCCAGCTAAAATAGATGCACTCGCAGGTGCAGCTTCAGCTTCAGCTTCAGGTGCGAGTTCTTGTTGTTGTTCTTGTTGTTGTTGTTTTTGTTATTCTTTAAGAGGAGCTGCGGGGGAAAGGTGAATAAAATCGAGCTTGGATCAATAAAGGAGCTACAAGAGTTTGAGGGCAATCAGGAAATAAAACAGTGAATAAAATTGTGATTATTTGTAAAATGTTGTGAATAAATATGTGAATACCGATATTCAGTTTCAACCTGTAAATTAGTATGAATGTAAAATTCTGTGAATATGTGAATAATTGTAATATTCATGGCTTTACATAATTCTAGAAACAACTAAGAACAAATGCTGAAAAAAATATTATAAATGTGGTTTGATTGTTGTAATATCAATTAATAATGAATAACTATGTGAATAATAAATAATGAATAAGTACTCATAAGCAAAAGAAAGTTTGTAAGAAAATGAATTATTTTATATAACTTTGAGTGAAATTGTGATTGAATCTAAAAAAAAATAGTTGTGAGTACATGTGAATAATTAAAGACACAATTTTGAATAACTTTAATATTTCTAAAAATACATTTGAATAAACTGAATTATTTCTAAAATATATTTTTTTTAATATTCAAAAATAATAATTGAAGTTTTTAATTTATTGTAGTTTATTTAAAATCATTTTTGCAGCTGTGAATAATTGTGAATGACTCCGCGAGCTTCTTCTGAAATTGAATTTTTGATTTTTTGTAACATTGAATGAATTTTAAACAATAATAATAATAGTGAATAATATTGAATAACTGTGAATAAATAATTCATTGTGTGGACTGAGGGAGAGTGAATAATGTTGTTAATCATTGCAAGCTTTGAATTTTATTCAAAAAGCTTTTTAATTTAAATATCTCAATTGATGAAAATTAATAGCAAATTAATTAATTCATTAATTAACGGCATAAAAGTAAAAATACTTTTATTGCAACGATTCTTGAATTACCCCAATAAATGAATAATAAATCCGCAGCAAACTCTTGCGTAAGAGATATCATATCTATTCATCTATATATCTATAACTGTATTTTTTATCTAATCGCTTATTTATTTATATCTAAATTATCTGAAGAAATTCGTGGATGCATTCATTTTATTCATTTAAATGTGAATTAATTTGAAGCCGTGAAACGCTTATCAGAATTCATTGGATTATAAATAATATATTTATATTAATAAAGGAATCAGAAAATTTAATTAATTCGAGTTTATAATTAATTTTGGATTTATAGTTTTTAAGGATATTATTAAGGATATGTGATCAGTTGATCAGTATCCTGGCACTTGGGCATCTTCCAGATTAATCCTGAATACTGGGGCAGCCCATAAGTGGATTCTATTTACTAGCCCATCATTTGACTGCCTCTGCTTCTGATCCTTGCCGATCCTTTGAAAGAAAGAGAGAGAGAGAAGAAAAACAAAATTAATAGATTCCAATTTATTGGCCGAAATGTCAATTAATTGAAGGACTCTGCATGAATTTAATATTAATTTGAATTTATCGCTGTGGCGCTTTGCCCAAATGTTGATTAATTTTATTGTCACAAGTCATTGAGGCAATTGAATGCATTCATAACGGCTGACAGCGCGTATTGATTGCTGCTGTGAGTGCATTTCGGGTTCTTGTTTGAGTTTGGAATAATTTTTAAAATTAATTACAGAAATATATAAAATCTGTAAAATAAATTTTATTATAATTTATTTATCGAAAGCATTTTAAAGGACGAACAAATACGACGAGAACACAACACATAACATTCAACATGCAACACAAAAATACACACGCACACACACTTACACACACACACACACACATACAGGCCCTGGCAAAATTAAACATTAAATGCCCATTGCCAACAACATTAACGACCATTATTTGCATGGGCAGGGAGAAGGTGTGTGTGTGTGTGTGTGTGTGTGTGTGTGTGTTGGCGGGGCATGTGGCTGATGCGGCCGCATGAGCCTCCAATTAGCAATAACTGTAAATGTGAAATTTGCACAAGCATAAAAAGCCTTTAGCCGCCATTTTTCATTTGTCAATTGTCAGCAAATAGAGACGAGAGGCGATCGAGGCACGAGGAGTGTGGAGCGGGGAGCGGGGAGCGGGGAGCGGGGGTATCTGAATGGTCACCACTTTTCATATATTCAGTTTTATTGCCGTTTAGCAATTGTTCCTTGCAATTTTGATATTTGTGCATTGTTATTATTTCACACTTCATTTCATCAACTTAAAGAACACCAAAAGTTGTAACAACCAAAACAAAAATAACAACAACAATAACAATAAAAACAACAACAACAACAACAGCTAGAAACTGAAAAACAGAACTCAAACCTGCGGCCGCATGTAAAATTCCATCAAAAATCGCGGCTTTCACCAAATGAAAACTCTCCGGGAAAATTAAGTTTGCGTTAGCGGCTTTTTCGGTAACAACAGCAAGTGAAATCTGGAAATAGAAAAAAACCGAATCTTAAATACACTATAATTAATTTAATTTCATTAAAATAAATTATGAGGTAAATAAAATTGAATTTATATAAATTAATAAAAATTAAAATTAAAATATATAAAAAAAAAAAAAATATAGAAATTTATTACTTATTCATCCTTGAGTGTAGGGTATCTACCAGGTTGCCACGACTTTACCAATACTCTCTCTCTCTCTCTCTCTCTCTCTCTCTCTCTCTCTCTCTCTCTCTCTCTCTCTCTCTCTCTCTGTCCCGCTCTTATCCGCCAAGCGATTAGCACAACTTTCGTTGTGACAACTCGACTGACATATTGAAAAAACCCACGGCCTGTGAAGTGCATCGCAAGGCGCAGTATTTGGTTTTTTTTTTTTGCTTTGCAATAAGCAACCACTGGCCACCGCCTGCACCACTTTGCTGCACCTCAGCGCCGCGCAACCAGCGAGCCCCCTAAGCCCCGCAGTCCGTGAAAGCGGACACAATCCAAGCTGCATGCATTGTAGTTGGCGTGCAAATATTGTACCGCCTTTCACAGCGCTTTCGACTGTGCTCAGCGTCAAGCATTGAAAATCAAATTCCGATTGCAACGTTGCGTATACGCAACGCAGTTTTTGCTTAACGGCTTCAGCTTCAGTTTTGCCAGCAATTCGCGATGTTTGTCCACACAATTTGGACTGCTTTTTGTTGCTGGCAGCTGTAGAGGCCGCTTATTGTTTTCATGCCTTCAGACTGCAAAGTCACAGCCCACGCTGCATTTTGAGCCTGCAGATACACACAAACGAGTTGCAGATACAGATATAGTTGGAGTGTTAGTGGGATGCAGATGATATGGATAGATGGTCAGATAGATATAGATATTTATAAAGACTAATTTATATTCATAGATTGAGCTACAGGCGTAGATACGACGTCACAGTGAAGGTTTATTTATCAGAGGCAACTTTAGTAATAGGTATAGATAAAGGTACAGATACAGGCTTCAGGATAGCAGATAAAGATACAGATGCTCCTTCAAATATGGACACAGATATGCTTCGGTGCAGAATCATTTACTTTACAGGTAAATTTACTTCTAAATATTCAGGTCAAACCGTAGATACAGCTGAAGATTTGCATGCAAACTCACGGTTAAAGACCTCAGATAAAGGCAAAGATGTAGCTATAGATATATATATATATATATATGCAGCTACTACCAAATATGCAGATATAATATAAATTACAGAACCTGAGGTGTATAAGCTCTCGCATAATTCCATAGATACAACTCCAGGTGCAATACAGAGTCCCAGTTAAAAGCTTTACACCTTCAGCTTTAATTATAGTCATAAATAAAGGTTAAGTACAGGAAATGCTACATGTAGAAATACTTTTTACATATAGGTACAGATAAATTCAGATACAGATACAGATACAGATACAGATACAGATACAGATACAGATACAGATACAGATACAGATACAGATACAGATACAGATACAGATACAGATACAGATACAGATACAGATACAGATACAGATACAGATACAGATACAGATACAGATACAGATACAGATACAGATACAGATACAGATACAGATACAGATACAGATACAGATACAGATACAGATACAGATACAGATACAGATACAGATACAGATACAGATACAGATACAGATACAGATACAGATACAGATACAGATACAGATACAGATACAGATACAGATACAGATACAGATACAGATACAGATACAGATACAGATACAGATACAGATACAGATACAGATACAGATACAGATACAGATACAGATACAGATACAGATACAGATACAGATACAGATACAGATACAGATACAGATACAGATACAGATACAGATACAGATACAGATACAGATACAGATACAGATACAGATACAGATCATACAGATACAGATACAGATACAGATACAGATACAGATACAGATACAGATACAGATACAGATACAGATACAGATACAGATACGATACAGATACAGATACAGATACAGATACGATACAGATACAGATACAGATACAGATACAGATACAGATACAGATACAGATACAGATACAGATACAGATACAGATACAGATACAGATACAGATACAGATACAGATACAGATACGATACAGATACAGATACAGATACAGATAGATACAGATACAGATACAGATACAGATACAGATACAGATACAGATACAGATACAGATACAGATACAGATACAGATACAGATACAGATACAGATACAGATACAGATACAGATACAGATACAGATACAGATAGATACAGATACAGATACAGATACAGATACAGATACAGATACAGATACAGATACAGATACAGATACAGATACAGATACAGATACAGATACAGATACAGATACAGATACAGATACAGATACAGATACAGATACAGATACAGATACAGATACAGATACAGATACAGATACAGATACAGATACAGATACAGATACAGATACAGATACAGATACAGATACAGATACAGATACAGATACAGATACAGATACAGATACAGATACAGATACAGATACAGATACAGATACAGATACAGATACAGATACAGATACAGATACAGATACAGATACAGATACAGATACAGATACAGATACAGATACAGATACAGATACAGATACAGATACAGATACAGATACAGATACAGATACAGATACAGATACAGATACAGATACAGATACAGATACAGATACAGATACAGATACAGATACAGATACAGATACAGATACAGATACAGATACAGATACAGATACAGATACAGATACAGATACAGATACAGATACAGATACAGATACAGATACAGATACAGATACAGATACAGATACAGATACAGATACAGATACAGATACAGATACAGATACAGATACAGATACAGATACAGATACAGATACAGATACAGATACAGATACAGATACAGATACAGATACAGATACAGATACAGATACAGATACAGATACAGATACAGATACAGATACAGATACAGATACAGATACAGATACAGATACAGATACAGATACAGATACAGATACAGATACAGATACAGATACAGATACAGATACAGATACAGATACAGATACAGATACAGATACAGATACAGATACAGATACAGATACAGATACAGATACAGATACAGATACAGATACAGATACAGATACAGATACAGATACAGATACAGATACAGATACAGATACAGATACAGATACAGATACAGATACAGATACAGATACAGATACAGATACAGATACAGATACAGATACAGATACAGATACAGATACAGATACAGATACAGATACAGATACAGATACAGATACAGATACAGATACAGATACAGATACAGATACAGATACAGATACAGATACAGATACAGATACAGATACAGATACAGATACAGATACAGATACAGATACAGATACAGATACAGATACAGATACAGATACAGATACAGATACAGATACAGATACAGATACAGATACAGATACAGATACAGATACAGATACAGATACAGATACAGATACAGATACAGATACAGATACAGATACAGATACAGATACAGATACAGATACAGATACAGATACAGATACAGATACAGATACAGATACAGATACAGATACAGATACAGATACAGATACAGATACAGATACAGATACAGATACAGATACAGATACAGATACAGATACAGATACAGATACAGATACAGATACAGATACAGATACAGATACAGATACAGATACAGATACAGATACAGATACAGATACAGATACAGATACAGATACAGATACAGATACAGATACAGATACAGATACAGATACAGATACAGATACAGATACAGATACAGATACAGATACAGATACAGATACAGATACAGATACAGATACAGATACAGATACAGATACAGATACAGATACAGATACAGATACAGATACAGATACAGATACAGATACAGATACAGATACAGATACAGATACAGATACAGATACAGATACAGATACAGATACAGATACAGATACAGATACAGATACAGATACAGATACAGATACAGATACAGATACAGATACAGATACAGATACAGATACAGATACAGATACAGATACAGATACAGATACAGATACAGATACAGATACAGATACAGATACAGATACAGATACAGATACAGATACAGATACATATACAGATACAGATACAGATACAGATACAGATACAGATACAGATACAGATACAGATACAGATACAGATACAGATACAGATACAGATACAGATACAGATACAGATACAGATACAGATACAGATACAGATACAGATACAGATACAGATACAGATACAGATACAGATACAGATACAGATACAGATACAGATACAGATACAGATACAGATACAGATACAGATACAGATACAGATACAGATACAGATACAGATACAGATACAGATACAGATACAGATACAGATACAGATACAGATACAGATACAGATACAGATACAGATACAGATACAGATACAGATACAGATACAGATACAGATACAGATACAGATACATTTTCATTGGGGACGTCACCTTCGCAGCTCCCCTTGTGTTGTTGTTGGCAGGCGATTAGTCAATGTCCGCCGTTTGTTTGTCCTGTTGCAGTAATCAGCCAACTGCCAGCGGAAAAGGAAAAGGGGGTTTGGGGGGAGGAAGATGAGGGGTACGTGGAGTGGCCCACGGGCAATGCCCCACGGATGATGGGGTATGAGCCACGAGGAGACAAGAGGGCAAAGCCTTTAGTTGCCTTGGCACAAATCCTGGCCAGGCATTTGACTTTGCCTGCTGGGAAAATATTTGTTTAATTTCCCGGGCGCTTCGTTGAGTTAATAAAAATGACAATGAAGCCGTTTTGCCCATCTTTTGCAGTTCAGCCACCCGGATGGGTGGTGCTGGCGGTGCTGGTGGTGCTGGTGGTGCAGCTATCGTCTACACTTTGCATGTCATCAATTTTGGTTTCTGAATTTTTTAAAACTCTAAATTGCCTCGGTCATTGTTGTGTTTAGTGAGAGTTGAGTAGACGACTGCCTGCAGGCTTCTCAAAATGGTGGCAACTAATAAAAATCATACACACGCACACACACACACACACACACACACAGGCACGCACACTACATTCCGGTGCAGTCGAGTGTGAGTTTTTGGTTAAATATTTTATAATTAAAAAGCTAACACCGGCTAACACCGCGCGAGGTGTGTGTGCAAACAATAAACAAACAAAATCCTTTTCAAATATTTACCGTTAGCATATAACCAACGCTGACAGCGACGGCAACGGCGACAGCGACAGCAACGGCAGCGTCAGAAAGGACGACGGCAAAGGCGACGTTGACGTTGACGTTGATGCTGATGGCTGGGCTGACATCAATGTGGCACGTTGCACGTTGCACGTTGCACGTTCCACTACATCAGCGATGTAGTTGAATATTTTAAAATTTGATTTTATTGTATAAAAAAAATTAAAAAAAAATTAAATAAAATAAAATCAAATAAATTAATAAAAGGAGAGTGGAAACTTTTTGCAAGGATCGGATGTATTTGTAATGCCTTTGGGTCATTTAATTTTGCATAATAATTTATTTGGGATGGTTGAAAAAATTGTTGATTGTATTTTATGTTTCAATTTTTTAACATGCCGCCCACAAAATAACAATGGCCACGCCCCTAGCTCTGTTGGCATTTAATTTCAATTGCTTTTTGTCTGCTTTTTACACACACAAACATCTTTTATTTATAACTTTTGCATATGCTAGTTTATAAATACCACTGCATGTGTGTGTGTGTGTGTGTGTGTGTGTGTGTGGGTGTGGGTGGGTGTGTGTTTGGGGGCACGGTCAGACGGTGTTAGTGAGCTGCCAACGCGGCAAAATCCTGCGCATGTGTCACATTTCATCACACACAAAAAAAAGAACGGGGCCAAAAATAAAAACCAGGAAAGGTCCTGGCGATGAATATTAAAAAAGGAGTTTCAAAGCCGAAAACCAAAATTTCAAAAACCGGAGCGCTGAAGAAATGCGACAATGTGAGTCAGAAACAAAAACAGGAAACACAAAAAATATATATATTATAAGCCCCCCGTAAAAAGGATACAGCCACAGCGACAGCGGTAAATACGCTTCACTCCACACACACACGCACACACACACACACAGACACAAGGAAGTCAAATTTCAAATAGAGTTTTCAGCATTCGAAACGTTCGCAAATGTTGTTCACATTTTGGGAAATGTCCTTAATGTGACAGCCCGTGATTCATATAAAGGAACCGCAGGAGCTCTCCACGTCGGACGTAGCGCATAAACTGGGGGACTGGTGAAATTCTAATAATTTTGCGCACTCCAGGCACAAACCGAATCCATCATAAATCTCGTCCTGGCTCGATGACAATGCATCATCCGTGTGCAAACAGAATGCTAAATCTCTTTTAATATCCTTTATGTCCAGGATGCGCCATATGCGTGTGTAGGCTAAGGCTAAGAGGCGCAGAGACATAAGCACGCACACACACACACACACACACACAGATACATGTGTATGCACACATGTACAATTAAACACACACTTGGGGTACGTTTGAGTATGTGTGTGTGTGTGTGCGTGTGTGTGTGTGTGGCTAGAAGCCTTTTGTATTGCCATCAATTTTATATTAAATTTTCAAAAATGTTGCAACTTTAAATTAAAGCCAGGACGAAGCGGCAATCAAAAGGCCACTGGGAATGGGCAAAGAGAGGACTAAAAACAAAAAACAAAAAAGAAAAAAAAGAAGAAGAAGAAGAAGAAGAAGAGGGAAGATGATGAAAAAAATAGATGGCAAAAATAAGGATAAAATGGCAACGTTTGACGTTGTATCTACAAGATACAATAACTTGTGCCACTCGTGCCACTCGTCGTGCCACTCGTGCCTCCTGCCACTCGTGCCTCCTGCCTCCTGGCTCCTGGCTCCTGCCTCCTGCTTCAAAGTAGCCAAAAAGTACCGGCAAAGTATCAGCAAACAAAAGGCCAAAAGGAGAGCGCATAAAACAAATGAAACTCTTGTAGCAGCCGGAAAAAGCACAAGAAAATTTCAAGAAAAATATTAAGACAACAACAACATTGCCATTGGACGGGGCCCAAAACGGGGGGACGCAAGGGGGTGGATGGCAAGGACTTTTGGGGGTGTGTGTCGGGCGACCCCAAAAATGCCTGAGTGCCTGCTTAGGAGCAGCTGAAGTTGCATCTGGAACGAGCCTGCCAAGTGTTCGCCATTTGTAATAGTTGCCTGCCCGACATCCTGTCTATCCTGCCCTCCCTTCGCCACATCCACATTCACATCCACATCCACTCTGTCTAACAGCCTGTCATGTCCTGGCATCCTGTTCATAGCGCACTGACAACGAAGCAACGAAATGAAATAAGAGTAAAAATCAAAAGTAAAACAAAGTGATAAAAGGGGCAAATCTAACCAAAGGGGGGCGGGGGGAGTCAGTTTAGTTCCAGCTCTGTGAACTCTGACTCCCATGCCGACTCCAGCTTTGATTCCATTCATCCACCTTCACCTCCAGCGCCGCCTTCGACCTGCTGCCCGGGGCCATTCCACGTAGTCGAATCAATTCAAAACAACTACAAATGCAATTTAATAAAATCCGTTCACGATACGAAATTTTTCAAAGACCGAAGAGTCCTGGTGGTGGATTCCGTTCACATAGGTAGTCCTTTGGGTGGCTGTTGCTCAGCTCTGGAACGGGCTCTAGACAGGGGAATGTTTCTGATACTGGTCCTGGTACTGGTACTGGTACTGGTACTGGTCCTGGTACTGGTCCTGGTACTGGTACTGGTATTGGTACTGGTACTGGTCCTGGGCATGGGACTGCTCCTGGGCTTCGGCTTCGGCTTCAGCTTGGCTCTGAGTCGTTGCCTTCGTGCCACTTCCCGGGCAACGAGTGATGCCCGCCCAGCGCAAAACAATAAAGCGCGCTTGTGTACATAAGGGATATGCGCCTGTCTTTCAGCACACATACACACGCCCGCCTCACTGTATGTGTGTGTGTGTGTGCTGTGTGTGTGTGCCGCCATATTGCCAGTCGCCGCTTTCTTTCTTTGTTTGTCGAGCGTTGTTAATTTGGCAATACCCGCTTTCAATTATCTTATAAATATGAAAATGCAGCAGCAAACGCTGCAGGCCACACTTCAGAGACGTGTTCCCATGTATGTGTGCCTGTGTGTGTGTGTGTGTGTGTGTACATACGCGTAATGAAAAACGTTTCACTTTTATTAAAAAATACAAAGCCAACTGCACTGTGTGCCTTACAGATCAATCAAAAAATCATGACGTGCCCGCCCCGTCGCCGTCGCCGTCGCCGTCGCCGTCTCCGTCTTCATCTCCGTCTGCAACTCCCGCTTCATCTCAATCTTTATATCCACATTCACAGCCATGTCTACGTCCACGTCGACGTCCACATCCACATCCATGTCCAGGTCCAGGTCCATGTCCATGCCGCTGTCCATGCCCAGAGCCACTTGCAAGACGCGTGAAAGTGGCAAAAGCAAAAGGAGCGCGAACAGAGCACGGAACTCGTGTACGTGACATCAACAACAGCAATAAGTGCAACAACAACAACAGCTACAATTGCAACTGCAACTGCAATTGCAACTGCAACTGCCACAACCGTTGGTACGCGTCTGTGATGCAATTGTGCGCATTACTTGCATTCCCAGCCCACAGGCACGCACCTTCCTTGCGGCTCGCAGGCTTGGCGAGGTCGCCACTTCGTTGCGCATCTCTGGCATTGGCAAATATGTACACTGCGTCGATCGCTGATCATCCAGCCCCGATCCCAGCACCGACACCGCCCTCACCCAGCTCCCCTCCCCCCAGCCCCCACCGCGACACTATTTCAATTAGCAACTGCATTGCACGCGCTAAAATATGCAAAGTGCCTGCCACTCGCGTCTGCATCCGCGTCATGCCAATGATCGAGTCGCATTCATAGTCTCAGTCTCAGTTGCAGTCTCAGTCTCAGTCTCAGTCTCAGCTGCAGTCTCAGTCGCAGTTGCCGTCTCAGTCGCAGTCATAACCGCAGTTTCAGCCCCATCACTTGACCCCCACCGAAGTTGTCATCATCGGAGCCGTCGCGATGCCCGTTGCTGGCACACTTTGCGCAGCGCATTGCTTATTGGGCGTGTATACATGTGTATATGTGTGCATGTGTGTGCATGTGTGTGTGTGTGCAAATATTTAACGCGAAATGCCACAGCCACGGTGACAGCAATGAGAGGAGCACCAAGCCCGTAGCTTCAACCTCCAAGCTCCAATCGCCAAGTATCAAGCGAAGGCGACGCTCCTGAAATGAATGTTCTCAGCATGCGTTGAGTTCCCTGCCAGATCCATCCCTGCCACATCCACACCCAGATCCAGACCCAGAGCCTTGGTCACAACCATGCCCTGGGCCTGTATCCAAGCCCTTCACCTCGATCGGCACCCCTTGCCACTTTGTCTGCGCTCAGCGTTGACTTTGTTTGCCATTGAAATACCGCAAGTTGTGCGTAAGCGGTCACTTGGAGGCGGCAGATGACATCCCGGACAGACATGAAATTGACAGCCCTTCTATGCGCTTCTCAATCAAGCAGCAGACAAGCGTCTGACACAGAAGTTTCGCCGGGACCACAAATCACCGTTTAGATGCGAAGATAACTTTTTCTAAGCAAACTTGTCACATTATCCGATAACAAATCTTAGATAAAATCTTTTATTGGACGCATTTCAAATCTCCAGATAAAGGCCAGAGATAATCTTATCTCGGACAAAGTAGTTTGGGGATTAAGTCGTCATCTTCCAAAATATCACTAGTTGTATCTGGGATCAATTTTCCGCCTAATTTATTGCTATGGTTGCTTTGGGGGCTGGGAATGTCTAGGGATGTTTTCCAGTCTAAAGTAGCCGAAAGAAAGAAGAAGAAAAAATTAGAACCCAAGGATTCATTTTGAGGTGTCTTTAAAATATTTAAATTTAAATTATTTAATAAAATTTTGACTATAAAATCTGCCATAATGTGAGCTTCGTCTGGCACCTCAAAAATCGTACCTCAAGTCTTTGAGTTTTCGTTGGATTTTTATTTAATTTATTTAATTTTTTCAATATTGTTTATTATATATTTAATTATATTTTTTAATATTCAGTTAAAAAATAAATACCTGATTTTTTTTTATAAGTGACTAAGTAATCAAAGGCTTTTTACAGGCTCTTAAGTCAATCTATGGACTCGTCCGCTCATCTGACTGTGTCAGATGTTTATTTTCCGGGAATCCCTAAGCCCCCGCCATAACTCATAGTCAGCTTTAATGTAATGTGGATTTCAATGTAAACAAATGTGACAAATGGAAGTTTACACCTTTTCTTTCCAAGAATCCGATCCTTGAGATACTCAATCTTGGGTAATTAATTGCACTCTGATAAAACTCCAGACGCAGTTGCAATCATCTTCATTCAGAAGGCAAATAAACTGACAAATAAATAGTTTATAATTTCTTAGTTTATATATTAAAATATATTTATAAAAAAATTTTACTTTCAGCTCTTGGAATATTTCTTTTTTATTTTATTTTTTTTTTAATTTTTTAAATTTTTATTGATTTTTTAAGTGTACGTTTTGAGTGTGTAAACAACTCTCTTCATATGACAGTTTAAGTTTGAGATGAATCTCAATTAGTTTGTATTACTCATATTTTGTACATATATTTTTATTAGTTTTTTTTTTTTTATTTATATTTCTTTGGTAAACAATTCAAAGTCTACCACATTTTTTACATTTTTGTTTATTAATTTTTTACAATTATTTAACGAGTCGCGCCTTAAGTTATTTTAACTGTAGAAGTGCAGCTCCTTTTTACATATATTCAGTACATATACACATTTTTATTATGATTATAATAATAATTGTAATTTATATGTATATAAAATTATTTAAATATATAAATAATTTTTAATTTATATACCGTTCATCGCCACTTAATTTATAATATAAATATAATAACAACACTCATGATTTTTGAGGCGTTAACGCGTATTTCTTGCTTTGAAACTCATTAAGTATATTTAATCATTATTGTATTAAATTATTAAAATTAAAATAACTTTATTATACATATATATATTATTTTATATTAGAAAGTTCATAGTACATAGTAAGTTGATTTGTTTATTAAATCATATAAATAAATATACAATTACCTTTTTGTAAGAAAATCAAGTTTGGCTTTTATTTTTGAGCTCAAACCAATTAATAAATTATTTCAAAAGTGTCTAAGAAAGTTATTCAAATAATTTTATAAATTTTTGGATGATATTCATTTTAATATTTATATAAAAAATTGTTATGTATATTTAAGTCATATTCAAGCCTAATTAAACTCCTACGCGTGGGATCCCGATTCCATTGAGTCTTTGAACGAAGCCTTCACTCAAATAACATCATTTAAGATTTTTAATCTTAACACAATTAATTTTTAATATTGATAGATATATAAAAATATATATATATATTCGTATACCTCATCCAAGTCTAGCTGCACTCAAGTCGTGGCTGTACCATAGCATACTTAGCGGCTCCCTCGAAGTTCTATCAGTCGTTTCTGTGGGAAGAAAACTTGAGTTCTTTGACTGCGGATCGATGCACGTTTTTCCATTAAGTGAAATTTTCGTTATTCGATGACAATATTTCCCACTCAAGAGGCGACTGCAAAGTGCTGGGTAATTACGACTTATGTAATCCCCTCTAATGGATCCTATTTGCTTTGGCTAAGGGCCAAGCGATGAACGCGCTAACAGCCGCCAAGCGACGCTGGTCCAATCCTCAGTCGCCATCGACCATTAAAAGTCAGCCGAGCGCGGCATTTTTGTAGTACAGTGTAGTCAGTGAGGATAGTACTTCAGGCTCGATTTGTTGTTGTTATTGTTGTTAAAACTCACTTTTGACTTAAGTTGTTGTTATTGTTGTTGTTGTTGCTTTTGTCATCGCTTGTTTGTGGTGATAATGACGCTCGAGCAGAGCCAATTCATCGTTAATCACGACTTTTACTTGTCTTTAATTTTTTTGGCAAATAAGACAAAAAAATACAAAAAGGAATAACAACTACAACAATAACAACAACGACGACACAACAACAACAAGTAAAACAACAACAACCCAGAGGTAAAGCATCGAATGGGCGCGGACGGCGTCACTCAGGCAGCGGGTTAAATCGACCTATGAGTATTTATACACACACACACACACACACTCTCAAATATATATATTTAGTAATTTATGTATGAGTGTGTGCGTGTGTGTAGATTTTCACTATGTGTTGCTGTTGTTGTTCGAATTCAATTTAAAATGCACGTAGTTATGTCTGTTTGCTTAAGTTTTTGACGGATATTTTAACGATGTGAGCTCAACACAAATTCACTTTAAATGTTTTTGAGCGACAACTCGCGGTGATACTGCAGCGGGCAGCGGAGGAGGGAGGAGGGAGGAGGGAAGGGGCAGGGGGGCACCGGGTAGCTAACTGTACGTATAAGTGTGAATATATACATATAAACATATATATACTTATAAACAGATATACATATATATACATACATATATACATACATACATACATACATACATATATACATATATACATATATGTATGGCTGTGTGTGTGTGGCTGTACTCTGCTGGGCGACACTGCCGGCGACAACGTACGCGTTTCACGTCCCGCAACGACAACTGCAAACATGTCGAGATATTCACGTCCGAGTGATAATGAGATGCGCGCCTTTTTTTCGTCTCTCCTCTTCATGCCTCTTCCTTCTCCCCTCTCTCGCCAATCCCTTCACGCTACTCGCTTCTTGCTTCTTTCTACTCGCTTCTTACTTCTTGTCTTGCTTCTCATTCGTTTTCTCCTCACTCATTGTCGCATCGCCGCTCGCCGCTTCGTCGTTCCATTCGTTTTGTATTTTCACTGATAAACAAGATGGAGTTACATTTTTAGGTTAATTATGTGCTAAAGTGTAAGACCCATCCCTCCCCACTCCCCCACCCTCTCACAGCACCAGCTTCGACGCCCGCTCCTTGTCACAGCGCCAAAGACGCGCAAGCCTTTCGGTTATATAAAATCGTGTGATATATAAAAATATCTGCGGATAGCCCCTGGTCTGGCACACTAAGGGGTGGGGGGAAGGGCGAAGTGGAGAGTGGGGAGTGGTGGCCATAAGTGTATGAGTAAACCTCTCATTACGACCCATTAAGGAATCCTTGCTCAAGGAGCAGAACGTATAATTAACTGGCCCCAATACCCTCATAAATTTCAATGCCTGCAAAATGTCTCAAGGATTGTTTTTCGGCCGCTCTGTTTGAATATTCACACATATATCCTCTAAGACAAACTACCGTTATGTTTGATCAAAATAAGTAGACTTCTCAATGCTCTATCCTTGCATCTAATCCTTTGGCTTTGCAGCGGGATTTTTCTCTTTATAAATAATAATTAATTTTTATACTCGATTAGTGACTTTGAATTTTAAATTAATTTTTTTATTTTTCTATATATTTCCCGTTGCAAGGACCTTCCTGCTGCCGCCTATACCCTTGCTGGCTTTGTTTAAGCTATGATATCGAGTCTGCTAATTTATCAAAACTGACCAAAGTCCTGGCAACGGGCAACATCTGAAAATTGCAAGACGTTTGCTGATGCGGCAAAATGTTCTTGTTTGTTGTTGTTGTTGTTGTTGTTACCTTACTTGTTGTTTGTGCTGGTGCTGCCGCTGCTGCTGCTGCCGTTGTCCTGCTCCGTGCAAGGTCCTGCTGATTCATTAAATCGAGTACGAATATGCTTGTTGTTGCCTAGTTTATGGGCACCGCTCCCTCAAAGCACCAGTCAAACCGGCAGCCGCAGGATTGCACTACACGAGGGCTGAGCAAATATTTTATGCAAATGCCCGGACCCGTCATTGCACGGACTCGCTCGGCCATGGCTCGAATGGTTTGGGCCAGTGAAACGAAATTAATTTGTGTTTATACATAATATGGCTGGTCCGGGTGCGAGTCCTGGGGGTGCTCTAAGGGGATTCTCTGCTCTGTGTACATACACTTCAATGTGTGTGGGTATTTGAGTGTGTGTGGGTGAGTGTGTGTGGGTGAGTGTATGTGCGAGTGTGTGCGAGTGTGTGGCTGGTGCAATGAAATTTCATTATGAATATGCTGGCCAGCATCATTATCAGAGCGGCAAAACAACGCAGTGCTACACGCTGCAAAGGATATGCACACATACACAGCATACACCCCACACCATCCTACACCACACACACGCACACACACGCGCACACACACACATGCTTGTACCCACAACATATAAGCATATGCGAACGCTTTTATATGAGCTGCTGCTGCACCAATGGAGATGCAGGCCCGTACGCATCGAAATTTATAAAGCCGGATTCTATACCCGGAGTGCTGGCGATACACCCGGAGCTATGGCCATAGTCGTATAGTCGTTGCCGTGAACAGAGCCGGAACACACAGATCCCGAGCATTTGGCCTGGCCATTGCTGCTGTTGCGGTGGCTTTGGTTGTGGACTGTTTGTTGTTGCCGCTGTTGTTGCGGTCGGATAGACAGCGTCCGCCAGATAGACAACAATAATGCACATGTGTCTAAAATTGAGTTTAAATATACATAAGCGAGGGTGGCAACAACAGTTCCCCACAAAGTGTGCCCCAAACAGTCCATTGGTCCGAAAACAAACCAATTTGTTGGGCAAGCAATAAATTCTTAGCTGCTGGTAATTAGAGCCAGTAAACTAATCAAACAACCCTCGCTCCTTAATACATAGCATCCATGCATATATAACTCATATATATAGAAACTGCTCCCAACCAAAATCCGCAGCTAAATATCGCGTATTGCGCTGCGGCGAGCCAACTCCGCGTTCGAGGCAAACTCAAGGCTATACCCTGGAATATTTTCCATTGGGTATCCTGTGCGCGGATACTCCTTGAAGGGGGTACTCCGTCGCCTGGGTGGAGGAAGAGTGTGTAAATCTTTCTGGAAATTATGTCGGCACAGCATAAAATCGCCGCTTCATACGGTTGACTCCGCTATGCAAACTCAACGGGCAGTAAATCGGGTAAACTGTGCGGAGGCAACGACGACGGCGGTGGCGACGGCAATGGGAACAGATGGGACCGCCTCCATGCCCGCACACCCTTACCAGCCACCCCTGGTAGGAGCCAGAAGCTGGCGGAGTCATCAGCCGTAGGCCGTATGCATAACATGCGACTCGAATGGAACTCCGGAGTTTGGGCTGCGCTGCTGGTTGGAGGCAAGTGACTGCGGGGTTTGCCGTTGCAATTGCCACAGCAGTCGCTGCAGTTGCCACAGCAGTTGCTACAGTTGCTACAGTTGCCACAGTCGCTGCAGTTGCTGTTGAGCAATCAATCAGCGAGCAAAAGTCAAACATTGACTTACAATCCAATCCACGGATTTAAATTGACGTATTTACCATCGCAACGGGCACAGCGTAGACGTAGACAATGGCCGGTCCCCGGGACGGGGCTGCCCGGACTACCTGGACAGCCTGGCCAACCTGGGCAACCTGGGCAGTCCGGACAACCTAGGCAGTCCGGACAACCTGGGTATCCTGGGCGGACCGACGACTTGGGTCCTCACACCTGCGACGGCATTAAATTGGGCGACTCGCCAAATTATTGAGTTGTCGCCGCTGTCGCCTGCAGTCAAACTCAATGCTCCATGGCCTGCAGCTGCAGCAGAAGCAGCGACTGCCGCAAATAGGGCCAAGAGTTCTTGCTGCCGCCCCCACCCCTACCCCAGTCCCAGAATTACTACGACTGGAGGAGGGTGGGGGGTGTGGCAATAGAGGCGCACTGGCGTGGGGATACGAGTCCGACTACCAGGCACGCTGTTTGGCCATTAAAGCTTCATATTTGTCTTTTGAATAATTCAAATTACTAATATTGATTCAAGCGACGAGTAAAAAATGTTAACGCATTGTGTGTGCGACTGTATGGGTGTGTGTGGGTGTGTGTGTGTGTGTGGGTGGGTGGCAGAAGGTGGGGAACTGTAGCTGTTGTTGTTGCTGCTGCTTTTGTTGTTACTGCCGTTTGAACGACATTTCAGCATTGCCATGCAACAATCACAACAACAACAATTACAGCAGCACCAGTAACAACAGCAACAACAACAACAACAACAACAACAACAACAACAACAGCAGCAGCAGCAATTTGTATGACAAACGTCGCTGGGCCAACGCTGACGCTGACGTTGACGTTTGGCTGATTGGCGCCCCAGTCGTATACGTAATCAACGAATGTTGACCACGTCCACCACGCACCGTGCATATACATGCATACATATACATATGCACACACACACATACAGTTACACATACAAACGATATATGCTTGATTGGATACGCGCGTATACGGAAAAATACCACACGGCCAACGGCCGTCAAAATGGGCGCTTGTCATGCAACTTCCCGGGCATTGGGGCATTGGGGCCTCGGGGGGTATTCACTTTACTACTTTTTGTTTTTTTTTTTTGTGTTTCTCTTCTTTTTTTTTTTTGTTTTTGGGTGTCCTGGCTTATTTTTGTTTTATTGACAACTGCGCTGGCGGGCAGCAACCAGCGGCCAACGGCCAACAGCCAACGGCCAGCGGACAGCGGCCGGTGGCAGGGGCTGAGCTTTTAACTAGTGTAAATAAGGTCCTCATCAAATTGTCATAAGGACTCACAGTCACATTCGCACACACGCAAAGGACCATAGACAGCCAGGACCTTAATATGCCTGCCTAGCAATTGTTGGCCAACACGCTAAGCGGACTCTGGTCAACAGAATGACATACCCTACCTTTCAAAGGTTGCACCCTATCGAAAGGATAGTGAGAATGTTCCAAGGATGTATGCATGATGAATGTATGAATATCCTTTAAATATCTCCGTCACATTCTTCTTCGTCATTAAGGACATTTCTTGAGTTATTAACATTTTATTTTGAAAGTGTATACGATGTTCGCTGGAGTCCTTCCTCTTGCCGTGACATAATCATTTCGTGGCTCATTTGGGTCGTCGTCCGATATCCTGCGGGAAGTACCTGATTGATGGAGCCCGATAAACAAGGCCAACTATTTCCCTGGCTCCAATGTTTGCCGACTTGTTCTTAATTAAACCAGATGGCTAGATGGTTAGGTGGTTAGATGGTGAGGTGGTTAGGTGGTTTGATGGTTAGTGGATTGTCCAGCCGGGAGTGACACTGACTAGCTGGGTCAATAGTCCGATTAAAGTATAAAGGTCTCAGCCGCCATTTTGTTTCTTCTCGCTGCTTTCTTTCTTTCCACAATCTGCGGCCATATTTGCCATGCGGCAGGACTGATAAGAGCGGAGGCAGATCCAAGCGCTTCGTGCTATAAATATATAAACGATTACACGCACGGGCGTAGCTCGACCTTTTCGCTGTGTGTGTGTGTGAGTGTGTCTCTGTATGAGTGTGTCTTATCTTGTGACCAAAGAAGAAAGAATTTGCTCTGTTCTTTTCACTGTTTGCGCCCAGCGTTAACGCCTCACCAGCGGATGCATTCTTTTGCGTTCCTCTTATCTGCGGCCTCGCGGACAGTCGATGGCTCTTAGCGAGCGCGAAGTCGATCCCGTCCATTGCCCAGACCCAGCACCAGTACCAGTCCCAGTCCCAATCGCAGTCCCAGTCGCAGTCCCAGTCGCAGTCCCAGTCCCAATTCCAGTCCCAGTCCCAACCCCAGGCACCGGCCCAATCCCAGCCCAGTGGTGACTCCGGCGCGATCTTTCGTTATTTGCATTTATGCAGAGTGCGATTAGATAAGCGGCTGATAGGAGCGCTTTGTGCGTCTTCCTGTTCCCAGGTACCGCAGATAATGCCCTGGATTCTACGCAGAGTTCGACCTTATCGTGTGTCCGAGATAAACGCGCGGGGTCTTAGCATTTCTTTCGTCTTTGTAATGTTTACAAAGTGCAATTTACAGCTTTTCCGAGAATGTGTACAAAATGTGCCGCTCGCTCGACGACGTTTATTAAGTACTGTAAAAAATAAATACTCCTCATCTATCCAAGTGTGTGTGTGTGTGAACAATCAGTATATGAGTATCTTGGCCATGTACACACCTTACGACGGAGCAGCTCCACCCCAGACTTCGGCCACAAATGTGAACTGATTCTCACACAGACAATCTTCGTGGATAGTGTTTATAGCCAGAGACATGACACAGACTGTGATGGTGTTGGTGTTGGTGATTGCATTGGTGTTGGTGTTGGTGTTGGTGATTGCGTTGGTGTTGCTCGGCAGGGCGTTCCCCTTGGATATGCTTAATGCTTTTGCAAACAGTCATCAAAATATCCGGCATGAAGTACATTTTTAGACTGGCTGAAAATCAAAATATTAGCATCAAACAAATAATAACCCAAAATTGTCGCTCATCTTGGCTCTCGACTCGTTTATAGCCATAAAATTGAAATCATATTTCTCTTGGCTCGATGCGTTTTACCTTTAACAATGCGTCAAAGTAACCAAAACCACTCAAATTGGCAAATATTGTCGGCCAAACCAGAAGACGATGACAACCAACAACCAAACTACAACAACAGCAATACCAGAAATAGTCACAACAACAACAGCAGCAGCAACAACAACAACAACTTGAACAGAAAGAAGGTTTGACCAGAAATTGGTGTGAAAAGCTGAGGCAAAATTCCAGGAAACGCACTCACATGTTTCTACACGGCTTGGCCATTAACTGGGCTTTTAGTAATGGACACTTAGGCCACAGGCACTCACACTCACACTCACACACGCACACACAAACATTCACTTCACTCCACTACACAGCTTGGCCCCACAAAAGGAAGCCTCCAACACAAAACACACCCAAACAACAATTAGTCCAAGCAAATGGTCAAAATAATGGCCCAAATGCGGCTGCTGAGTTTGGCCTTTAAACGATCTATTAGCAGCTGCTCGAAGAGGCCTAAACTGCAGCTAAAATCGAAATTGAGATCTCACTTTTATATATAAAGTCATACATCATATATGTCCCATATAAGAACATCCCAAAAATCCCCCATAAACTCATCATCTTCCCCTTCAACTCGCAAGAAACTTTGATCTGCGCTTTGGAGCGGAATTTGACCCACAGGTGTCGCTTTTGGAGAATCGCACTGGGCGTCACGATGAGTGGGCATAAAATCGTGTATTAATGTAAAAACAACTAACTAATTTTAAAGTGCAATCCATCAAGTCAAAGTTTAGCTATTTATTAGTTAAAAATAACTGTTAACTAATAGTGGGGATACCGCGTGTTCCCTCCCGCCCCTCTTCTCTTACATGCCGCCCCGTAGGCTAATTTTAGCCTAAGCCCCAATTGGACTTCGATTGGCGCCCATAGCCATTGCTTCGATTGTTTATTATTATCACCTACAGGTGTCGCTCAATAAACATTTTCAAACAAAAACCACGATGACTCCGCCGTCAGCCGTCGTCAGGCTGAGGCACCTCTCTCTCTCCCTCTCTCTCGCTCTCGCTGTATGGAATTGAACAATTGCTCAGTTCGTTTGTGCAGAGCAAATATTTTACAAATCAAGCGCTTTTCTGATTTTGTAAATGTGGGCTACCAATTTCCCTTGGTACATATACACACATGCACATACACAGGCACACCATGGGCATGGGCACATATTGACACACACACACACACACACGCGGAAGGAAAGCGCAAGTCATTGGCAATGTGGCGTGAAGCTAGCAGCGACGCCTCCTCAAAAGATCTACATACATAAGTAAGTAACGTCTATGCTTGAGAAGGAGAAGGAGAAGGAGAAGTTGAAGGAGAAGTAGAAGGAGACGTGCAATGGCTGGGATTGGGGGAGGGGTGTGGGGTGTGGGGTGTGGGTAGGAGGAGCAGGGCGTCCCACTGGATGGCCTGTGCATTGGCTGTGCAGGTCCAAAAATGGCATGCTACTAACAATATTTAACTGGAAAATATTTATTATTTACCAATTTGTTTGCTAGACTAATAACAATAATCACAACAACAACAACAACACAAGTAACAACAACAACAACAATGCCACACGGGGGTAACAATGACAACTTAATAATAAAAATAAAATATTAGGAAAAGAGACTCATTCATGGGGCTCTCCCCACTTGTGTGTCTTTTTCTCTGTTTGTTTCTCTGTATTTGTCTGTCTCTCTCTCTCTCTCTCTCTCTCTCTCTCTCTCTCTTTCTCTCTTTCTCTGTGTTTCTAGTGCTGCTTGTACATTCTTTTTCTCACTTCAGCGGCAGCCAAGGACGTTGCAGCGCTTTGGAAATCGAATGCGAACAATCACAAATATACTCGCTGGCTGCATGCCACACAGGCTTCAACATCGCAGTCCTGGTGGTCACCACTCGGATGGAGGGGTGGCGACTCCCCTCCTACCCCCCACCAAACTTTACACTTGGCAGACATGCGCTAGACGTCGGCTTGTGTACACTTGCCACGGAATTTGCCTGTGACTGGGGCTCTCGGCATTGGACTGGGCCTGGGCCTGCGACTGGGACTGGGCCTGGGACTGAGCCTGGAACGGTGCACTGCTATCCCGGAAGAGACATCCCGGCATCCCTACACACCGACATCCTTGCTGCCAACCACTGAGCCATTGTTTTTGTTTGCCTTTTTGTTGTATTTCTATTTACTCGCAGTTTAGTTTGACTTTAAATTTATATTCCCACTGACATCAACCGCTCCGTCTCCCACTTCGACCATCCTTCGACATCCTGGCCATGGCATGGCGGCGCGCGTGGGCGTGCGGCACTTCACATTCGATTCACCCGACTTGCAACTTTTAACATTCAGCGGCTGAGCGTTCGATTTCTTGTTGATTCCGTTCTGAAATTGGTGGCACGGCCTTGCCCCGCCCCGCCTTGCCACGGCGAGTATGTACATGGAGACAACATCGAACAACATCCACTCCCTGCCAGTCCTCCTGCATTAGAGCTCAAGTTGTTAAGCAGCGCTAGATAAGTGCTCGAATAAACATAAATAATAAATGACATTTACTAAATAAAAATATTTGCGTTCGCATAATATTTGAGAAGTAAATGCAAACTCGACAGCTCCGGAGCGATTGCTCTATGGGCGCCTCTTTGGCTCTCATTCTCTCAGTCAGTCAGGCTGTGAATGCCTGTATATATGTATATGTGTGTGTGTGTGTGTGTGTGTGTTAGTTGTGGCACCCAGTAGCCCAACATGGCCGACACACACACGTGCACACTTCAATGTCTGACTTTGTATGTATATCTATATACATATACATATATATACATATATCTGTGTATGTGTGTGTGTGTGTGTGTGTGGCAGTTGTCGTTTCGCTTTGCTTTTGGCTGATTTCGGAAGCAATTTTGCCACCAAAACGAACGTCGCGCTTTACGCTCTATGTCTACCTCTCTTTTCTACTATTGATTGTATGTATTTGTATACGTGTGTGTATCTGTGAGTATCTCTCTGTATCTGTGTGTGTGTGTTTAAAAATAATAAAAAAGAGAACCATCGCAAAATTTGTGCTTTCACTTTCATTTGTTTGCTATAATAACAAGGCGCAAGGTGAAGCATTTGAAGAATGTATTGTGGTTCGGTACACAAATGAGAATTTAAAAGACTCCACGACAGACACTGTGTCTCTGGATGGCCGGAATGGGATGGTTGTATACTTTTGCCACTCACTGTGCACTCTCAAATGAATACTGAATACTTCTGCACAAAAGGCGAAACACGGAATGTCCTTATTAAACAGACGACTGACTTTTGGGATTAAATAGTTAAAACAAGGGAGAACATCATTTGAGTGTCCTTTCCATCAAATTAATGTCCTTTTACTTACATTTGGCATACATTTTAGAATTAGTTTTTTAAGTCTTTTAATTTTAATTTTTAAATTATTATCACTTTTATTTATTTGGACTCATTAAGGTATCTCTATTTCTGTGTAGAATGAAAAAGTCAGAGAATAATTATTTTATTTTTTATTTATTTATTTTGTAAAGGATTTTTTATTTGAAGGGTGGATATTTTAATTTTTTCTTATATATATTATTAAATACTATTATTATCCAAAAGTTATATTAACTCAAAATAAATGTTAAATTAAAATAATTTTTATATTCTTTGATTTACTCGTTACATAATTTGAGGATATTATTGGGATACGTTTTTTAAATCCTTGGACGATTTTAAAAGTAAGTATGGTAAATCCTTTATTACATTTTAACTATTTTTTATATAAGTATATTAATTATTATTTATTTTTAATTTTATATTTATTTTTTTTTACTATTTTAATATAATATCCATGTTGTACTTAATATATATATACATAATTAGTACTTAGTTAATATTAATTGGATCTGTAATAAGTTGTCAACTACAATATATAAAATAATAAAAATATAGTTAATTTAATTTTTATTTAAAACTCTTGTCCTGTTTCAAGCCATTATATTAATTAATTACTTTTATTTATCTTTTAAATTTAAAAATGCCTTGGCACATCCCAAGTAAAACTTTGTTGCTTCAATTCTGGGAACGATAATTTTTAATCATAGGAATTTATAATTCAATTAAAACCTCAACCTATAAAAAAAGAGCTCCCTAAATCAGACTCACCCACTCAGTATCCTTTTTCCTTATCCCTGTCCCTCGTTCTGTATTTGACCTTGCCGTTTGCTTTGCATTCCATTCCTTTTGGCTTCCAATGCCAATCCACGTCTTGAAGCCAATGATAATTTTGGCGTCTAATTATGCAAACTCAATTAAAAAATTTCCATTCAGTTTGCTCCTTAAGAGAGAATCCTTAAGCGTCGCTCTAATGAATGAAAAAAGTTGTACAATTTGAGTTAAAAATTCACGCAGTGTTTGCGCAGTGCGAACTCAACTCGACTCAACTCAAATTATTTCAAGCAATTGCGTTTTTCCTCAATTTTCATTATTCATTGCTTTTATATCATTTCCCAGCCAATGGATACCAATGGCCCCAAAACGTGCAATTAGGCGGCTGGGCAATTAGACTGCACTTAGTTGGAGCAGCAAAAGCAAAGGACGAAACGGAAAGCGGGAAGCGGGAAGTAGGAAGTGGGAGGGGGAAAGAAGTTCCAATTAAATTAACTCTTTAATTTCAGAGATTGGTTTATCCAAGGATTATGCGAACAGGTCCTAGGCATTCACAAATGTCATAATTTTATGCATCCGACCCTTCAGCAGCCCAACTCAATGACCCCACCCAACCGTCGACCTAAAAAAACCCATGGACAACTGTAACGATTTCCCTAAGCCGAGAAAACAAACCATTCAAAGCGACTCAATGGGAAAAAAATAGTATCAACCGTTTTTGTATTAGCCCCGAATATCAATTGTATTAACGCCGCAATAATCAAATCAAGATGATCGGGCGGATGTTTGACACCTCCCCCCAACCACCACCCCACACCCGTGCCGGGTCGAGGTCACACAATGGAAATCAAAGCTCAGCTCAGTCGCTGCGGCAAACTATTAACTGTTAAAATGGCAAGAACCCATCAAATCTCTGAGACCCCGGGCACATTTGGATTAAAATCAGGATTGGCAGTCGCCACCCCTGCAATCAGTGCTGTCACCACGTCACCCCTCCCAGCAGTGTTGCTGCCTTCCAGCCGGCCGGCCGCCCGCCCCCCGCCTTCCACACGCTATACCTGCTCACAAATTGCTCGCCCCTTGCAGTCAGTCCAACAAATGAATAATGAAACGCTTATTGTCGCAATTATTTTATTGCCCTGATATCTGTAGCCTCAAAACATACACCAGAAACCATGTCGAGCAGGAGCAGGAGCAGGAGCAGGGGAGTGGGTAAGGGTGGAGGGGGGTATGAAGGAGGGGGTACGGTAAGGAAATGTGTACTGAGAACGAGACTGCGACTGCGACTGAGACTGAGACTGAGACTGGGAGTACGACTGCGGCAGTGACGTGGAAAACGGTTATGGCATCCCTCGTCCTTGCCCTTTAGTCCTGACTGACTGACGCTTGGCAAAAGATTTTTGACGTCGTTTTTATTATACGTTCGGAAAGTGTAGCCGCGCGGAGGAAAGGGGAACATCTGTCCGGCTGCTCAGCTTGTCACATGCGGGCACATCTTGTGAAGGGAAAATAATAATAATTAAATAAGTAATAAAAATTAATAAAAATAATTTTAAATAATAATATTTCTTTTTCAATTTAAGAGATAATATTTCGATACGAAAAATTGCTAAGAAATAAATTTATTTAAGTTATATTTTATATATATAATTATATAATAATTACAACTAAAATTCATAAAATGAAATATTTAAATATTAGAAAAAAAAATATAAGTTGTAATATTTAAATTTAAAAAAATTTATTAAAATTACAATAATATTTTAGCAGTAGATTTCTTTATTATAAATTAAATAATAAAAATTATTTTATTTATCCCTTAATTTTCTCTTCGCCTCTCAAAGAAAATAACTTATTTTTTAAGCTTATTTTTAGTTTATTAATTTTATTTATAATTTATTTATTTTTTTTTTTTAGTTTATATTTATTTATTTTCATATTAACACTTTTGCTTAGTGTATAGAATATTCGTTGTTATTTTTTTTACTAAAATATTTGTTGCTGTTGTTCAGATATTTCGTCCAGGACAATGCACTCCGTTCGGATTCGAGCAGGAGCAAGCGCTATGCTCTATAGCGTAATCCTTGCTATTATTTGGGGTTGATTGTTCGTGTGCTGCGAGTGAACGGCTTCTCCTTCTTTCTAACCAATTTTAGGGGTTGTCCGGGTCCGTGTCCGTGTCCGTGTTCCTTCGCACTGCCGGAGCAGCCAAAAACAACAACAATGCATTAGCACTTTAATGCGGCTAGTGAGCATAAAATGCAGAAACAAATGCGCGCCCATTTCAATTAAATGCTACATGGGGGCTGTAGAGCACCAACAACAGCATCAACAGCAACAATAATAATAACAACAGCAACAACAAAGGGAACAACAAGAGCAGGAACAGCAACATCCGAGCAACAATAACAACATCACATCTAGAACAACTTTGTGAAAACAACCTTCTCATCCCTGATCACGCCTCCCCCTCTCCCCCTCTCCGCCCTCCGTTTGCATGTGATGGCAATTTATTTCGAGGGTGTTGATGGGCGGTTTTGTTTTCATTGGATTTATGTTGTTGTTATTCTAATGCCCCGCGCCAAGTGCCCGGCAAAACAACCACGCCAATGTTTATGTTCATCTGTGTGTGTGTATGTGTGTGTGTGTCTAGTATATTTCCAATCAAAAGGCAGTAGACATCCACCCGCAGATGACTGGAAGGTGGATGGTGTTGGGTGTGGGGAGGGGGAGGGGGGAGGGACGGCCCAACCTGCGTGCTAAATGCCAGCATATGTGAAAATAAGCTGTGACAAATGGCTTAATTTAGTTGCCGGCAGGAGAGAGCGACAATTGTTGAACGCGTTTTAATAAACCTGGTAAAAAATATTGGCACATTGGGCCAATGATAATAACCTGGCTAAAAGCACTCACTCAGCAGTTACGAGCTTCAGATGTCAGTTGTCAGTTTTCAGTTGTTTGGTTGTTAGTTGGCTGCTATTTGACCTTCTGTTAGTATTCGACGCATATGTCTAAACGGATACTTGACTTCAGGCCATATCCTTGGGCCGCGAGCCTTGCACCTGCCGCGGTGCATGTCAAGCCGCGTTCCTTCAATTTACATGTCCACAAATTGAAAATATAATATAATCTTTAACCCATAGAACATCTGCTGCCATTTGCTGCTGGGGTTGCTTTGTATAGCAGCGCCTTTTCATCTCCCTCACCCCCCTCACCCCCTCTCTACCACCCCCTCTCCCTGCGTGGCTATGATTGACATTTAGTCCGGCGAGCCTTATGAATGGGCGCCCATTGTGCGCGTCGGATCGGGTTTGTGTGGAAAACCTTTCAATTGGCGGCCGCTACGGGGCAGGTACTTAAGCTGGTCTGGCGACAAGGAGTTGCTTTTTATTGGCATTGCACCCGCGGCGACAGCCGCTAAGCTTCGCTCCGTGCATCGATCAATTACTCCGGATTTGTCCCGGTCTGACATTTACATGTGTCTGCTTATGTGTTGCGGTGAGCTTTACAGTGGGTACCGCTGTGTGTGTGTGGGTGGTGCAAATGCCACACTTACCCCGCCCACTTACATTGCCCACTCTACGGGAGTTACTCCCTCGCATTGTTGCCGCATTAGATGCGTCTTTCGTCTCTCTGCTCAATTGGCCAGAAAAACTGTTTGAGGAGACACTCGAACACATGACTACAAAAATGCATTTAAAATTATCCCGATGCTCGATTCCTGTTGCCCGATGCCTGATGCCCGAATCCTGTTGCCCGATGCTCGTCGATGCCTAATGCTCTTTTTTTCGTATGGCTTTGTTCCTGTGTCATTCGAGGTAAAGCGGGGAATTCCGCCTACTTAAATCTTTTTGACTTGCAATTCGGAAATTGTGGCTTATCCTGTTTTCTTTATTGGTTAAGGATTCTGTTTTTACCCAATCTTCGCATTGTTTTGATGGCTTAGCTATCCAAACAATTGCCTCGGCAGCTCCTTCTTCATCAGCCATTCGACCGTTCTTATGAGCAAACACATATCATTCCAATACACACACACACACACCCACACACACACACATGCAAACCGATGTCTACTTCCATTGATGGATGCACAAATGAATGGATGAGCCTGCCTGCAGCAGCAGCAAATTTACCTTTGAACTCGTCCTGCAAATTGTATCCTTGGGAATTATGCATCTACGTGTAATTCAAATACGGGAAATGGCATCATAAGTAGGTTACAGCTTCAATTGATCCCCTGATCCTTGTGGCTATGATCAACGTCTCCGGCTTTAAAAAGAAAACTGTTGATACCCAAAGTGAAAGGATGCCGATCGAGTCCTTCGCCTTTAATCAAATTTACCTATGCTTTTGACTTTCTGAAGAATTTTATTGAAATGATTTCCTTCAAAGGATACTTTCGATATATTATTTTATTAAATAAAATATATATATATATTTTTTTTATTTTTTATTATTAAAGCAATAATTTTTTCAGTATAAATTAAAATTATAATTATTATAATAATAAAAGAAAGATAATAAGTATTTTATTTATTTGCGATACATTAAACAAGTAATTAAAGTCCTTTTTTTTTGTTTGTTTATCCTTTCGAATCTGAAATCAATCCTTAAGTAAATATTTTCTCAATTTATTATATTGTATAAATATTTTCCTCCCATTTTCCTTCATAGTTTTATACAAGCCAGAGATGTCCTGGAGTCTTTCTAAAATATTTGTATTTCGCTATGGAAGCTCTGTCTGTGTCCTGTAAAGTTCTTATTGAAATAAATCCTTTTTTTTATATAAGGAATACCCTTATCCGAAGAGACCTCTGAATGCCATCGATCTGTCGAATAGACTTGAAGCTCATGATGCCTTCTTAAGATGCACTGAGCTTCCAGGACAGCTTCGAGGTCAGAATTCCCATTCTTCAGGTTTCCCAGGATTTTTTAAGACCTGCCAAAGAGATGAAAATTTTTCGAAAGCTGAAAAATTCTAGCAAAGAAAATCAATTTTTTTAGTATTTAAATAAATTTTAAAAATGTACTAAATAATTTATTTCATATCCTTTGTCATGAATACCTCCAATAATTGGTATTAAATTCATCTCGAATTTTTTTATTTTTATGTTCCATGAAAATATCTGAAATTCTGGAAAGGATATTCCGCAGGTACACAAATAAAACTTTAATTTAGAGTTTGTAATGAAATTTCATTTGATTTAAGCCTTGATTCTTGGAATTACCTTGAAATCCTGCAGACCTTAACCCAAATCGAGCTTTCCAATTTTGGTCCTATTTTTTATTTTTTTTTTACGCATTACCGCAAAATGTTTTTCAAGTCAAACAATGGAAAATGCAGAAGGCAAATCTTAAAAAAAAAAAAAAAAACAAAAAAAAAAATGAGGAATAAAGAATGAAATGCCAAAATTGGGGCATGCGGTTTGTGTGTCAGGGAGCGGCATTTGGCGACTGTCTAGGAATGACGATTGCACAGCGGCTGCTCCTCTACTCCTCTAGAGCACTTGAGCCGGTTGAAGGACACAAAGGCAAAACACATGGACGCTATCCCTACGGTCAAACGTGCGCATTGTTTGGAACGTTGCTGCTGCTGCTGCTGCTGCTGGTGGTGCGATTGTTGCTGCTGAGCTATGCAAATCCTGAAGCCCAATAGACGGACAGACAGCCAGCCAAACAGAGAGACAGACAGAGAGACAGAGAGACGGAGAGCCGGACGGTGGGAGGGAGGGGCGCCCACTTGACAAATACCATTTTCGAAATTGAAAGACAAACTTTTGAGCAGTCGACGTTGTCTGGTGGAAATGGAAATGAGACACAATGTGCAGCAGGGCGGCAAAGAGGGGGGAAACGGGAAGGATGGAGTCATGGGGCGGGCAGCGGGTAGCGGGTAGCAAGAAGGCATTCACATCCTGCTGACGAATTTGCTGAGTGTGTTGATTTGTTGATTCGTTTCGCCTAATCGCACTACCACCATCAGAGTCAGCTGGCATCCAGGCTCCCAGGCTCCCAGCCAACCAGCCAAACAGCCATCCAGGCATTCAGCCAACCATTCGGCCAGCCAGGCATCTAGGCATCTAGGCATCCAGGCAGCGGGAGATGCAGACAAACTTGTCCAGTTTGCGTATTGTCGCAGCGCCACGGAGCGTACCAGATCGGCCAGGACGAGGCTAGAGAAGGGGCAGAAACGGGGCTGAACGGAACGGGGGACGGGACCGAACCTGACCGGACCGGACCGGGCCGTACGCAAATGTGTTTGTCCTGTGCGAGGACATGTGTGTGAAAGTTTAGCTCTATTGCCGTCCCGCTCACTCACGCCTGCCGCTCGTCCAGATGTGTGGAAATGTGTTGAAAATTTATTGACATTATTCAATTAATTATTGTGCAAATATTTTCATACGCACACACGCACACACAGGCTCGGTAAGTGGCAGGGAATTTGCCATTAATTGTGAATTAGATTGCATGAATTTGTTGCCTCTGCTCAGCTCCAGCGCCAGCTCCGGCTCCGGCCTCGGTTTCAGCTCCGGCCTCAGCATCAGCTCCGGCCTCAGCAGCAGCTCAGTCATTGTCCTGTCACGCACTCAGAGCATCAGTCGGTACGTTGGTCAGTCATTTAGTCGGTCGGTCGGTGGGTCAGTCGCTTGGTCAGTCACTCATTCAATCATTTAACCATTCACTCAATCACACACTCAGTCGTCCACTCGTCCACTCATTCACTCATTCACTCACTCAGCTATTCAGTCATTCACTCATTCAGTCATTCAATTATGCAGTGAAGCGTTTTGGGCAAACATTGAGCGGCTGCTTCGGCTCTGTCTCTCCATCCTTGGAATGAGGATGTGGATACGCCAACTGCGTCATTGACCATGTCCGTTTCCGTTTGCCATTGTCCCCACCGGAAGCGGTCGCCTGCCACGTTGGCGCCATTCCAAATGCTCCATTTTCCTTTTCCGTTCGCCGTGCTGTTCCCTCGATGCTTTTGTTGTTGTTGTTGCTTTCGTTGTTGTTGTTTATTTCGCATTAATTTCGGCTGCGTGTGCAAATAAATTTTGAAATAAATTGAATTAATTAAATTTAACGAGAACGCATCGATTCGGCGGCGGCTTTGACTTATGCCAAATGCTAAACATTTGTTTTAATGCTCCCAGAAATTGTTTTTTAATCGCAACTATGTCGGGCATCATTTGTGTTTTAATTAAAATTGAAAATCAATTTTTTGTAATGACATCACACATCAAGGTTTGCCGTATGCAAATAAATGGCTCCGCCGATTGTTGGAACTAGTTCATTTTCAGAGTTTCAATTGCATCCTTTTAATATTTCAATAAATTTGCCCAAAACGAAATACAAAATTTGTTCAAAGGGAAGGCAAATATAATCATATGCAATTTTAATATAGAGTGTGGCATTTGGAACTAGTTCATTTTGGATTTTAATACTAAAAAGAAAAATAAACCTTTTGCCTCTGGTTACCAATCTGATGACATTTAATAACAGTTAAAATGGCAATAGAGAACAATTTGAAATATTTGTAAATTATTCATATGATTTGGAACTAGTTCAATAAATATTGCCATTCTGAAACTTTATTATACCGCTTGGAATTTATTGGACTAGTGAGGGTCAGAGGTAGAAGATTTTCTTTAATTTTCTGAGGTTCCATTGATGCTTTGCCTGACGACTGCCCATCCTCCAATCCAATGACTCGAATTCGCAGCTGGCACTGCCACACTCAATGACTCAAATTCGCAGCTGGCAATGCCACACTCAATGACTCAAATTCGCAGCTGGCAATGCCACACTCAATGACTCAAATTCGCAGCTGGCAATGCCTCTAAGTAATACTGTCACTTGCCATAACATCCAAGTCTCTGATATTGATGAATGTCTGTGTAAACAGAAATTCCTCCAGCTCCTGTGCTCGACTGCTCCTTATATCCTGCACTCAACGAGAGTCCAAGCTATATCCTTTTATCATTACTTTATAATTTCATTGTCTTCTTCTTCCTATTTTATTCCTTTTTAATCGAAGAGCATTTATATAATTATGCATGAGGAGTCGCAAAATATTGTTGATTGCCTGTGGAAGGAGGCGAGTGTCCCACAAATATGATCCCAATACATTTATCATATCCTAATGATTTTGGTCACATACCGTGAACCATTGAAGCCGCCTGTCAAAACACAATTTGGTTATTAGCCGCGTTGCCAGCAACGTCTCACATTTCATCCTCCAATCCCGTCGAGCTGCCTGCCTCGGCTTCCATCGCCCATAGTGCTGGGTGCTTGATAAAGGTGTGTTGCGGCTGCCAATCGATAAGCGGCCTTAGTTGTTGTCGTTTCCAGCACATCAGTCACTGTCAACCAACCACAAATGGTCGCCCACCCAACACCCAACACCTAACACCCAATACCCGGCAACCAACACCCAACACTCAACACTCACAGAGACTTCGCCCAACTGCCGAATGCGTGATTAATGCGTTGACGCTGCAGCTAAGCTCCTTCTAGTCGGCCATAGGATTCAGATGGAGATACTGATGGAGAGATACGGGAGTGCTCTACATGGCCAAACTTATGGCACCCACTTCCCAGATAATACCCGGCACATTTCACACTCGTTGCGGGGCGATTTGTAGTGTTTTGATTGTCGAATGGAAAAATGGCAAAGGCAGAGGCGGAGGAGGAGGCTGAGGCAGAGGCAGAGGCGGAGGCAAAGGCGGAGGCTGAGGCGAGGGCAGAGACTGAGGCGGACACGAAGACAAAAGCACAGGCAGAGGCGGAGGCAGAGACGAGTGCGGAGGGCAGTGGGCAGAGGGCAGTGGGTAGAGGGCACGGGGGCAGAGGCAAAGGCAAAGACGAGCGCGTGGCGCGGCGTGGTCCATCAGTGATTTCGAGGACACGTGCCCGCATTTTGGGAACGTAAGGTTTCAAGGATTAATTTCAATTTGCTTGCAGCGGACGCAAGCTGAAGGAATTGATGTAGTGGACTGTGGGTTGAGCAGTGCGACGCTTGGTATGGCGGAGGGGGAGGGGGTGGTGTTAAAGGGGCGGCTTTACTGCTAATTATGTGTGGAATGTTTAAGATAAACAAAACACAATGCAGCGACGGCGGCGATGACTGCAGCAGCAGCAGCAGCAGCAGCAGCAACGCAACGGCAAAAAGGACATTCAAGCAAAGACGGGCACTTGTCAGCCAGAGACGGGATCGCCGTTGTTGTTATTGTTGTTGTTGTTATTGCTGTTGTTGTTGTTATTATTGCTGTTGTCCTAATCCGTAAGTGTCGCTCACAGGCACGCAGCGGCAGCGAGAGTTGATAGAGCACATACACACACACACACACACACACACACACACACACACACACACACACACCAACTATAGAGAAGCGTGTCGAGGTGCCATGGCCAGGATAGCAAGCATCGCCGGGCATGGGCATAATAATGTGGCGACTGTCGACATCGACGCGTCATCGACAGCCCAGCAGTTTGACTGAGGATTCGGGGACGCGTCCAAGAGGGGTGGCCAGAGGACGGAGGACGGAGGATGGAGGACGAAGGCCGGAGCCAGCCTGTTGGTCAAAGATAACAGCAATTTATTTTCAAGTCATCATTTTAATTATCCCGTTCGCAGTGTTGGCCAACCTTGCGGATGGGCGCGGCGCGCATTAAACGTGACAACAACAACAACACCAAAAACAGTAACAACAACAACAACAACAACAAATACAATGCGTACTCCAATGATGGCAGCGGCAGCCATTTTGCTCATTAAAATATAATATGTATTTTTTAATTTAACAGAAATGTTTGCATAAAAATTTCCTCGAAACAAAGTTGAGCTCCGTGCGTTGTGTCTCTCCGGCAGCGATGCCCAACTCCATTCCCGGCCAGAAATTGTGTCTGTCTCTCGCTTTTTGGGTGCAGCTGAAATTGTTAACGGACGCGCATGAAGGACGAGCAGCCAGCAAAAAATCCTTTATGTTTCTTATTTTCCATTCGCCTAACAACGCAGGCCCAAGCAGAGGGCCAAAAGCAAAGCCTTACCCACAACCCACCCACACACAGATACACACCCACACACACACACCCACACACACACACACACACATAGCGAGATCTAGATCCACAGATGCAGAGCTTGGCAATAGTCCCGCCTTCATGCGTTTTTCATTTAACCGTAACCGGAAGCGTTCATGGGAAAGTTTCCGCTTTCATAACCGAATTTTAATTAACTTTCGAAAACCTAATTACAAAGTATTATTATAATGAAAAAGCAGTGCACAAAGCGAGTGGGGGCGGCGGCACTGCCACCCACCCATCCACCCATCCAGCCATCCAGCCATCAAGCTACCTAACCCTCCGGATCCCCAATCCCAACCAGCGAAATATCCAACCAACCAACCAACCAAACTCTGTCCCTGCAGCTAAATAAAAAGTGCGGTGACGACGACGACGACGACGACGACGACGACGACGACGATGGCGACGACGACGGCGACGGCGACGACGATGATGTTGCCTCCGCCATTGCTACGTGCGCTGTCTTTGGCCTGGCTTTGCAGCTGTGGGGCAACCGAAATGGAGTACAGGGAACGGAGGGAGGGACACGGACAAGAGCGCGGGACTGAAGATGGGGCTCTGTGGCACTACTTCCTGTGTATCCATCCGGCATAAGCTGCTCCTGCTGCTCCTGCCGCTCCTGTCACTCCTTTCGTTCCTGCCGCTTTTCTGCTGCTCCTTCTATTGCTGCCGCCGCTGCTTTGCTGTTACGTGAGCGCCACACTGAAGCAGACAGGATGAGAGACGAGGACTAAAAAGGGTTGGCATTGCCAGGCATTTTTATGGCAGAGGCTCCTTTGGTGAATCCCCACTCTTTCGCAGGATGTCCCACAGCCCCGCTTGGGTTAGCTGCCGGCTCTGGTTGGCTCTCTGTGTCTCGTTTTGAAATTAAATATTCCATTAGAAAATTACTACAAGATTGTGGTTTCGAGCAGCAGGAGCGAATGCAGGATCAGGAGCGGAAACAGGACCAGGAGCAGGAGCAGAAGCAGGAGCAGGAGCAGAAATAGCTTAGTAGCTAATTGGATGCTCGCATAACCTCTGACCCGGTGTCAGGCTGAAACTCGCATTTGCGGCCCAAACTGGAACAGATTGAGTATAACGAATGTATCTCACATTAAGCCCGAAAAGGATAAATGAAGGCGAAGCCTTTAAGATTTTTAAAGGTAACTCGCTTCCAGGACATTCGCATGTATTTTTAATGCCCAACAAAATGTCATGACAATTTTTATAATTGTATTGTGCATGCGGGCGGAGTGGGGCATTGGGGGGTCTCTCGTTTGAAGGCTCAAACTTTTTTTTAATAGAATTTTATATGCAAGCTTGTCGGGAAATTCAAAGCGCCCCACGGCCCACCCCCTCCCAATCCACCCACACACACACACACACACACACACACGTATAGGGAGTATATGAAAATAATTACATATTGATCGCATGTGCAGGCTTTGGCTTTGGCTTTGGCTTTGGGTTCGCCGTTTATGAATAGATAGCAGAGTGACTATATGACAGATTGACAGAGTGACTGACAAGCTGGCAAACTGATAGACTGATGGCCTGATGGGCTGACAAACTGAATGCCTAACTGCCTGGAGAGTTCGAGCTGAACAAACGGTGAAAACCCCCGGGATTGAACGTCTTTGCAGCGCGCATGTCTGATGGCATGAAGGGGGCTCAGATATAGAATATGGAATGCGAACAAAGGTTGGACGAACGGATTGGGGGGGGTTAGCGACTGGTGGTTGAAGCAACCCCAAAAGCACAGATTTCAAAACCAGTTCAATTCCGATGGGGTTGTTCGGCTCGAAAATGAAGGAACTCTAGACACAATGTCAAGGAACAGAAAATCGAAATTGAATCGGCAAAGAAAAAAAAAAAGAAGGGAAGCCAGCGCCATTTTCTTGTCTGTCAAAGCGACTGACGGGTGGGTGGGAGGTTTTGGGAGGCAAATGGTGGATCACGTATAAGGAAAGGCTATAATAAATAGCAACTATTTGACAAATTGATATACATATATAAAATGTGACCTTCCAGGCCGCTGCTTAATTAAAAATACAACAGCTTGTTAAACATCGGAGGAGGTGGCCAGATAAAACTGCTACCATCTCGCTCCCCAGATACTTTTTTTTTCGAGACTTATACACAAGAAGGAGCCACGCAACGGACCACAGACGACGGACGGCGAACCAATTGTAGATTTTGTTATTCCAAATGAATCACAAAGATAACTTTCATACAGATACAGTCAGAGGTATGGCCATAGGAACGGCCCTCAGTGCGACCCTCGGTACGGCACTCGGTACGGCCGTAGGTATGGTTATTGGTATGGTTATATAGCACGGAGTAACTGCATCGGATCAGTTGTGGTTGATGTTTATATTGCAGAGATAAGAGCCAGATAGGCGACCAGTTACCTGAGTGTCATATGTATATTACCAGCAGGCAAACAGGGACGCCCGAACACCCGAACACCCGAACACCCAAACACCCAGACACCCAGTACAGTGCTCTCTGTCATATGGGTGTATATCACTAGGGTTAGGTTAGTCAGGACTGTCGCTGGTCTTGTTTGCTGTTTACCTTCTTGTTCCATTGCAATTTACGAGTGCAGCTCCGATAAGGTTTTTTATCAAAGGAGCAGTACCAAAAAAACCACTGGGAACCTCCAGTTAAAAAGTGCACTCTGCATCCGAGTACCGATAAGATAGTCGAACGGCTCGAGCTGGACGGTTGTTCGAGGGGAAAAGAGGTGCATCTGGTTAAGGGTATGGCTCTGGATATATGTACGAGTGTATGTATATTATTTATAGTCAGTGTAGTCCCCAAGCACTATCGGTCGTCTCTGATAGCCCAATCCCAATCAATATAGAATTGCTTGTTGGAGGTCAGTTGTTTGAGTCAACAGAAGGCAAAGGCGCTTCGATTAGCACTGAAAGTGGAAAGCGGCTTCGATTCAGATTTCAATTTGGATTTGGATTCAGATTTAGTTTTAGATATAGATACATATTTTTAATTAGATTGGACAGAAAATTTAGATTAAGAACAATTCTGGAAGCGGATTTGAGTTCAGATTTTATAAGGATTTCAATTTCAATATGGATAAAGATATGAAGTCACCTTGGAAAATGGATTCGGAGTTTCATTCCGATATAAATTCAGATATCAAGGTGATTTAAGATGGGGCCTCAATTAAGATACAGATGAAGATTTAAAAACAGATTTAGATACGAATCCAGAAGCAGTTCATCTTTCAGATACATTTCGGTACTCTTCAGATTAACACTCAGTTTTAAGCTTAGTTTCAGATTAAAATTTAGATATAGATTTATGGATTTATAGATTTAAAAAAAATCAATATGCGGACTCATCATATAAAATCTAATTAGATACAGATACGAATTTAGATACAGACTAAGGCTGAGATATTTTTAGACTTCAACTTACCTTCAGATAAATGTTTCCAGTTTAATGTTTTTCCTCCCGAGCCAGATTAAAATAAAGAAATTTCTTAATTTTTTTTTAAATTTTTTCTTTTATATTTCAAACATTAAAATAGTCTGTTTTTTGTTTTTGTTTTTGTTTTTAATATTTGCATGATTTATAATATTAATTTTAACTAGCTTTAAATTTGGGATCTTCGTTTTTTGTTGACATTTATTTGAATTGTTTGGGTGTGTGTAAGGGTGTGTGTGTGTGTGTGTGTGTGTGTATATTTTACAATGTTTTTAAATTGTTTTTATTTTATTATTTAAACTATGCGCTGTTCTCTCTCTCTCTTTCTCTTCCTCCTCCTCTTCTCTGCTTTGTTTATTAACTTTTATCAATTAGCTTAGCTCAAGTGTAAAATTGCGCTGTATGTATGTCTGTGTGTGTGTGTGTGTGTGGGTGGGTGTGTGATTTGTTAACGCACAATAAAATTAATATTAAAAATTATTGAATAATAATTGCAGTTTTTCGTTTTCAATTTTCCTTCTCATTTTCTCTCAATCATCGTTTGATTCTCTTGCAACATTTTTCCACTTGCCTGTTTTTTGTTTTGTTTTTTATTTTATTTTTTAATTACTGTTACTTATGATTTGTATTTTAATTTTTTATTTTTATTTTTTAGACTAATTAAACTTTAAATGCTATACAATATTTGTTTTTAATGTCGTGTAGCATACAATTTGATTAATTCTCGAGTTAGTTTTAAAAATGTTTTTTTTTTTTATTTTCATTTAGGCTTCAAAATGTCTTCACTCCTCCCACTCGCTCTCTCCCTCTTTCTCTTTTATATTAATTATTAATTAATTATTTTTTATTTTTTTATTATGTGTTTTCTTTTTCATCGTGCTTAATTACATATTTATTTATATATTTATATATTTATAGACTATTTACAGAATGCTTAAGTGCCTAAACGGAAAACGTACAATATGCAAATCAATTGAAGGATCAGAAATGATTTAATAACTTCCCCAGACCCCTCCCTCCGCCTCCCACTCTTCTAGTGGGGAGGGGGGTGAATGCTTGGGGTATGGGGAGGGGGGATGGGTTGTTAGGAAGGTGACGTTTTCTATACATGGCCAAATTTTGTTGCTTAGTTCGATAGGTTTTTATTTTTGTTGTTGTTTTTGTTGTTGTTTTTGTTTGAAGATTCTTTAAAGTTTGTTTTGTGTTTGGATTTTATTTGGTTTTTTGATCATTTGTGATTCGAATTCGATTGCCTTTGGATAAAGGATTTTCATATATATATATTTTATTTAACTGAAAATTACACACAATCCCGCTACAAGCACTCCATCTCTTTCTAGAGTACTCTCTCTCTCTCTATCTCTCTATCTCCCTCTCTCTCTCTCTCTCTCTCTCTCTCTCTCTCTCTCTCTCTCTCTCTCTCTCTCTCTCTCTCTCTCTCTCTCTGTCTTACAGAATATTTCTTCTTCAACCGATGATTTGATTATTATTGCTTATTTAGAGGATAAACAAATGGCACGGAATTTCTTGTTTTTGTTTCTGATTTTGTTTTTGTTTTTGTTTTTATTTTTGTTTTGTTTTTGTTTTTCCCATCATTTCTGGAACTCCTTTTATCCTTTCGCGAAACAAACAAACATAAATTTTTTAACAAAGTTTCTCCCTCTTTAATCCTAACGGCTAAAGGTAAGTACTTACATATGTAGGTGGCCGTTGCTGCGCTTACAACTACATCACTTTTTTTCTTGAATTCCTCAACGAAGGATATCGAAAAACAAGGAAACATAAAGGCAAAGACTAAGCAAGTGCTTCCCGATCCGAGATGATCGGTTTGAACTATATACAAGTGTTGGATTTGTTGTCTGAAGTGGTTTCTGGGCTGGTGGACTGGTGGACTGGTGGGCTGGTGGGGGGAGGGGAAGGGAGTCGTACTACTCACATGCACGTGGGCCAAGGGCTCAAAGGATGCGCGCCCAGGTGCGAAAAGGCATTGAGCAGTCGCCCGCTAATTGAACTCATCCGCCGACCACCGTCCACGTTTGCATACAGCTTGATGCATGCCGCATCCCTACCCGAGGTCTACAGGACTGGAGGTCCACAGGCCTGGAGGTCTGCAGGTCCACAGGTCTGGAGGTCTACAGATCTACAGGTCTTTGGCGGCCACTCAACGTCCCGGATGCTACACAAAGCCGCGCCTTGTGCGCCCAGCGCTGGGCTACAGAAGATTCTGCAACGCGGCGGCACTGTTGAAGGTCAGACTGTGATTCCAGTTGCGGTAACTGGCGGCGGCCGCGTACTGCTGGTAGTTGTTGTAGAGCTGCTGCTGGGCGGCCTGATGTTGCTGCAGTTGCTCCTCGCTGAGGTCGCTGGTTATGTTCGACGAGTCCTCCTGCAGCTCCGCTGACAGCTGACTATGCAGCAGCTGCTGCTGGTGTTGCTGTTGTTGCTGTTGCTGCTGCTGTTGCTGCTGCTGTTGTTGCTGCTGCTGTTGCTGTTGCTGCTGTTGTTGCTGCTGCTGTTGCTGCTGCACTGTGGCAGCCAGCTTCTGAGAGTAGTTGACGGCCACCGCTGGCTTGCTGCTGGCCTTTGCTGTGGGGCTTGTAGCGGATGTCAGTTGCTGCGCCGTCTGCTGCTGCTGCTGCTGTTGTTGTTGCTGCTGTTGCTGTTGCTGCTGCTGATGGTGATGGTGTTGCTGTTGCTGCAAGTGTTGCTGTTGCTGCTGTTGCGGTTGATGGTGATGGGAGCTGCTGCTGCTGCCGCCAACGCTGCCGCTGCCGCCACCACCAGCTCCTCCACCACCGCCACCGCCACCACCGACACCACCGACACCACCGACACCAACGCCACCAACGCCACCAACGGCACCAACGCCGCCGCCGCCAAATCGCAGCATCTGTTCCGCGCGCCCTTAAGCCAGCGGATACTGATGATGTCACAAGCTCGTGGTGCCGGCGGGCGCATGGTAGCTGAGGCTCTGGTAGTACGAGTCCTGGCCTAAGGCAGCGTGTGAGTTGGTCAGCGGACTGAGCGCATTGTATCCGGCGTATTGGCTCATGTCGTACATCTTGATGTCCGCCTTGGACTCTGTGGGCAGCAGGCGATTGATGGAGAACGGATGGCTGGAGGGCGTGTAGCCGGAGGGCTCCTGTTTCAGTGGATGCATGGACGAGTGGTAGTCGCTGATCAGCGACGGATGACACCGATTGGCCATCATCGCCGACAGCTCGTCCTGCTGCAGCTGATGGTGCTGATGATGGTGATGCGTGGGCACATGCTGTGGCTGCTGGCCGAGGCACAGCTCGGCGTTGGCATGTAGCATGGCCAGCGCCTCGGCGTCCTTGCTGTGCGCCGCACTTAGTACATTGACGCCCGCCAGTGCCACTCCACCGCCGCCGCCGGACTCCTTGTGATGCTGATGGTGTTCCAGGCGACTCGTGTGATGATGATGGTGCATGTGATGCGAATCCTCGTGATCCTTCTTGCCCGGACTGGTCGCCTCCAGGCTGCTATGTGACGGACTCTTGTGCAGCTGCCGAATGGCCTCCTTCTTCTCATCCTTGAAGCGCTTCTGCCGCCGCAGATAGCAACCGTTCTCAAACATATTGCCCGAGTCCGGATGCAGTGTCCAGAACGATCCCTTCCCTGGCTTGTCCGGCGTGCGCGGGATTTTCACAAAGCAATCGTTGAAGCTGAGCGAATGGCGTATGGAGTTCTGCCAGCGCTGCTGGTTCTGTCGGTAGAAGGGGAATAGATCCATGATGAACTGGTAGATCTCCGAGAGCGTGAGCATCCGCGTCGGATTGTTCTGTATGGCCATTGTGATGAGCGAGATGTAGCTGTACGGGGGCTTGGCATGGGTGTAGCTTCGTCTGTAGGTTGTCGGCTTGTCGCCGCGACGCACCGATGTTGGGGAGCTCGGCTCCATATCGCGTGTTCCCGGTGGCATGGTGCCATAGCCACCGCCCAGGCCTGCCGACATATTGGACATTGCCATGCAACCGCCCATGTTGCCCAGAGGTGAGCCCATGCTAGCATAGCTCATGGAGCTGGGCGTCATACAGTTGCCGCCCATGGAACTCATCGCCGCTGCAGCGCCCATGCTGCCGCTCATGCTGGCCACAGCTGCCGCCGAGTCCAAGACACTGGATCCAAATGTGGCAGCCGCTTGTGGCGAGACGGAGGACATGCCGCCAACTGTGAGGCCCATGCTGTTCATGGTGTATGCGGAGCGGGCCAGCGGACTCATGCTGCCGCCATTGGAGGTGGGATTTGGATTGTTATTGCTTGTGGGCACCGCACCAACGCCGCCCCCACCACCGCCGGACGGCGGACCACCGCTGGACATGCTCACCGGCGCCGTACTGGGCGGCGGCTCCGCATACAGCTTCTGCATGATATCAATGGTGGTCTGGTGGGGACTACCCTTCAGGAAACTGTTCAATAATTGCGCCGTTATGTTGCCGGCTTTTCTAACGGTTTACGTGCGAAAAATTGATCCAAGGATTTCGAGGACGCGTACGTCAGACGCGTTCGAAGGACACAAACTTAAAAAAGTAACTGAAATTTATTTAAGTTTCTCACTGATCAATTTGATTGGCTTTCACTTTTGTTTCTATTGTGAAAATGATAATTATTTTAATTATAATTATATTTTATTGTTGCTGTTGTTGTTTGGGTTGTTGTTGTTGTTGTTTGGGTTGTTTGGGTTGTTATTTATGTTGTTGTTCAATGCACTGTCACTGTGTTAATTAATTGCAATATTTCTTGCATTTTTATGCACTTGTCACTTGTCACTTGTTGTGGTTGTTGTTGTTATTGTTATTGTTGTTGTTGTCGATGTTGTTGTTGTTGTTGTCGTTGTTGTTGTTGCTGCAACAAGAGTTGCTATTGTTGTTGTTTAAAGTTCTAAGCAGTTGCTATTGTAGTCGCTGCATTTGTTGCCGCCACTGCAATTGTTGCCGCTGTTGCCGCTGCTGCTGGCTGCTGCTGCTGCTGTTGGTGTTGCCGCCGATTTGGCTGTGGCATTTGTTTGTGCACTTGTCGCTCCTCTTGAGGCTAAACACTTTGATTAATTTATTTGTGTGCGTCGCTGATGCCTTGTGCAAATTTGGAAATATAATAACGTGGCAAATATGACTCTATTTTAATGCGCGCCGCGCCGCAACGAACCGACGCACGAACGTGAATTGTTGGCTTGTCTTTTGGCCACTGAGTCTGAGTCTGAGGTTGAAGCTGAAGCTGAGGCTGCTGCTTCTGCTGCTGCTGCTGCTGCTGCGGCTGCTGCTGTTGCTGCTGTTGGTGCTGCAGTTGCTGTTGCTGTTGCTATTGCCGCTGAGCCAACTCTATGGAAGCTGTCGTAGCCGTTCACTGTTGTCGTTGTCGTTGTCGTTGCTGTTGCTGTTGCCGTTGCCCGTTGCTCGTTGCCGGTTGCTGTTGCTGGTCCGCTCGAGTGTCTCTTTGGCTTGAGCTCTTGAATGTGACTGTTTGCAGAGGGGAACGCTTGTCTACTATTTGGCTTGCGCTTGCTGCCAACAAATATTGTTCGAGCCGCGCTCAAGTGTTGCCGACGACGATGACGACGACGACGACGACGATGACGATGACGATGACAGCGACTGCGACGCAGGCATCAGCAGCGTTGTCTCAGTTCCCAGTGAAAGCGCTGGCTCATTCTCGCACACGGCCTTCTCACCTATTCCCCGTCTCGCACACTCACACACACACTCGCATACA
>JAWNNX010000283.1:300000-317802 GCA_035044505.1 Zaprionus lineosus
CTTTTGGCTTTGTTTAACTCTGCGCGTTTATTAAATATCTGATATAAACTTGATATTAATGCGATATAAAATTAATATCAATTATCACGTTTCCCATATAATAAGCCACAACTGGTTTTAGTTTGAGTTTATGCTTTGATTCCGTTTGATTATTTTAGAATTAAAAGAATTTAGACAAAAGATTAGTCAGTCCAATCCCAGCGGATGAGCCGCGCCAGCAACTGACTCATCCTTGGTGACCCACTGTAGCTTTCAGCTAAGATGTAGTGGTCCAAATGGAAGTTAATAAAATATTTATTTAAATTATTAATTAAATTATTTATTAATCTCCTAAAGTATAATAAAAATAAATTCCTTATTATTTTTAGCTTTATTTATATTTATAATTTAGCATTTGTAAAGGTGACAATTTTCTATGATTTAACTGAAGTTTTAATTTATGTACCTTTTTATATTTTATATATTTTGATATAAATAGATTAATAATAATAAATTGTTTATTTTAACAAATAAATTGTTTATTTTAACAAATAAATTGTTTATTTTATTTTTAAGAAACAAGACACTAAAATTATTTTCTAAATAAAAGTGCTTCTACTTATTTAATATAATTATATATTAGTTATATTTTTTTTATTGAGCTTGAAAAAATCCAAGAGACTCTATAGAAAATCATATGATTATTTTTATTATTAATTTTATTTATTTTTAATATTTTATATTTTTGTTGTACATATAAATTTTACTTATTTAATTAATTACAATTATGTGTTGCTTATGGTATAATTAAAAATTGTATTTTTATAATGATTAGCATCAGTTTTTCTTCCTACACTTAAAAAAAAAGCTGCATATTTTTAACCCATGGTTTCTTGAGTTTTGGTACTTAACCCCTTATAACACCTTTGGTGCAGCCTCAGATAAATTATTAACTACTTTAACTTTTATTTAACTATTTATAAATTGTCCTTTGAACCCTTTCTGTTACTTCATTTATTTCCGACCAATTATCCAATTATTATCCTTTCCTCTTCCCAGTTATCCCTACACAATCCTGGCATCTACATTCCCAAGACACACAGGCAAAAATGAGAACTTTATTTATTTATTATTTATATTTATTTTATTTTTATTGTTTATTAAAGTAAAAGTTAACAATAAGTTTCCCAACCCACAACAAGCTGGAACACTCGCCGTCTAGACCCTCGGCATGCTATAAAATGTGTGGGTGTAGTCGTTCCTATGTCTGGATTGTATCTGAATTAATTAATATCTTAAAGATACTTTTATTATGGGCCACAAATCGTTTGCCAGCATCGACGCATCCTTCATAACATACCCTATGAATATCCTAGTTCCTTCCTGTATGTCCAGGACTACAGCTCTCTTCTTCCTCCTCCGCTTCGTGCCGCTTGAGTCGTGAGTCGCCTGTGCCGCTTGTCATCTCCGCTGCCTGCGTCTCCGATTCGAGGGTATCTGTTGCGTGTGTCGTAATGAGGAGAGCCATAAAAGCGTCTTTTGTTTTACGACCGCACTGTGCGTGTGTTTGCTGTGCACAACAATGGCAATTTTATGACCGACCCAGCCACATAGACAGAACGGATGTAGGGCAAGGGGTGCACAGTGTAAAGTGTATATTGTATAGTGTAGGGTGCGTGGTGCGGGGGTGCAGCATCCTCAGCGTGCAGACAGCGTAGTCAGCGTCGAGGTGACAAACGAAACTAGAGCACAGCCGCGGCAGAGGTTGAATCATTTGCAATCCGGCCTGGAATACGGCGATGTTTGCACTTCGCTCCGGGTTAATTTCGCTAACGGGAACGGGGTCGCCATCGCGCATTAATTAGAGCACGCAGTGGGCAGCGGTGAGAGGACAGAGGACAACGAACAGCGACCTAACCGGGAAGGAGGGCAGTGGACGGCGGGCGGCGGGTGGCGGGTGGTGGTCGGCGAACAAGATACATGCAGCTGGCGGTGGTCGGCGGTCGACGGGCGGCGGTTACTTTCTTTTGGCCATAAAATGTTGTTACTTCTGCTGCTGCTGCTGCTGCTGCTGCTGCCGCTGGTGTTGGCATTGCCGTTGCTCTGGTCCGGACCTTGGCTGGTTTGGCCGTGCGGCTCTTATCTAAATTAGGATGTTGTTTGTTTGCGCCTGTGTCTACGCGTCGCCTGCACTATTTGCGTAGGTGTTTCATTTCCGTTTCACAATTTATCTGCCGAGTGTTTGTGCGTCGCCGTCGCCGTCGTTGTAGCCGTCTCCGTCGACGTCGCCTTCACCGTTGCCATCGGCGTCGTGTTTTCTTCCTACCTATGCCCATCCCCCCCTCCATCGTATTTGCTGCTCGCTACCCTCAAGCGTTTTTATAGACCGTTGATTTCAAATTTCAGATTTTCACATTTTTCCCCCTTCCCCTCTCCCTTCTCTCTACTTTCACATGTGATTTTCTTTGTCCGCTTATCACATTTGGCGCGCCAGTCGCCATTTTCTTTTCCATTTTCCCATGATTCATATTTCAATATTGAAATGCATTTTACAAATTCCACGGCACAGTTCCACCCGTGGAACTGCAATGCAGTCAGCCATTGACTTCGCTCGCTTTTGATAAGAAGCTCCCTTTTGATATTTCGGCCTTCTTATCAACGCGTCCACCGAGCGCGACATTCAAATCGCATAAATCACAGCCTAGTCGCAGTTTTGCCATATTATCTTCCACTTTTTATCTTCTTGCTGCGACTTGCCATAAACTTTTTATCTTTGTGCAAACACTGGAAACACTTTAAGACCTTACCGACCTTATTTTCCACAAAAAAAGAAAAATATTAATAATAATTTAAAAAAAAAAAAGAAAAAGGAAAACCAATGAAAACCGCACGCAATTTGAGAGCTTTTAATTAAAGACCAACCACCCACACACTCCCCGCCCCCAAGTCAGGTCAGGGCAGTACTTTGGACTGAATTAAAAGATTAATATATTTTTTAAGAAATTAATTATTATTTATTTTATTTATTATTTTTTTATTATTTTATTTTCATAAATTTATTTTTAAATATTTTATAAATATTTTTAAGCTCTTAGACTGAAATCTTTCGCGTTTATCAACTTTTTAACACTCAAATAAATTGTCAGAATATTTAAGAAATATTTATCAATATTAAAATAGTATTAATAAATAAAATAAGTTAAAATATTTTATCAGTAACTATTTTAATTTAATATCTAAAGAGAATAAAATTTTTCTATATAAAAAATCAAGTTATTATTTAATTTTTCGTGTTCAGATTTTAATTTTTTATTAAGATATAAAAAATATTTTACGGTTTTTTAAAAATTATTTGTATTAAAATTTTTAATTACTACCTAATATTTTATTAATTTTTTGGAAACTGATATTTTGTTTTTGCTTTTAAATCAATTTAAATTTTGTAGTCTTGAGTCTCTTTGCTTTGTTTTCATTTTAAAAAGACGCTTCTTGTAATAGAAAATAGTGAGTTAGAAACTGGTTTCAGTTTCGTATAGAAACAACTAAAGTAACAACAACAACTACAATAATAATAACAATAACAAAAGCAACAACAACAACAACACTCGTAGCATCAATCTCAAGAGTTCGAGTCTTGACTGCCCAAATTGATCATGCGAAAGAATTTTTTTGTTCAGTTCATTTTGAGTCTGAGTTTTTCTCGTATATGAGAATTTCGTATTGTGGAAACAGTTTTTGTATTTCTGATACCCTGGAAACATATATAAGGTAGGGTATGCTCAATGTCAGACAATAATATTCCCAGAAATGTGACTTGAAAGGAAAATAAAAAGAGAAGTCGCTGATGAAGATGCGTAGGTTGGGAATCGGAAGGATCAGAAGCAGATATATGGAATTTAAATCAGGATATGTTTTTTTATAAATTTAGATAAAGGTTGAAGGCTTTGCTGTTGATTCCTATATATATATATACATTTATATATCTGCAATTTATGATGATCTGAAGTGAAGGACACAATCATCTTAAGTTCTGAAATAATTCTGCTGATCTTACAAAGAGCTCATTATTAAGAATTAAATCTAGAGAATATTTCATTTGGAGTTTCGACTGAAAACTGCTTTAAAAATTCACTAAGTCTGTGAAAATCAAAATAGATATATTCTCCATTTGTAGGGTATTCCCGCAGTCCCCCAGCTGCAATCATCCGGACTCCTATTCGTTTCCCTCAAAATATGTCCGTAGAAGTTAGCACATGGCTGCTAATTATTTATTCGTTGCTTGAAAAATTAAGTTTGGGGCTTGGGTGCGACGACAGAAAGAGTTTCGGCTAGTATCAGAATACACATGGGTTCCTATCTGGAAACGCCTAGGAGACGCTTGTGGAACCATATCTCAGTTCCCTCTCCCAGAAGGGTGGAAAGAGGAACGGATAGGGGTAGAGGCAGTGGCAGAGGCAGGGGCAGAGGCAGGGGCAGAGGCAGCGACAGAGGCAGGGGCAGAGACAGAGGTAGGGGCTGAAGCCGTGGCAGGGGTGGGGCTGAGGCAGTGGCAGGGGCGGTGGTGTAGCTGCGGGAGCCCAAAAGCTGTCAAATTGTCGAAAACTTTTTATCGGACTTCATATTATCGAGCGGCCTTGTTCACAGGCGCAGATACGCGGTGAAAGATACATTTGTATCTACACATGTAGGCGCTGCTATAAACAATTCAATTAATTGTTATAGTCAACCGAAAATTTGTCATTAGACGTTTGGGTTTTCGGTAGTTATTGATTTACAAGCGTGTCACTATCAGGAGCTATCGGATTGGTGTCCACTTGGGTGGTGAGTGTTCAACTGGTATGGGGAGTTGGGGTAGTTGGAGGCTAGAGATTGGCGGGTTGAGGGTTGAGGGTAGTGGGCTGTAGGCTGTAGGCTGGGACTTATCGCAATGCGTTGTGATTTCTGGAGTGTCGAATCGCCCAAGTAAATATGATTAAAGTTCTGTTTGCTCTGTCCGCTCGATTGGGTCTTAATTACTTCCGAAAACAATGACCCACACCGATAGAGCTTAAAACCTATTGATAAAGCTTCACAATAAAATAATTGCTGCTTTTCTTAAAGATATGCATATGGACGTGTAGATACAGTGGGTATCTCAGGACCGGTTTGAGGTACTATCATTCATAAACTTTTGACTGGCTGACAGGCAAATTAGCTCTTCAGCCAACGCGCAGACAGCGCGTTGAGCGTTCGGAGAGCGTTTTTGAGTTGAGTTGCTGAAGAGAGATCCGCAGACCCAGTGACTTGGAGACTTCGAGACTTGGAGGCTCTGAAGAGTAGGCACTGATACAAAAACAGTTACAGATACGTTTACAGATACAAATACATACACAGATACAGATACAGATACAGATACAGATACATACACAGATACAGATACAGACACAGATACAGGTACAGATACAAGGTCTTAGCCCATTGCTGATGGCTGTTGATCGTCGTGATGACTGTGTAAAAACAAGCGTAGCTCCAAACTGGCGCACAACTTTAGAGGCTTGAGATGTGTTGGACGTTTGTGTTAATCCCATCGAGCGCAGCACATTATGAAGTAGCAACAACAACAACTTAGAAACTGGAGCTGCATGCTATGCGGATGAGTGCTTGTGTGCCCCAATGCTGGCTCCATCGCCAACTCCATCTTCATCTTCATCTTCATTCCCATTCCCATCTCCATCTCTATCCCCATCTCCATCCCCAACTCCATTTCCATCTCCATCTTCATCTCCATCTCCATCTCCATCTCCATCTCCATCTCCATCTCCATCTCCATCTCCATCTCCATCTCCATCTCCATCTCCATCTCTACATCAACAGCACAAGTGACATAAGTGGCGCTTACATGACGATGCGTGCACAACCAACGAGCAGCAACCGGCAGAGTTCCACGTTCACAGCATCAGCATCAGCATCAGCATCAGCTCCAGCCACAGCTTGGCTACAACTTGGCAACAACTTGGCTCCAGCTTGGATACATTTCCTCCAGCTGAGCAGCCGCCGTGAGTCTCACCCGTTTTGTAAAAGTCATCATCGTGGAGTCTGAGACTCGCTGATAAGAACGTGTTACCCATGGAGTTGTTAGAAGCGGCGCCGCAAGGTGCAGCACTTCGTGTGTGGTCCTTGGCTTTGATAAGGAAATTTTGGAAGCTATGACGCCGTCGATGGCTAAACGTAACTCAACGCTTCAATAGACTCCCTAAACACGTGTCCACGTTCCCTGTTCCTGGTTGACTCTAATACTGACCTCAGCTCTGTCTCTGTCTCTGTCTCTGTCCCTGTCCCTGTCTCTGTCTCTGGCTCTGTGTCTGTCTCCGATTCCCATTCCAAACTTTGACTCTGACTCCGACTGTAACTCTGACTATGACTCGGACTCTGACTCTGACTGCGACTCTGACTCTGACTCCGACTCTGAATCGACTCCGACTCCGGCTCTGAGGCTGAAGCTGACGTGCCAAGTGTCATTGAGAATGGCAAGTCATCGGCGTTTCAACTGGACATGCGGCACCCTTGTTAGCCCCTGTCGGAGCACTCGTAACATCCTTCGACACATAACGGCAAGCAGCTCCTTTCCGCTCCCTGACGCTGAACATCGCCCCATGACGCAGCAAACAGCGTCAAAGCCTTAATTTAATAATGGCCAACAAAAAAGTTGTAGAGGCAAAAAATAAAATAAAACCCAAAACACCTAAAATAATTTGGTGCAATATGAAAAAATTGACAGTTGCTGTTCCTTTGGAGGTGTGTTTATTGCTGCCGTTGTTGTTGCTGTTGCTGTCTGTTGATAATTGTTACACTTGGCTGCACCAAAGTCAAAGCTACAAAGTCAATGACATTGAACAAATAACAAATATTCAGCCCAACGGAAAAGAAAAACGAAAGTGAAATTTAATCAATAAATTTTTACAACAAATCAAAAAAGAAAAATCAAAGAATTTTCCACACCGAATCCTGAATACCCTACAGAAACGTACTGCCTTTAGTAAAAGCCAACATAGAACATAGTTCAAAAATAAAATGATATTAATAATAAAAATAGTAACTAATTTAAAAAAATATATATTTTTAAATCTAAATAATATATATTTAATTTATAAATAATTAAACAATTTAAATAAATATTAAGTGCAATAAGCATTATATAAATAAATAAAAATATAAATTTATAAATAATTCAAAAATTTATCTAAATATTAAGTATAATAAATATAATATAAATAAACAAAAATATAAACTTTTAAATAAATCAAAAATTTAACTAAAGATTAAGTATAATAAATATAGTATAAATAAATAAAAATATAAATTATTAAATAATTCAAAAATTTAACTAAAGATTAAGTATAATAAATAAAAATAAAATAATGGAATGAAAAAAAGATGAACAAAACGATATTTAATTAAAAAAATAAAAAAAGACTGAAAACTTAAATATAAACCGCATTAAATTAAACATTAAATTAAATATTATTTGAGCAGAAAGTTAAATAAAAATGAGATACATTTAAATTAAATTAAAATAGAAAATAATAAGAGAAAAATAAATATAAAAGAAAATCCTACAAAAGTCTTAAATATAACAACAATCAGATAATTTTTAAATGAATCAATTATGAAATCTATATTCAAAATTTAATTTAACTACTTTTATTTTTAATTTAAAATTATATTCGTAATTTATTTTATGTTCTATTATTTATTATTTTTATTATATATGATATTTACATAATCAATGGAATACAAACAATCAAATAGATAAATATTTATGGGGCTTATATATATTATATTATTATTATTATTATTATATATATTTTATAGCAACTTATCTCGGTGGACTCCGGACTATTTAATAATAATATTTAAAATTAATTATTTGAACACCCTTAGTCCCAGCTATAAGTCATATATATGATATTCAGGGTATTCAAAAGCTGCGCATCTTAAAAAATTTCACTTTGATTGAATGGAAATTTTATCTGAGACGCTTCTGAAGTACCTCAAGTCTTCGATCTCCTAATTGAATCAACTAATTGATTCGACTCGTTTCTAGTTTTAAGTCTCAACTTATTGGAGGCACCTCAACACTCATAGTGCCACTCACCGTGTGACCAACGTGATGGCATAGCTGATATGCCCGATCGACTGGAAGTTCCCTTTGATAATTCTGAGCTTTTATTGGTAGTCGCATTAATTTACAAAGCAAACAGAGATTCTCAGGGTTATATCGGATAGTTCATAAATAGTTTGTGCTGAACAGCTACTGCAGCAGCAGCTCGCAACCTGCAACCTGCAACGGGTAACGTGCAACGTGCAACGTGCAACATGCAACACTGAAGAAGCAACGAGTGGCCCAGCACTTGGAATGCGGTGTGAAGTTCTTGTGATTCACTCGCCACGGTCGGTATGAAATCAAAGAGAACCCAAACTCCGGCCGGACCACCAAAAGCATCATAAAAATCTCGCTGCCAGTGAGCAGCAGCTTCAACCATAGTGGACGACGCTGTGGAGTTCATTGATTCCCGTCGATGGCTGTTCGGTGTTGGCTGTTGGCTGCTGGCTGTCCGTCGGCCAAGTTGAGGAACTCAATCAAATTTGTTGGGAAACGCGCACCGCGGTGGCAATCTATTAGCACCTTTAAAGCACAATTTACAGCAAACATTTACAACTGTCAATTGGCAACAAAGCAATGGCTAAGAATTAAGGATACAGGTCACACAAAGGTGCCGACGATGCCCGTAACGCCGGCAGCGATGCTGACGCTGACTGCCGACCGTCGACCGTCGACTGTCGACGTCGCAGTTGATGTCGATTTTTAGGGAGCTGTTGATAAATTGCATGCAATTTGTTAGCATTAAAAAAACAAACTAATTTCCAGCCATGAGATTGTATAGGATACGTGCTTATAACAAGTACGCATGTGTGTGTGTGTGAGTGTGTGTGTGAATGTGTGCGCTTGTGTGCGCTGCAGTTTGAAGACGAAATTAATAAAAATTTCACTTGAATTGACAAAGTGGCCGAACGCCGTGACGTTCAACTGACGACAAGTGGCACTTGACAAGCTGCCGAACTTGAATATATTTTTTATATATTATATTTTTACAATACGATATTTCATTTCTCGGGTCTGATGTTACCTGGTTATGTCTGTTGTCAGTCAGTTGACTGTTCATCCGTCTGTCTGTCTGTCTGTCAGTCCGTCTGCCTGTCTGTCTGTCTGTCTGCTTGTCTGTCCGCTAACCTCGTCACAGCTGGCGATTAATCTTGACATTGAGACGCAAACAGACACAACAATTGCCACATACTCTATACATGTGTGTGTGTGTGTGTGTGTGTGTACTATAATATATTCGTTTAAATGTTGACAATCAATAATTTAGCTATGGGCCACAATTGATATTGTTGGCCATTAAAAGAAGTTCTCACAGCTTAGACGGCAAGTGGATGGAGTGGAGGAGATCATTATCCATGGGACTCACGTGCAACGCACGCGGCCACCACGAGTGCCTCGCAGGACATGCTTTCCCAGACGAGTCCTTCACGACAAGTGCAGCTCAACAGCCAAATCATCATCGTCGAATATTATTAACCGCAACTACTTTAATTACACATTTAGCTAAGAGCCAAACACACACACACACACACACACGCGCACGCACACCAGCAAATTACACTATGCCACAGGGCAAAACATCCCTTTAACCCTTAGAGCAACTTACAACTTCGCTCTTTTAACCCCCCCTAAAAAGTTGATTCACTTTTTGATCGATCTTTAGACTCGATGCTTAAACTTCAGCCAAGTATCGGAATATCAGTTGAAGATTATCTTTATGTGGGTTATCAATGGAAAACGTAACGGGACTTTGGATTCCGATCGGAAGAGCGTCACTTGACATTTGCGTCATATTAACAGAGACTTTAATTTATAGACTATAATTAATTTATAGACTCTTTAATTATGTTTAATTAATTTATAACTTAAATTTAATAAAACCGAAGATGAGGTAACAAGTGTAAAGCCTCAGTTCGGGTCTCTTGTTGACTAGTGTATTGCCAGATTAATAACTGTTGCAAGCCGGCGGCGTGGCAGCTTAAATGGGGGCATGGAGCCGCACCAGCTCGGGGGCGTGCCATGCGGCAATTGTAATGCAAAGCGTGCTTCTCCCTTTGCATGTGTGTGTGTGTGTGTGTGCGTGTGTGTGTAATCGCTGGGTGTGCGCCTGTGAGTGTGTGTAAATGAGTGTGCGCCGCAGGCGTATTGCAAAATTCAGTTTCAATCCATGGCGATGAGGATGTCGATGACGATGAGGATGATGATGATGATGATGATGATGATGATGTTAATGATGTTGAGGACGCTCAAGTGGCGACCCGCAGGGCTATTGACAGAAATCAAAACGGGACAAGCTCAGCGACTCAGCGACTCAATGGCTCAGTGGCTCAGTGGCTCAGCGGCTCAGCAGCAGAGATTCAGCAGTCGAGGAAAAGCCGCCCAAATGGCAAACGCTTTCTTCCCCGAAAGCCGCCCACCTCCTCTCAAGCTGAGTTTCACGGGTTGTCGGTCGACTGTTCCCAGTTCCCAGTTGTCGGTTTGCCGCCTGCCGGTTGCCAGTTGCCCATTGCCGGTCGCCCATTGCCGGTTGCCGGTTGCCGGTTGGCAGCTTATCACGGCATCAAAACAAATTCGTTTGAAATTAATGCGGAGATTTGCTTTCATTAGTTGGCTTGCCGCTCGCCGCTTGCCGCTTGCCGCTTGCCGCTTGTTGCCTGCCGCCTGCCGCTTGGTGCAAATGTAACTGTAAACAAACACAATTCCAATGGAACAGAAGCCACCAACATTCGCATCCATGACACGCTCTGAGCCGAGGCTAATCCCAAAGCAAAACTTTTGCCTTGGCTCGAAGGGCTGCGTCCGATGTTCCTGCTCCTTCCCCTGGTCCTGCCTCCCTTCCTCCTACTGCAAGCGCACAGCCAAACTTTCAGTTGCCGCATCCGCCACGTGCCCACCACCCGCTTGCACTTGTTCGTCGAATGTAGTTTGAATCGCTTTTAGGGCTGTCGCATCGCTTTGCATAGGTGGAAAACACTGAACCCTCCGCTTCTGTTCCCAATGTGACAGTTTAATTGCAGGTGAGACGCGACTGACGCGTGCCACGTTGTGTCCTGGAAGCGCCGTTGATGCAATTAGACAGGCAACGACTTTGCCATTGTCCTGCGATGACTTCTCAGCTGGGCGTACGGGTGTGCGGGTGTCCTGTCCTCAGCCTTAGCCCGAAACTGAGCCTGAACCTGAAGCTGAGCCTCTGCCTGCGTGCCTCGTCCATTGTGCGGGTGCAGTGTGGCATGCAAAGCTGTTTTGTGCCACAATCGAGTTGCACATCGGTCTATAATGGCTTTTAGGTTGCTTTAAGTGAAACTTTGTCACACCTTTTTGAATCCTTTAATCGTGTAGTGAATTTAGTTGCAACTTAACAACCAAAGAGCAGAAGTGCTTAAACTTTTGTTTACTTTGGGTGCTACAAGGATATAAGGGATGCACTCGATTATAGGAAGAATAACCCTAGTCTATTTTTCATATAGCCTTTATTTATATAACTCAGAGCAGATTTATTTTAATCGAAAACACATAAAGGATATAAGGAATATATAAACAAATAATATTTCAAGCAATTTTGTTGAGTTTAAAATGGGATGCAGGATATACGGGATATTCGAAAATGCAAATAATTATTAATATTTCAATAAACTCAGTATCTATGTTATGTCCTCAATATCCTCGTTATTTATTATATTTATTATTTATAAAGGATATACAGAAGATATATTAATTTATGTAACACATCCTAAAAAATAATTTCCCATCGTTAAATAAAATAAAACATCCCTCAAAATGAATTTATAAAATAAGTCATTATATCCCAAAGGACTCGCTTGGTTGGCTGATAATTCCATATTAATGAATTTATTATTTATGAATTTATTATTATTAGTCCACGCGGCATAAAGGATATATATACTAAAATATATAATTACATAATTACTAATTCTTTTTTATATAAATACTTAACATAGAAAATAATTATTTTTTTTTTTAATTTTTTAATTATTTACTTTAAATAATTGAAATAGTTGTCATCTAAAAATATTGATAAATATGTATTAAAAATAGAAATCAATTATTATTTTTTATAAATTAAACTTAATTAATTAAAAATAAACTTGTAATATTTTTATATAAATAAAACAAATAAATAATAATTAAATTTTAATTAAATTTTAATTAAATTAAATATTTTATTAAACTTTTATTTTTGGAAAGGACATCAAGCTATATTATTCAAGTGACCCAAATCAATGAGTCTATAAATGACACACTTTATTCAGGACATAAGCGAGCAGGTTGTAAGGACCTTTAAATCGAAGCACACGTCTGCTTTTGTCGACTTTGACTCCTTCCATCCATTCCATCAATACACTCAATGTCGAAGATATTTTTCACAAGGCGCTGAAAACATGTCCTGCAACACGTTTCCATTTGAAACTAGATCAAAGGCGTCGCCTCGAACCTCTGGGAAACTCCTAATTCAATTCCGAAAAATCCACCCACAGGAAAAACACAAAAAGAGAAAATAAAAAATAAAAAAATATAAAACACAAAAAAGTTTCTCACATTACATCACGGACCAGCGACTAGGATGGAAGGAAAGGAATCGCTCTAAATGGACAACGAGCGACATCGTTTAATATTGATGGGCATTGTTTGGGTGTCCTTACGATGAGAAAGCGAGGCTTCTGTGTTGTTGTTGTTGCTGTTGTTGTTGTTGTTTTTCAAGTGAATATTTAATTAAATTGTTTTCTAATAACCACGCGCAACTTTGTTGAGCGTTGCACGCGCCAGGACACGCGGCAACCAGGCAGCCATTCAGCCAGGCAGCCACACAACCAGGACACACCTTGTTGTGCCAACAACATTAGGGCAAGGGCAGGGGGGTGGCCGCTTTCGTTGGCCCAAAATATGTAAAGGCTGAGCCACCCCTTTGCTGCTGCTACACTGGCTGCGGCAGTCCTAAATATCCTGCCTGGATATCCTTCCCACCTACCCGCCCTCCTGCCCATCCACCCCATCCTTCCGCGTGCTTCTAATTTTCCAAATTACGCACCATCAATCATCGCAAGTTGCGACACGAGCTTGACGAGCGTCGATTGCGATGTCGATGGCGATGGCGATGGCGATGGCGATGGCTATGACGATGTCGATGGCCACGCTGATGATGATGATGATTTCACAGCACAAGCAATGGCACCCATCGACCTACCCATGCCACCCACATACCCACTCAATCCCCACCCACCCATACACCCACCCACCCATCCACCCATCCAACCACCCGCCAATCAACAGCCAATCCCTGGGCGCAGGCACTTGAAGCAAGCGACGCTGCGGCAGCCACAAGAAAAAATTAAATTAAACTTCAAGTGGCCGCAATGTTGCGTGCGTGCAACACCAGCAGCAGCAGCAGCAGCAACAACAACAGTGAACACAGTGGCAGCAGTAGCAACAGCGAGCACAGTGGCAGCAGCAGCAGGTCCTGCATCCTGCCAGAGCGCGATTCATGCAGCGCATATGTTGACTGTGGGAATCTTGCATTGTTTTTGCTTTTCTTGTTTCACCCATTGTTGTTGTTGTTGCTGTTGTTGCTGTTGTTGCTGTTGCTGTTGATATTCTTGTTGCTGCTGGCTTTCATCTCTTTATGTTGCTGTTGCTGTTGCGGCTGTTGTTGCTTTTGTTGCAGCGCAATTAACGCTAATTGCACTTAAGCCAAAGCCGGACTTTTGACTTTTCAACGTGTTTTACGGATTGCGCGCCGGATTTTCCCAATTTTCCTTGAGCCTAAGTCCGGCGAGTGTTTTCCTTTTGGCTTGACTCCTTGACCAAACATTTGGACACCAATAATTTAAGGACGTGTAGATTAAGGACTAAAACAACTCTGTATACCGGAAGAGATAAGCGTTGTGCGCTTCCTCAAAGGATCAATAATTTGAATAACTATTTTCATAGCTGACGTCTTAGTCCTGACTCTTAAATATTATATTTAATTTATAAAAATATAAAATTGATTGCAATTTCGTCCTTTGGGCTTTCAAAATAATTTTACTGTATTTAATTAAAATATCCACTTGAAGGACTTTACGAAGGACTAAACAATCCTGGGGTTAGCCCCCAACCAAGTGTCTGATCCCTCGCACACTTATAATTAGGCCTGCACTCTGACTAATGGATATGGAGCTCATCAGGACGAGCAAGGACAATGACTTAAGGCTTGCCCATACAGTGCAATTAAGAGCTCAATCAAAGTGCCACCGCCACTGCCACTGCCTCTGCCTCTGTCGCTGCCGCTGCCGCTGCTCTCACTGGCCAAATTACATTTATGAAATTATTATTGATGTTTGGCATTGACCACCAATCAACCCAGGACAGGACTGAAGAGGACAGGACAGCTCCGAGTCCGATCCAATGGCAAAACCAATGGTAAACCCAAGCCGATGGCATTTTCAATTTTGTTGAGTAGCCGTTCCCGCTTGGACATTTGGCTGACCAATTTGATTGAAACGCAGACACAAAGTCCTGGCAGGCAGCCATTATATTTAAGCTGCTCTCCGATCTCTGCCCATCTAAGTATGTATGCGGGATGCAGTGCCCCAATGCCGGCGTCTGATATCCATAAATACACCCATATCCATGCCCATACCCTTGCCCATACCCCTTGCCCATACCCCTGTCCCTAGTCCTATCCTTACCCCTGCCCCTACCCCTGGCCAAACCCCTGCCCCTGCCCATACCCAAAACTCGTAGTCAGGGCCAAAGCCATGCCCATTTATGAGTATTATGTACATAGTTGATTTGCTTGCTGCTCGCTCAGTTTTTGAACTAAACACACGCATACATTTACGCGTACACACACACACACACGCATGCACGTAGAGGCTCACACATGCAGAAGTAAATGCACACACACACACACACACACACTTTAAGGCCTAGAGCATTTGATATGCAGAAGTAACAGCGCTTCTGATTTCATTCACATTGAGCCCAATCATCACCCGAATCCTAGCCCAAATCCTCGCCCAAATCATCATCATCATCATCATCATCATTATCATTATCATGATTATCATTATCATTGATTCGCAATGCCCGAAAATGTGTCTGTCTAATGATGAGGTTTGTTGCTGTTGTGCTTTGCCTAACTGTCAAACATTCGGCCATATTGATATGTGCCTACACGCACACATATATAAATATATATATATATATATATATATGTATATGTATATACACATACATTCGTGCGTATGTGCGTGCGTGTGTGTGTGTTTGTGTGTTTGCCATCGTTTTTGGAAATATTATATGCTCATACCTCCGTTTTCGAGTAAATTGTGTAAATATTTGCGCTCGTAAGTGGATTGGAGATGGATGAGTTTATCAACTGCGTTGTCGACGCCGCAGCAGTGGCATCTCCATCTCCATCTCCATCCTCACACCCCTCTCCCTATCCGTACCCATACCCACACCCATACCCATACCAATACCTTTCTCCATTCCCATCATCAGATTCTCATGCGTTGCCATCTGGCTGATTGCCTTTGCCTGCCGCTAGCTGTCCGACTTCCCGTCCGTCCTTCCGTCTGTCTGTCCGTCTATTCGCCCGCCTCTAACTATTGGCACCGTTGCCAATTGCATTATGGACTGGGCCAACAGAAGTTGCTAAGTCGCCTCAATAGGGCGCAACCCATTCCCCATTTTAGTCCAAGGATTTCAATGCTTTAATTTGCCTCTTCATTAGACTTAATATTATTTTTATCACCTATTTAAATGTTGATCTGTGCCACAGGCAAACATGCAACAAGATGTTGCTATCAACCAAATCTATAAACATATAAATAAAAATATTGTTGAACTTAATAAAAGGTTCTTAGGATTAAGTAATTATCCCCATAAATTTAAAATGTATTTTTAACAACCGATTTTTATAGCAGAAAACACCTCAAATATTTTATTAATGTTTCTATTTTTTTTAATTTATTATTATTTTTATTAAAAAAGTTATTTTTAATATTATGGAATAATATTTTAAATAATAATTAATAATAATTAAATTTTTAAATAATATGGAATACAAATTTTGATACTACAACCCTAAGTAACCTCCCACCCCATAACACGACTTGAGCGAAGCACCGATTTATACCAGACTCCGCGGAGGAGGAACCACATATAATTTATTTATATCAATTAAACTTAATTTATGTAATTTTAATTTGTTTCAATTTATTATTAGGTCGTCGACTTTATTCGACTATATAAGATCTTATTAGACTATAGTAAAACTATATTGGATTATTGCAGGTATCGCTTTGTAGGTAGGGAACGACAAGCTGGAAGTAGATGGTTGCGTTGTCGTGGTATGTGTGAGAGTTAAAAATAATCCTGCGGCTGCTTAGGCTGGCAGTGCCCTAGACTTATATGCCACAAGTCGGGGTAGGCTTGTATACTAGCAACTTAACCCTAAGCTTCATCTTCCCGATCAGCCAGTACAGTTGCCCCACCCTCATCAGGTGAGAGGCCTATCAAGTGTCATGCATAGGCATTTTTTTTAACATATATATGAATATAATATATATATATATATATATATATATATATATATATGCCAACCCATGTACATAAATAAATTAAGATTTTTTAAATAAATAAATAAAGATTTTTTTAATAATATTATATTATAATTAATAAGCAGATACTACTATTCATTGTCGTGACACATCAATAGAGACTTTCACCAGGATTCGGTATATAAAAGGAGTAAAAAAGTATGATAGAAAAAAGAGGAATTAAATAAAGAGAATTAACTAAAAATGCAATTCAATTAGAGGAAATATAAAAAATATAGTTTAGTTATAATACTCGGTGACAATTTGGCCAAAAGCAATCCCATCGTGATCCCTTCCAATTTTCAAATGGCCAAATGATGTCCAAATTCAATAATTCTGGCATTTTCAGAAAGATATTTAGTGTTTTACGAATTTGCATTAAAATCTCAAAATGGCCAAAATTTCAAAATTTTGGCAATCAGCAATTTTCCAACGGTAAAAATTTTTCCCAAATCAACTGATCTTTTGAATCATTTGTAAATGGATTGCACACATTTATTTAATTAAAAACAAAGTCAAGGATAGTTCCAGTCGATATCAGGACAGACTCCTAGTACACAGAAATGTCCTCTCACGTCGCATGTCCTCACAACAGCTCTGCCACCGGGAAGGTTGAAAAGGAGAAAACCAAAAGAGATCATACATAGATCTCCAAAAAAAAAGGACCAACAGAAGATGATATTTCTTCTTTATTTGTTAATTGTTAATTTAAAAAAAAAAAAAAAAAAAAAAAGATTGGGTAGTTGGAAAATTTCTTTGCATACGTTAAGGCTGCTTGTAATACAGAAAGTACTGCATACTTTCAGGATTAAATATTTATATATAATTTGTTTGGCTTTGGTGGAAATTGTTGTAGTTGCTGTAGTTGTTGTTGTAGTTGTAGTTGTTTTGTTGTTTTGTTGTTTTGTTGTTTTGTTGTTTTGTTGTTTTGTTGTTTTGTTGTTTTGTTGTTTTGTTGTTTTGTTGTTTTGTTGTTTTGTTGTTTTGTTGTTTTGTTGTTTTGTTGTTTTGTTGTTTTGTTGTTTTGTTGTTTTGTTGTTTTGTTGTTTTGTTGTTTTGTTGTTTTGTTAGTGTTGT
>JAWNNX010000284.1:0-22207 GCA_035044505.1 Zaprionus lineosus
GGTCCTTTTTTACTTCCTCCACTGCCGTCAGTCCTGTCACGGTCGCCATGTAGTAAAGTATATTATCCTTTTTATATTTATTGAGTAAAGGAGTTATCCTTTACTTGTTTTTATTAATTTGACTTTACTTTATTATTTTTGAAGTCAGACGTGGAACGTCTGCTTCAGTTCGAAGTACAATATTGAATGATATTTACTTAAGTCTATGACCGCCAAAGGCGCTGCCAGTGACGCCGGCAGCGGAGCAGTCGTTCTTATGTTACGTATTGATAAGCGACGTAATTGTCGCTTCAAGAGGGCGAGTGTATTGAATTTCACTTATGTCGGCAGGGGCCACACGCAAATATGCTGACCCTGCACTTGAGCATAAGTGGTAATATAAATGTATTGTTTATGTAAACATTGCAACAAAGTACTACAATGAATTTATATTCTATGTAGCGAAAGTCGCCACATGTATACTCTTCAATACACTACACCGTCCCCCGCCTTGCAGCAGAAGTACGGTAAGGTGGTGCCGCTCAGTTTAAAAAATGTATCCATAAAATCCTTTCTGTTGTTTTTTTTTTTTGATTAATTTTTATTAATTAGGCCACTGCACTACGGGCACTGTGCGTGCTTTTTAATTACAGTGTCATTGCTCGGGCGCCAGTTAATAATTTATTTATTGTTCATAGAGCATCTGCTCTGATTTAGAGCTTTCTTAGAACTAGTTTCATACAATTTTGTTATAACAAAATTTGACCTTTAGGTATCGGCGCAGCCTCGCTCGTCGGCATCGTTGGCTCGCCGCAACAGGCAATAATACCGTCGTTCTACGTCCTAAGTCTAAGTGATCTGAATGCGTTGAAACCCGTGCATTGACCTGTCCTGGGGTGGTTCATCCCACGTGGTATACTTCTGGGCTTAAGTAATATTCTTAACTAAATAAACCTACGTCTAACGTTCTAATTTGCTTATAATAACTTTTACGTTGTCGTTTTGTATGATGATAGCATCGTCCAGAATTCAATATTAATATTTCTCGAGGTTTCTTTAAATATGACAAAATATCTTTCTTCTTTCTCTCTATCTGAATTGATACTCCTTTGGAGTTTAATACTTAAATTGTCAAACTTTTGGATAAGGTTGTTGGTTTATAAAAGATTTGGAAGTATTTATTAAGATAATAAAATGTGAGTTTCAAGCTTAATTATTAGAGTTTTGGTGTTTCTAATTTGTATTTTAATTGTAATTGGTGTTTGAGCTTTTAATTGTAAACTTATCATCTTCTTCTGATGTACTTCTTAAAACTTTTTTGGAAATTGTTAATGTAAAGTCTTCTTGACAAAATCTTCTTGCAGAGTTTGTGTATTACGCCAACTGATAAAAGCTGCTCTTAGCTTAATCTCATTTTTACTCTTCTACGATCCAAGTACGATTGGTTACGGGCAAATCAGTTTTTCACGGCTTGATCAATTTATTTTAGTTGTATCTCTTTATCTAAAATCAATAAGTGGTTAACTTTTATTTATTTCTGCACTTTAAGCAAATCCTAAATAAAAGTTAATAAACAGTTTGTTAGTTTTAAGAAACGATGTTGTTTACTCAAGATTTAATTAAAGACCGACTTACAATACAGATTTGATTACCGAATCTAGCTGTAAATTGGAATTTTTATCAGTCCATTTAAATTGTGCAGTACAAGTGATTTTGACTGAGCTGTCGGTAGAAGTGCCTGTGCAATCTTCATTACCAAATGTATTTTGTAAAAGACATACATATAGTCTAGAAGCTCGGTAACTGTGGAGTGGTCACGCTGCACCAAGAAATAGACTTATACGGTGCTATAACCCAGGTGCCGTGTCTGCAAGGACACAACATCAACGCCTATAGAATGAATGCAGAAGCTCATAAATTTGCTGCAGATCAACGATAATCACTGCTCGGTCATCCAAAGCCTGCTAGTGCAGACAGCAAATTGCTGGAAAGTGGACACAATCCTTCTCCGAGGACATGCTCTGCGCACTAGTGGAGGACGCGAGCGACAAACGACAAATCCTTATTGCAGGCGACTTCAACGCCGGGGAACTGATTAGGGAAGCAGTATTACCAACCGTAGGCAGGGCGTTGTTACACGCCATTAACCAGCTTGAGCTGATAAAAACAAGCAAAGGACGCAAGCCTAGGCTCCTTATATATATTAACGATGGCTTAAGAGAGTCGCCTTATAACCTAAGAATATCACTCTAAAACGGGCATGAGACACTAGGTACTTGAATAAGAACATGTCATCCTACGTTGTTGTTAGTCTTGACCGCAAAAGGGGCAAGTATCAGCAATGACCGATATGCACATATCATCCTGCGACACATCAATGCCTAGAAGAAAGAAAAGAAAACATGATCCCCCCGCATACTGGTAGAATGCGTCATTAAATAAATTGAGGCTAGAATGTTTCCAGGTTCGGAGACGGGCTTAACGTGATAGAGGACAAGACAGCTGCGCTCATCTTCTGGCTTCATACAAGATATTTTGGTCCAAGTTCCACAAAAGAAAAAACGAGGCTTAAGAAAATGCATTCCGGGAGCTGTTACAAACCATCGACGATAGCCCATGAGGCCTAGCTTACAAGCTAGATCGGAAAAAAAGGGTTACGTTCTCCGCTGAACCCAGCAACATTAAACAGCATAGTTACGGAGCTATTTTCCAAACATAATTCACTCTGGCAGCCGATCTACGAGGCTCCTGGATCTGATTTCCCCTCTGTCACTACAGAGGAAGTCACCCAAGCAGTTACCAGGGTTGACTCAAACAAAGCGCCGGGTAACGATGGTATACTTAGCATAGCAGTCAAAACCTTCCAGAGGTCCTCAAGGTTACTTTTTAAGTACAACCCCCTGAGAGGGGGAAGTAGCGGATGCTTGTCCTCCTGCTCAAAGAGAAAGAGATCAACATCCTATATAACAGAGGCGTAAACTGAACCCCCACGCGGTCTGTCTAATAATCATTACGGGTTCCGGAAGGGGTGAAACACGCTCGATGCTCTCTTCAATATGAAGATTGTTGCGGTAAATACACTTGGGAGGTCCAAGGAGTACTGCGCAATGGTGACGCTGGACATCAAGAACACCTTTAACGTGCTTCTTGGCTTAGCATTCTCAGTGCCATGTACAAGTTAGACATCTCCCACTACCCCAGTTGCATCGTAGGCAACTACTTAACAAGCCGTGTGCTATGGTACGACACGGAGGATTCTCCGGCTAGATACGACGTTACCTTTGGTATTACTCAGGGATCATCATGAATAATGGCTTACCGGCTATTGATAGACCCAATTGCAATGCAATTACACTGCTTCGTAGCGAAAACAGCCAGGGAGGTCCTACAGTGGGCAAACAGTGTCAGCTTGGAAATTGTGGCCCAGAAGACTAAGCTGGTTCTTCTTCTTCGTAGCAGAAAAAAGGTAGAAACCATGCGAGTCCATGATAATGGAATCCAAGTGAAATTTATCGGCTACCTCAAACACTTAGAAGGTATGGTCCTAAGCAACTGGCTAGGATGCTGATTGCTTCGGCCACAAAGTCATCACTGCTCTACGTAGCTCCTGTTTGGAAAGGCGTTGCTGACAGGGATGGGTGTATCCAGAGTAATGGCCCTGAAACTCAATAGAGCCTTCAGGACCATTTCCGAGGAGGCTTCCATCGTTCTGGCAGGCACACTACCTATCAATTTGGATATACGGGTACGTAAAGGCAAGCTGACGAAGAAAGGGTTGATGCAAGAATTTACCGCTATGCTTTCATTGCGTCGATGAGGTTTAGACGGCAGAGCACACTTAGAATGTGACAGACTGAAGGAGGTGGTTAGCACACCATTGCCCCCTAGTGCAGTGGTAGCGGCGATACTGTCGAGCATCGACAAAGGGATGATCAAGAAGGTCCGGGAAAACGAGACAGCCAACTGGCTGTCCAGCAAAACAGATAAATGTTAAGTTATACACATGGTGCTCACTAAAGTTGTGCCTTGGTTGACTGGTGAGTACATGTGTATAGTTCGTTTCCTTTCAAACAATCTTTTTTTTGCTGATGTAGCTACCTCAAACTAAAACCAAAAGAAAAAAACTCACAAAGCTAAAAACTCTAACTATTTAATTTTATCTCCTTCTTTGTCTTCCGTCTATCCCTCAAAAAACAAAAACTTAACATCAGAAATAAAAACAGGATATCTTGAACTTTCATTACATCGTCTCTCCTAACAACACAGTAATAACTGTTTCAAAAAAGATTCCACAAACATATAACTGTAACGCTGAAAACGTTGAAACAGTGACAACAACCTAACCACACATTTATGCAAACAGAAAATAATACAACTATACCTCTTTTTCCCAATATTTTCTTTCATGAATCTCACCCCAGCTAAAACAAACCTCTGTGAGGCAGACGATTCCATCTCTTAACATTTCTCTCTCTATCTTTTTCTCACCGTTTCACTGCCTTCACACACACGGTTACACATGACAATTGCACTTGCATAAAAATATAAATACATAAATATAAATATAAATATATATAATTTCTTACCTCAATATATTTTACAATGTCCTTCTCTGTTCTACAATGGCATTTATAACAATCTATTTGATTTGCAAGTGTTTTTAAAAGAGCACAAACCCGATTTAGTCGCCTTACAAGAAACTTATATAAAGTACAATCTTCCAGCTATTATCTCAAACTCCTACACTCACTATTTTAAAAATTTACATAATATTTGTAATTGTAAGCAAGGTATCGCCTTTCGCCAGACGCATCTCCAATGCCTTAAGCTTCATGCCAAGGACACTGTAAGCTTGCTGACGCTCGACATTTGCATTTTGCAGCTTCCGATTCTCTCTCGTCAATTCCAAAAAATCTGTCGATGAGTTTGATTGGTGTTGCATCCTTTATGTCGACTACTTTCAAATCGACATGCCCTTCAATATTATGCTGCCAAGGCGGAGCGTTGTCGTCTTTTCAAAAAACGGGAGGCTTCATCGAGTTGCAACGACCGTATGGATTCATGCCGAGTAGGTATTTGCAGCTATTAAGCCCACAAAGCTTTTGCTTGACCGCAAGAGCCGATGCTTCAAGTCCTTTTCCAATTAACTTGGTGCTGGCATCTAAATCGCACTCTTGCATATGCTTAAAGCAATAGGCGACTCTTTCCTCTATTTTGCTTAGCGATTCTAAGCGTACGCCGATTTCAATCTCTGACATAACTGCTATTCTTTGGTGTGTGAATTTGTTATATATTTGTCGTACTCGATCCCATAGCGCCTTAGATTTTATTTTACAATAATCCAATTGGTGCTGCTTTGAAATGTAAGTCAGCATGTTAACTGCTTCATGTACTTATAATAATCGGAGCAGTAAAACGTAATCTACGCTTAACTAGTGCACGTGATTATCTTGCCAAAGCTGACCGCAGGAAGTTGCTGATAATCAGTGCAACTAAAACGCAGCATATGATAAGTCGCACCTCTCTCTGAGTTTGCTGGAGATACGCACAGGCAAAGCGGAGTGCCAGACAAAGACAACGGCGCGTGAGAGGGACAAATGCGAGTACTGCACAACGAATATGTACCATGAGAGAAGCGAAGACTTGAAATAAATAAATTTTATTTATTACAATATTTTTCTTAAATTTATATTTCAAGATTGAGTTTTTGTATAATCTAATCCAATATAGCTAATCAATGGCAAGTTTATGAAAGAGAATCACGTCGGGGTCATCAATGTTTGGTTACCAAGCTTTTTTGGTAACAATTAAAATTAAAATAAATTAAAATAATTATTCAATTTTATTCTTCATAGACTACATGCTATGTTGCCATAATATTTAGGCACGCTATTTTACTTATTAACCATCTGTCTTCTACCTTGAATGGGGAAACTCCTCGATAAAATCCTACCTAAAATAGTAACGTGGTTCGTTTAAAGATTAATCTCTCTAAGTGACCAGTAATTTGGATTCAAAAAGTATCATAGCCCTATAAACCCACTTCTTCTATTTGATCATTGTTCAACTTTGGCGGTCTCTACCCGAAATCACCTTTCAGTACTTAGTCTGGGCTTTTCATCGAACTGGAATCCACATAGTACTGATATAAAATCTACAATGAACTAAAATCTTTATTAAGCAATAAAAAAATGTTTGTTCATAATGCTTATTTAAATACTTTTCCCTTACATAACGGTATACCTTAGGGGTCACCTTTTTCAGTAACACTTTTTATAATCGCATTTAACGATATAAGTAACATCTTAAATAAATTTAGCTACATGGATTCTATTTTCTATGCCGTAGATGTGCTTATATTTACAAAACTAAAAGTTTTAGTCATATTAATTTCTTATTTACAAATATTATTTATGCACTTAATACCTGGTCTCTAACGTCTGGTGCTAGTCTAACCTTTAACAAATGTAAACTACTATATATCTGCTTAAAACAAAACTTTAACAGCTAGATTTCGTGCATACTCATAATATTTCTATCCCTTACTATAACAATCTTAAAATTGTAGGGATAATATTTAATAATAAGTTACCTTACCTAAGCTGGTAAATCTAAGCTAGTACTAAGACTAACTTCTAGTCGGTCTGTAACCCACCAAGCAGCAACGATTAAGGTAACGTGAGTTCTGTTATTATCCAGCATTGATTATGCTCTTCCTATTTGTGGACACTCATCAAAATCCAACATATATTTTATTAAACCTCCATATAATACAGCAACCAAGATATATGTGTTTATTACATCAACAACGAAAAAATGTGGGTAAAGGAGGATTATCTACTTTGGAAAATAAAATATTGCAAACCACTCTTAAGTTTACCCTAAAACTTTTACTTAACGACAAAAAACGTCTTAGTCACATTTCAAATACAGCTGCAAAACGAAAAAAGACACCAAAGAGAGTCTCCACGATCTTCAGAGGCATTAAACTCTGTTGTTAAATCGGTGTTAATTTTTTATGCGATGACTATAAAAACAACCGACCGTCCATTCTGGTGCATCGACTCCCGATCCCCCAACTTCACCTGAGATATACCGGAAAATCTTCTCAAATTTCAAACAAGCTGGTTACAACGCTTCTTTCCTGTTTACTGATTGCTCAAAAACACAGTTATTCAGTTCGCCTTTTAAATGTTCATGAAGTAGAGTTTGGTTTTAAAGAAACAATGACCTAGTTACTTCAAATTTTAATTGTGATTAGCAATGCATTTTAAGGAATCCCTAAGGGTTGCTGGCAGCGATGTCGGCAGAGATTTGGTGAAGCAGTGGTTGTCAGTTTAGTCCGGACTATGTCGATTTTGGATGGAGATCGACGGAGGCGACATTATTTTGTCTACTCACAGCTGTTTATACCGAACACATTTGCAGAGAAATTGAATCATTTTTTTATGAGTAACTTGTGAGTGGAAGCAAAAACTCATTCAGTACAGAGCGCAATGCTTAGTTGTTGGGTATTGCATACTGACCTAGCTCAATTATAGAAAATTAATAACAAATAGGACAAGAATATGATGACTTCCTCATTGCACGATGTCATAAGCATTGGACAATTGTTGGTCGCTTTGTTTTGATTTTGGGTAAAGTTTTGTAACAAGTCATCTTATATCTAGCTGGTGACAATCACACTCATGTGAAACTTTTACATAGTAGAAGTACGCATTGGTACGTGTGAACACGTACCATAAAGAGAGACGTTAACGCTAATAATTCGGGTGATTGCTCTCGTTTGGAGTAAAAACCATTAAATAATAAAACTCCCAATGTAATATTTAACTCTCAATAAAATATTTAACATTTGGTTAAATGCTTCAGCATTTGCAATATAGAATTATCATTAAGCCTGCAAACAAAAAAGCTTTGTGCTAAAATATTTCGTGACTCCGACATGAATTCCCTGTGGGTCATTTAAAATCACACAAATGTATACGACGTGTGTGTTGAGTTCCAGTTTTCTATTTTTGTTAAGCACAGCGATTTTCGGACGATTTAAAGGTGTTTACGCCACTACCGGAACGTCCCTTAAGCACGTCGTACCAAAACATTCTATAACGGTTATCCTAAATGCTACTAGATGTATTCAGCCAATCATAGCACCCTTAGAGACTAGCACAATTTTTCCAAAGAATTATAAATCTGTCACTATACTCAAAAAGCAATATAAGCACACAAATCATAGTTTCCTTAGAGGCCATATTTCCTTGACGCAATATTTTCTTAAAATTAATAATCTGTTACTATACCCAAATAGCCTACTCGGTAATTCCCAGCATACACCGACACGGTCATCCTGACCATTACAAGACCTCGTGTATTACTTTCAAAAAAAATCTTTAATCACTTCATTATCAAATTTCTATATTATCAAAGCAAGAACTAAGATCAATGTTTTTTTAGACTTATACAAATTATTATTTTTTTTACACCATTCATACTTTATTGCATTCACTCTTAGTATTAGTATTAGTATATTTTGCACTTTTGCTTGCATTATATTTTATGCTCTAATTATTCTGCCATTCTCGTTGGCCTCTCAATATTTTCATTCTTTCACTTTCTTTAGTGACTTAAATATTCTCAAATTTTCATTCTCGCACTCTTTACCGTCTGCAACGGCTTTAGTATATTCATCACACACATTTAGCTCCTCGGGCACTTGTCCCTCTATTAATTTTTTTTTTAATCCTTTTGTGCATATTTATAATTTCTTTTATTGGTTAGGGACTTTAAAATGTACCTGTCACCATCTAGAACCTGTAATTTTTTAAAAGACCCTTTGAACTTTGGACTTTGAACTTTGAACTTAGTCTGTTGTCTTTTTTGTTTTAGGTAAAACAAATTCTCCAACTTTGTGTCTAAGTACTTTTGCCTTATTTCTATCAAATCGTACTTTATCATAAACAGCAGTAGCTAATACATTCTTTGCAGCTTGCCCTCTGAAAGTTTTCAATACAATTTTCTACATCACTAGGTGAAAGTAATCCTAACGTGCGTGCTACCTTTCCCAATGATAATTCTAATGAACTTACTTTCGTTGGTTACACGGTTGGTTGTACAATTGATTTCCAACTGCACCTCTCCTAAAAACATTCTGCCAAGTCTGCGTTCCCGTTTCAACCGCCGTTTAAATATTTTTCAACGTGCTCATGGTTTCACTTGACCATTAGCTTAACTTGCACCAAGTGGCTATCAAATGCAAATTTATTTTTTTGATCTAAACAAAATTTTCATAGGCTTTGTGCCTGTAAAGACACCTTCCCCGATAAGCTATTATTCGGTTTGGTACCCCAAATCAATAAAACAGCGGATTGAACAGCTTCAATGCGTCTCTCCCTGTCTAATTTATGGCTATGACTAAGGTTGAAATACGAGGTAAAAGCGTCTACCTGAACAATAACGTAATCTTTCTGGTCACTCTTGCCACTTAATTTGAATTTGGACATTTTGCAAATGATGCAGTTGAAAACAAATTTTTTTTACATATTTTGACATATTGTCAAATCAGTAAAATTTAAAGTTTTGTCCAATGTCTTATCAAACCTAAATGCGTTATCAACTCACGAACTTGGTATATAACAGACCATCTGAAGGCACGTGGCACCACTAGTAAACAACGTGTTCTGATATTTCTCTGTATTTTCCGATGAAGAGCTTCTGTCCTTAGCTCATAGGTGTTCGTAATGTCTTCAGGCAGAGAAAAATCTTTTATTTTTTTTACAATTTCGACAATGTCCGAATCTCGACACTGTTCAACAATAAGCCAGTTGCTTGCAATTTCGACCAAAACTCCGCATCTTTTCTCATCAACAATTTTGTATGCATCTGTATGTAATTCGATTGGACAAACTGGGGCAAAAATAACAAGGACTTTTTTATTGGTAAGAGTAGCTATAATTTTTTTCCGTACTTGTTCATGTTCTGCTTTCCCAATAAATATATTTTTGTCTAAAGTTAAGAAATGTATTGGTTTCATTAATTGTGAAAATCCCTCAATAAACTGTCACAAATATAATGCTAACCCAATAAATTGTCTAAGTGAAGTAACTGACTGAGGAGGCGGAAGAGCAGTTAAACCTACAATTTTCTGTGGACTTGGACGAATTTTACCAGCACTTGAAATGAAAACCCAACCTTTGTATTTAAAACAATCTGTAATCTTTCTAACGCCTCGCATATTGTATAGACGATAACAAAAGAATTTGCTAGATTCCCTAGCGTCTGCATTACTAATCGTAGAAAAACAGAAGGTCCATTTAATTTGCTAATATCTGCTGGCCATATCTAGATAAGAAAAGTAATTAACTCCTCCAAGTCTATTTATTTGATCCTAAATAAGTGTTAATGGGTACTTATCAACGACTGTATTTGAATTTAGCTCTCTATAGTCAAAAGAAAGTCTGTCCAAACCATGTTTTTCTTAACCAAAAATTTTGGGCTTGCACATGATGAGCAGCTTGGGTAATAATGTTACATTTTAACAGTTCATTTATTTTTTCTCTAACAATATCTCGACTGGAAGGACTTAAACCAAATGACCTTCTTTAAACGGTTTGCGTTGGATAAATCACCGCTATAACGATTATCCTAAATACTACGAAATGAGTCAGCCAATCATAGTTTCCTTAGCGGCTGACGCAATACTTCCTTAGAATTAAAAATCTGTTGCTATACACGAATAGCCACTCGGTAATTTCCAGAGTACACCGAGATGTATATAAATAAAATTATTCACGAATTCGCCACCTTTTCTTGAGTGTAGTTTGCGTTTTGCTCACGGGGGTTTCCCTTAAGATAAAAAAAAATATGCGATAAATCGTGTTATCTCGTATTACGCTTTGATCGCGTGAGCCGATGTACTCATTATCTATTTCTCCACGTGGTTCGGCTCCCGAGGGAAAGTTGACGTACCTTAGTTAAGCGTGATTGTGATTTTTTCACTTACTCCATCTCGTTTTTGCGGGTAGTACGTTACATAAACTCCCAACAGGACTTTATCGTGCTTTGTCTAATCACTTTTTTGCTGTCCTTATTGCCAATATTGTGCAGTTAGTGGAACATTCTCATTAGGTGCCTGAGAAAGGTCTACTTTGAAAGTGACAATATTAAATATAAGCAAACAGCAGACTCGCTATCCAGCGTACAACAGGTTAAAGTATTGCAGAAGGTAATCCAGAGCGCTCTGAGATTAGATGCCAATGTGGAGATCGTACTACGTTTAGAATCCCTAAGAAAATGTAAGACAACAATTGATTTCTGTAAGATCTTAGACTTCACCGTATATTCAAGGCATCCCTGACAATCAATTAGATATTTGTGGAAGCTGGGATGTACATAGCGATCATTTGAAGCTCATAATTAGCATTAATACACAATCCACAGCAGTTGCTACTGAGCCTAGCCTCCTCTCCAGAAATTCATCGATTTCAAAGTTTCAGAACTTGAACTTGAACTTGAACATGGAAATAAACTCTCCGGAGGAGATAGAGGATGTAGTGAATCTATTGACTTACAAGATTTATACAGCAGCTGCTATTTCGGGCGATTCTTTAAGCTGCTCACGTCCCTTTACGCTATGTTGTCTTAATGGCGAGACGAGAGACTTAATCAGCCTCAAAAGACAACAACGACAGAAATAAAAAATGCTCATCATCCAGAAAACAAAGCTCAGTGGCTGCATACAAGCCGATTGTTTAAGCAGTGAGCAGAACACTTTGAAAGAATGTTAGAGACTATGGACCATACGGTAGACTCTGGCTATTCCCTGTGGAAAGCTGCCGCAACGTTCTGCTCGAATTGCATGCGGGTCTATTAAAAAAATTTAAAAGGCATATTCCTGCCCCCTTTTACCTTTTACCAACCTGGGGACTGCTTCGTCAATCCGCAAGCGTATAAAAACAGTACATAATAATGCCTTGCCTCACTAGCTGTGAATGGTATGTCCGCAATTTAACTCACTTCACCGCGATCTAAAATTGGATACTGTAGAGATTTAAATTAATTCCAGCAGATATAGAGACCATTACGCTTGCATCCCTGGTATAATCAAAGATATTGCAGGCATGCAAAAATCTTTCAATAATTTAATTAGAAGCGACGGATATACATATAAAGCAGGAAGGGAAATCCGTGTGATGGCGTCTAATAAGTCCAACTACAGAACCCTATACAACTTGATTGAGGCGAACAAAGTGGAACATCACACACACCAAATTAATCAGGAAAGAACTAACAGGGTGATTATCAGAAACCTACACAAATCCACTCCCCTGGTTCATATTAAAAATGCTCTAAGCACAACTGGACACACAGTTCGCCATATAGCCAATGTTAAGTATCGAGTGAATAAGACGCCACTGCCAATGTTCTTCATCGATCTGGAACCAGCCACCAATAATAAAGCCATCTTTGAAATAAAACACTTGTGTAATGCAATTGTCATCGTTGAACCGCCAAAAAAAAATTTTTAATAACATCATTCAATGCCACAGCTGCCAGCAGTTTCGACACAGCCAATCATATTGTTAAAAACCGTTTCGTTGCGTCAAATGCAGTGAAAACCACAAATCCTCTGACTGCACCAAACCGCGTGCAGCTCTACCCACATGTGTGCACTGTAGTGAAAGCCATATGGCCTCGTATATAGGGTGTAGAATCTACAAAGCTGCAGTGCAACAACGGGATCTGGATAAAACCAGACGCCCAACAGCCAATCAAATCAAATTTACGTCCTCATCATCATCAGCAACAACAAAAAATGTGCCTTCGCTTAAAAGTGCCAGAAAGAATATCAGCTACGCAGACTACTACATAGGTAGCCAAGCTCACAGTAACCCGACTAGCAGTGACCCCAAATGTGGACCTAGAGAACCCGATCGACCAATCATAGAACATATTAAATCAATGACGTAGCTAATACAAAATCATTTTGCCCAAATAACTCAAATGATGAGCACACAATTATGGCATTTTTATGCAAACAGGCCTCAAACTTGTTTTATGGAATGCTAACGGCCTATGCAAAAATAGGCCTGAGGTTGAAATGGTTCTTAAACGAAACAACGTCGACATTACGCTCATATCAGAATATCTTTTTACTGTAAGAAATTATTTTAAAATCCACGGTAACAACTGCAAACCACTCCAATGGCAACGCCTGAGGTGGTGCAGCCATTATCATTAAATCACACATAAAACACGCTGAATGTATCCCGATTCAGGAACCCTGGCTATAAGCGGCTGTGCTGACGTTAGAGTCCCCAACTGGAGGGCTATCAATTGCTGCGGCTTATGCTCCACCAACGCACAAAGTCTCGGTAGATATAGTCTTGCAAATGTTTAAGGACCTTGGACACAAATTTATCTTAATGCAAAGCATGCATGGTGGGAATCCAGACTGTGTAACTCTAAGGGTTCAGCACTACTATCGGGTGTGCAAAATATGAACCTATTGACTCTCTCGTCTGGTAACCCCACATATTGGTCAACAGACCCTAACAAGATTCCGGACGTTTTGGACCTCGCAGTGGTCCAGGGTATGTATCCAAACACAGCTCAAATCCAAAATAATTTCGATCTGCTATCCGATCACTGTGCTGTTGTGCTCAACATGAACATAGCTGTAGCCTTCAACACAAGTGTCCGTAAACTGCTTAGTAGAAAGGCTAACATTAAACAATTTAGATCCAGGCTTGAAGAGACACCATCTCGTTGGACACTAGTGTAGATATTGAGGAAGCAATAGAACATCTCACTCGCAGCATACACGAGGCAGCCAATCATTGCAATCCTACTCCTACTCATCCTTCTGGCTCAGTGGCACAACATAGATCGCACAAAGACAGCTTTCTATTGCCAGATGAATTCTTAGAGAAACTGTGAACCAACCGACGACTTCGTAGAGGCTGGCAGCTCAGCCACAATCCGCATGATAAAGCAGCTCTATATCGTGCCTGCAGGAAATTAAAATCGCTTCTCTATAACCTCCGCAACAAGGCGCTAGCTTCTTTTTTTCTTTTTCTTTTAGAAAATGTCGAGCCCGGAATTGAGCATAACCTCTAGAAGGCAACCAAGTACATAAAAAGGCCCACCAAGCGAATCCCACCCATACTCAGTGCCACCGGCTCGTGGTGTCGATCAAATGAAGAAAGGGCTCATGTTTTTGCACTTCACCTGAAAAGAACATTTTCTCCTTTCGACCTGAGTTCTGCTTTGGAAGACCGCGCAGCACATGAATTTCTGGATTTGCTTTGCCATTCGCACCCGATCCAAGAGGAAGAGGTGGATAACATGCTTAAGAGCCTTAAAGCAACAAAAAGCCCTGGGTACGATAGCTTTGACGCAACAACCCTAAAACTCCTCCCTCACCTTTCTCGCCACAATTTACAACAGTATCATAAGGCTCCACCACAGGCACAGTGGAAGTGCGCGGAAGTTATTTTGATACCTAAGCCCGGAAAGCCGGAACAGGACCCAGCCTCTTACCGTCCTTTCAGTCTATTAACAATACATTTAAAAGTATTCGAAAAGTTACTGTTGATCGTAATTTAATTCCTGAACATCAATTCGCTTTTTGAAGTCAGCACGGAACCACAATGTGGTTCATGCCATACCCAACTCAATGGAAAACTGGAAACATTGCTCCGCAGCTTTCCTTGACGTTAAGGAGCTTTCGACAGAGTCTAGAATTCCGGCTTACTGTATAAGCTTAAATCTCCACTCTCAACTTCTTTCTACTTGAAACTTCAGCCATATCTGCAAAGGCCTACTTTTTACGTAAGGTGTGAATGGGCACAATCCGAAATTCAACAGATCAAAGCCGGCGTTCCCCAAGGAAACGTGTTGGGATCTATTCGTTACATGCTCTTTACAGCGGATCTACCATGTCTGCGGGGTGAAGACCTCGTCTTCACAACCTATGGGGACGATACAGCATTTTTGGCTGCTGTAAGTGAACGAAAATAAGTCGTCTCACATTACGTTTGCCACTGGCACCATGTTCATTTGAGTTTACACCAACTGATGCTCTGTTGGTTTCAAAGAATGTTCCAGAATGACATATTTACATTGGTTACATTTAAACTTAACATATTTATTTCAGTGATTCTCTGTCATCAACAAATTATATGTCTTAGTTCTTAAAGCTTCAGCTTGATTCAAGTCATTTATTAGAACTAACGTCTAAACTCTCCACTGCTGGCATCAGCGTTGAACTTCTAAAAAATGTGACATTATCTCATCACACTATAATAAAGTTGCTAGTGAAGCTACAGAGCCTAGCTTCGTTTTATACACCGAATACATTTCTCCATCTAAGCTTCTTTAACAAATTCAAAAAATTGCTTATATACAATGGTGGACAAAAGTATTTTGACAAAGCACTAACCAATGTACTATCGCGTGTTTCTCTTTACTCGTATAAGTAACGGTATTTATTTAACTCTTAAGAGAGAGCTTCTATTTATATGTATATATGCATGTATCGTCATGCACCGACATTGTGTCAATAACTCTATTAGATTTATATTATTGACTTAAGACGAGATTTCTCTATAATTAATTAAAAATTACATATTTAATCAAGCTAAGATTGGAGCGTGTAATCTTTGTCAATTGCGCTAAGCAAATAGATTCTGTCTCATTTAAGGCAATAATAAGTAGTGATTTCTACGTAGATGACCTCATCGCTGGTGGCGACTTGACGTATCGGAGATAATGGGGCAATCTAATATTCAACTTTAGCACATGCTTCTTGCAATAAATGAAAAGCAGTGCTCTGTTCTGTCGACTCTTGCTCGATTTTATGATTCACTTGGATTAAACGGCCCAGTTCCCATGGTTCAACCTATTTGCAAAACTCTGAAAGTCAAGTTTCTTAAACTGGTAGGAAATTCAAAAAATGGCGCTTGATGTTTCAATTAAACGTACACACCAGCTTACACATACGTTAAGTTTTTTTATTTTGATTAAATTAAAAAAATTAACAAAGTAAATTTTTAGTTTAGTGTCGTTTATTCAAGTGATTTATTAAGACTAAACTCAACATTACCTTTATGTTCCGTATCTGGCCTCTGTACGCTGGCAGCGATGTCCATCGTCGTTGCTGCGGCTCCAATTCCAGGTAATCAATATACAGCGTGTGCTAATTGTACACCTGCATTTCGTCGGAATTTGTGCACGTTGATCGGCTCGTGCAGGAAGTGGCAAAGGCTTGCATCTTTTTTGTGTCAATGACTTCACAAAAGTGTTAGAAGTCCTGTATCCACAGACTCAAAGACCTACGAAAATACAAGACAAGACAACATCGACAGACTCAAAGACAAACACAACAAAGACTTAAAACAACATAACAGGACACTTGAAGTGAGCTTTTGCCTGTAATCGAGTGCTTTGAAAAATTGTATTCGTAGACTGCTCTTTCAAACAGTTCCTGAAAGTTCCTCTGGACTCCATCTCTTGTGTCTGGCGTCTGAAACACCTCATTATTTCCGATAATGCCGAGTGGAATCTTTCTACTTGTCCATTTACTGTACTTTTATTTGGTGATGTCGCAAAAATTGTAATATTAAGTTGGTTTTGAAGCACAAACGTGATCGATTCGGATTTAAGGGATCTCCATCTCCTATTACAACATATTTTGGGATACCAAAACAAATAATTATATCTCTGAGTGGAAGTCTTATTTCTTAAACTGCTTAAGATTTAAATAATCTTGCTTGTGCTAGTTTGGAAAATTTGTCTATTGCCATTAGAACAAGGTTTCTTTCTGTCGAGTTAATATCGATATGTACTGTGTCGTGGATATTGAGAGATGGGATTTTCCTTTAAAAAGGGATCGGTTGGGTGTTTTTCCCTTTTTATTTTGCTCGTTGGAACATTGATGGGAGATTAAGCCAAAAGGAAGACGAGTGAATTCGTATTTTGCATTATTTACTGAAACTCTTGAGGTCTAACACCGAGAAAAGTTTGTTACTGCCTAATTGAGGGAAAACTTCATTGATTCCAGGAATAGGATATTTATCTACTACTGGTACTATGTTTAATTTTCTATAATCAATGACCATTATATATTTTTTTTCGCTTAAAACATCTTGCTTTTTAGGTACAATCCACACAGGTGAATTGTAAGGGGATCGTGTTGCAATCGTCAAACACTGGTAACAGCCTGACCAACAGTAACATTTCAAATACTTTTGAAAGTATTATTAAAAGACTAATGGGACTGTAAGAGGCTGGGTCCTGTTCCGGCTTCCCGGGCTTAGGTATCAAAATAACTTTCGCGCACTTCCACTGGTTGTTTTAAGGTTCTTAAGCATGTCATCCACCTCTTCCTCTTGCAGCGGATGTATTGGTGTTTCCGAATAGCAAGGTTAATCCAGAAATTCATGTGTTACGTAGTCTTCTAAGGCAGAACTCAGGTCGAAAAAAGAAAATGTTCTTTCCAGGTGAAGTGCGAAAACATGACTCTTTTCTTCGTTCGATCGACACCAGGAGCCGGTAGCACTGAGTATGGTTGGGATTCGCTTGATGGGTCTTTTTAAGTACTTGGTTGCCTTCCAGAGATTATGCTCAATTCCGTTTGCTTCAGCATTTCTTAAGAATAAGGCAAGCGCTTCGTTGCGGAGGTTGTAGAGAAGCGATTTTAGTTCCTTGGCAGGCACGATTAAGATCTGCTTTATCATGCGGTTTGTGGCTGAGCTGCCTATTTGCATAAAGATGTCATAATTGTGCTCATCATTTGCGTCATCTGGACAAAATGATTCTGCATAAGTTGCATCATTGATTTTATTTTTTCTATGATTGGTTGATCTGGCTCTCCAGGTCCACATTTAGGGTCACTGCTAGTCGGGTTACTGTGAGCTTGGCTACCTATGTAGTAGTCTGCGTAGCTGATATTCTTTCTGGCACTTTTAAGCGAAGGCACATTTTTTGTTGTTGCTGATGATGATGAGGACGTAAATTTGATTTGATTGGCTGTTGGGCGTCTGGTTTTATCCAGATCCCGTTGTTGCACTGCAGCTTTGTAGATTCTACACCCTATATACGAGGCCATATGGCTTTCACTACAGTGCACACATGTGGGTAGAGCTGCACGCGGTTTGGTGCAGTCAGAGGATTTGTGGTTTTCACTGCATTTGACGCAACGAAACGGTTTTTAACAATATGATTGGCTGTGTCGAAACTGCTGGCAGCTGTGGCATTGAATGATGTTATTAAAAATTTTTTTTTGGCGGTTCAACGATGACAATTGCATTACACAAGTGTTTTATTTCAAAGATGGCTTTATTATTGGTGGCTGGTTCCAGATCGATGAAGAACATTGGCAGTGGCGTCTTATTCACTCGATACTTAACATTGGCTATATGGCGAACTGTGTGTCCAGTTGTGCTTAGAGCATTTTTAATATGAACCAGGGGAGTGGATTTGTGTAGGTTTCTGATAATCACCCTGTTAGTTCTTTCCTGATTAATTTGGTGTGTGTGATGTTCCACTTTGTTCGCCTCAATCAAGTTGTATAGGGTTCTGTAGTTGGACTTATTAGACGCCATCACACGGATTTCCCTTCCTGCTTTATATGTATATCCGTCGCTTCTAATTAAATTATTGAAAGATTTTTGCATGCCTGCAATATCTTTGATTATACCAGGGATGCAAGCGTAATGGTCTCTATATCTGCTGGAATTAATTTAAATCTCTACAGTATCCAATTTTAGATCGCGGTGAAGTGAGTTAAATTGCGGACATACCATTCACAGCTAGTGAGGCAAGGCATTATTATGTACTGTTTTTATACGCTTGCGGATTGACGAAGCAGTCCCCAGGTTGGTAAAAGGTAAAAGGGGGCAGGAATATGCCTTTTAAATTTTTTTAATAGACCCGCATGCAATTCGAGCAGAACGTTGCGGCAGCTTTCCACAGGGAATAGCCAGAGTCTACCGTATGGTCCATAGTCTCTAACATTCTTTCAAAGTGTTCTGCTCACTGCTTAAACAATCGGCTTGTATGCAGCCACTGAGCTTTGTTTTCTGGATGATGAGCATTTTTTATTTCTGTCGTTGTTGTCTTTTGAGGCTGATTAAGTCTCTCGTCTCGCCATTAAGACAACATAGCGTAAAGGGACGTGAGCAGCTTAAAGAATCGCCCGAAATAGCAGCTGCTGTATAAATCTTGTAAGTCAATAGATTCACTACATCCTCTATCTCCTCCGGAGAGTTTATTTCCATGTTCAAGTTCAAGTTCAAGTTCTGAAACTTTGAAATCGATGAATTTCTGGAGAGGAGGCTAGGCTCAGTAGCAACTGCTGTGGATTGTGTATTAATGCTAATTATGAGCTTCAAATGATCGCTATGTACATCCCAGCTTCCACAAATATCTAATTGATTGTCAGGGATGCCTTGAATATACGGTGAAGTCTAAGATCTTACAGAAATCAATTGTTGTCTTACATTTTCTTAGGGATTCTAAACGTAGTACGATCTCCACATTGGCATCTAATCTCAGAGCGCTCTGGATTACCTTCTGCAATACTTTAACCTGTTGTACGCTGGATAGCGAGTCTGCTGTTTGCTTATATTTAATATTGTCACTTTCAAAGTAGACCTTTCTCAGGCACCTAATGAGAATGTTCCACTAACTGCACAATATTGGCAATAAGGACAGCAAAAAAGTGATTAGACAAAGCACGATAAAGTCCTGTTGGGAGTTTATGTAACGTACTACCCGCAAAAACGAGATGGAGTAAGTGAAAAAATCACAATCACGCTTAACTAAGGTACGTCAACTTTCCCTCGGGAGCCGAACCACGTGGAGAAATAGATAATGAGTACATCGGCTCACGCGATCAAAGCGTAATACGAGATAACACGATTTATCGCATATTTTTTTTTATCTTAAGGGAAACCCCCGTGAGCAAAACGCAAACTACACTCAAGAAAAGGTGGCGAATTCGTGAATAATTTTATTTATATACATCTCGGTGTACTCTGGAAATTACCGAGTGGCTATTCGTGTATAGCAACAGATTTTTAATTCTAAGGAAGTATTGCGTCAGCCGCTAAGGAAACTATGATTGGCTGACTCATTTCGTAGTATTTAGGATAATCGTTATAGCGGTGATTTATCCAACGCAAACCGTTTAAAGAAGGTCATTTGGTTTAAGTCCTTCCAGTCGAGATATTGTTAGAGAAAAAATAAATGAACTGTTAAAATGTAACATTATTACCCAAGCTGCTCATCATGTGCAAGCCCAAAATTTTTGGTTAAGAAAAACATGGTTTGGACAGACTTTCTTTTGACTATAGAGAGCTAAATTCAAATACAGTCGTTGATAAGTACCCATTAACACTTATTTAGGATCAAATAAATAGACTTGGAGGAGTTAATTACTTTTCTTATCTAGATATGGCCAGCAGATATTAGCAAATTAAATGGACCTTCTGTTTTTCTACGATTAGTAATGCAGACGCTAGGGAATCTAGCAAATTCTTTTGTTATCGTCTATACAATATGCGAGGCGTTAGAAAGATTACAGATTGTTTTAAATACAAAGGTTGGGTTTTCATTTCAAGTGCTGGTAAAATTCGTCCAAGTCCACAGAAAATTGTAGGTTTAACTGCTCTTCCGCCTCCTCAGTCAGTTACTTCACTTAGACAATTTATTGGGTTAGCATTATATTTGTGACAGTTTATTGAGGGATTTTCACAATTAATGAAACCAATACATTTCTTAACTTTAGACAAAAATATATTTATTGGGAAAGCAGAACATGAACAAGTACGGAAAAAAATTATAGCTACTCTTACCAATAAAAAAGTCCTTGTTATTTTTGCCCCAGTTTGTCCAATCGAATTACATACAGATGCATACAAAATTGTTGATGAGAAAAGATGCGGAGTTTTGGTCGAAATTGCAAGCAACTGGCTTATTGTTGAACAGTGTCGAGATTCGGACATTGTCGAAATTGTAAAAAAAATAAAAGATTTTTCTCTGCCTGAAGACATTACGAACACCTATGAGCTAAGGACAGAAGCTCTTCATCGGAAAATACAGAGAAATATCAGAACACGTTGTTTACTAGTGGTGCCACGTGCCTTCAGATGGTCTGTTATATACCAAGTTCGTGAGTTGATAACGCATTTAGGTTTGATAAGACATTGGACAAAACTTTAAATTTTACTGATTTGACAATATGTCAAAATATGTAAAAAAAATTTGTTTTCAACTGCATCATTTGCAAAATGTCCAAATTCAAATTAAGTGGCGAGAGTGACCAGAAAGATTACGTTATTGTTCAGGTAGACGCTTTTACCTCGTATTTCAACCTTAGTCATAGCCATAAATTAGACAGTGAGAGTTGCATTAAAGCTGTTTAATCCACTGTTTCATTGATTGGAATACCAAACCAAATAATTGCTAACCAGTGAAAGTGTTTTACAGGCACAATGTTTAAGCAATTTTGTTCAAATCAAAAAAATAAACTTGCATTTGGTAGCTACTGGTGCAAGTCGAGCTAATGGTTAGGTGGAGCGAACCATGAGCACGTTGAAAAATATGGTAATGGCGGTTGAAACTGGAACGCAGTCTTGGCAGAATATGTTAGGAGAGGTGCAGTTGGCAGTCAATTGTACAACCAATCGCGTTACGAAAGCAAGTTCAATAGAAAATTTATTGGGAAAGGCAGCACGGCCGTTAGGATTACTTCCACCTAGTGTTGTAGAAAATATTATCAATCTGTCAGAAGTAAGAGCACAGGCTGCAAAAAATGTGGCAGCTACTGCGGTTTATGATAAAATACGAATACTTAGACACAAAGTTGGAGATTTTGTGTTACTTAAGAGCGAAAAAAGGCATCAAACTAAATTGAAGTAATAAAAATTCTACATGGTGACAGGTACATTCTAAAGTCCTTAACCAATAAAAGAAATTATAAATATGCGCATGAAGATTAACGAAAATTACTGGAGGGACAAGTGCCCGAGCAGTTAAATGTGTGTGAAGACTATAATATTATTGTTGAAAGTAATAAATCAGACAGTAAATAGTGCGAAAATTGAAATATTAAGAGTGTTAAAGACACTGAAGAAAGTAAAGTACACCTATAAGTGCAGCGAAGTTGTAATGCGGGCCAACGAGAATGGAAGATTACTTAGAACATAAAATATAATGCAAGCACAAG